>OZ026581.1:4182500-4757000 GCA_964020215.1 Aurelia sp. 3 sensu Dawson et al. (2005) | reverse complement strand
CTCAATTTTCAGATGTGCTTTAAACGTAATTAAGTTGCTAATTAGGTCAAGTTCGTGCCAATTCAGGTTCAATTTTTTTTTCTATCAGTACAGTGAAAACATCATAGCCATACATATGTAGCTATTCCAAACATACCGCATAACTTCCTCACGCGTGTCCGCAACTGCTAAAGTTCTAATGTTTTCAAACTTCCATAACTTCGCTTTCCTTTGAGGTGTAGCGGCCCAGTTTTCACCGTTGAATAGATCTTTCTCAGCTCTTCTTAATTGTGCAATCAGATCTACCATTTTGTATAGGCCTCGATCTCAAACAAGCGCTGACTCATTGTGGATCTCCGGTTCGATTCTTGTTTGGACGGCAAAATGTCGGGATGGCTCGCAAAAAACAAAACTTTGGCAATGGTCCCGGATGCCAGAATGAGACCAGATTTGGACAGAATGTGGTCCAAACACTGCTCGGTCCAACTGGCTACCCGCGTTTTTCGAAAAGTTAAGGTATCCGGCAATCCGATCCAGCTGAAGAGTTCAAAGCCCTGGTAAATGTCAAAGAAGCTGACTTTCTCGTGACGCGGTATCATATATTGAAACTTTAGGCCTTCCTTTGCGTTTTTATGATATTTTTAATTGAATTCAAGAATCGAGACCATCGCCAAATTTACGATTCATCTTGGAGCTCCAAAGGCCTAGGCAAGAAAAACGCCATTTTTGTTGTTGCTTTGTATTCGATGATTTTGCGGCTTCAGGCGTGCCGCGAATTCGAATTCTCAATGGGAAATTATAATGTGAAATCTGTTCAAATTTGTTTACAACTGAAATGAAATTTCATGATAGTTCAAAAACCACAAGTTCAAGGTAAACAAATGTATACATATTTGGAATCCTCTTTTCAAGCTCCTTCCATTGCCATATGTTTTATTGAGATTTAAAATACTTCAATTTTCTCTTTGGAATAGCTAACATATGTCAATCTTATGCCATACGTTTACACCATAAGTTATGGTGTCAAATATATCTGCCCAACATGAAATAAGCCAACGTCAAATTTTGCAATAGGATCGCAGGACACTTGTGTCTCGTATGCGCTTTCCGTGTGCTTTCTTTATTTCACTTCCAATCAGCAGAGATAAAACAGCAATCGTGTTGCAGGCATCATTCGATCGAGCTGCAGAGCAGATAGTGACTGACTTACTTTCTTACTGAGACCTGAAGCCCCCTCTTAGATTACAAAGTTTGACTTTGTAATCAAAGATACACTTATATATACCTTTGGGTGGTGTTGTTTCCACACGTTGTGCTCTTCTTGAAGTCTTTCTTTTGGATCAACTTTGAGCATTGCCGCCGCCATTTTTACAATTTGGAAATGGGCCTGGGCTCAAGGCCATAACGAGGCTATGACGTCTCGCGTTTATTTTGGCGCCAAAATTTTCCAGTTCTTAGAAATGCATAGCAACGATTTACTTCCGGGTCATCCATGTCGACAGATCTTTGATATCCCTTATGTGTTGGCATTTCTCATAGAAGTTGACCTGTTCTGTACAGAATGGCTTGTGGAGATGACTGAATATCATCAAATAAAAGTTTGTCTTACTTGTAGTACTACCATCTGAACATGTCTGATTTACACGTGTTTTTTATCACAAACTTGGATCAGGTCATAGTACAAAAACTTTCTTAATTGGTTTTTAATGCAGAATCATCAATGTGGTCGCTAACACTGTGGCAGATATGTTTCTTGACATTTAAAAAATATGATAATAAAGGAATAAACAGTGTTCTGTTACGTTGAAAACACAAATGGTTAGATCTTGCTCAAGAATAAAGGTTCAACGATCTATTTACTATAATATCCATGCTTTTAACTTTGAAAAGTTTCTTAGTACTTCTCAGACATGATACTAGAGTTTCTCAAAATTTTGGCCATCTTAGTACTAGTTTCTAATAAACCAGTTTCTTTAAAAAAACGTGCGTGAATATGATCTTCAAAAGTTGGTGGTTGAAATGTCCGTCGTGAAATATAAATTTGAGCTCATTTATGGTTCTTTCTAATCATTAATAATTAACCTTACGTTAGATAAAGAATATCATTAGTAATATCAAATACTGTGACAGGAAAATTCGAATAATTCTTTAAAATGTTGTATAATACTTGAACAACATGCAAAGGTTCCTTACTTTAGGATATAAGCCGGAAGAGGCAAAGTGGCAAATCCCTCCCTAAAGCTGGATCTCCACTAGGCGGAAAAATAGAACGTACTCCTATTTGTGGCTTTACATTTTTGCACGGCGACAATTCGATCAGTCAATTAGGTTGCCGGAAATTTTTCCGCCTCGACATTTTTCCGCCTAGTGGAGATCCGGTTTAAGATCTCTATTTGAAAAGAGATCTTGTTTACAGATGAAAATCCTTGATGGAATCTAAAAATCCTTTAGAAAATATCTCATGAGAATTTCATCCGCTCTTTCGCAGAATTATTTCCTCTGGCAAGATGCTGCATTACGATTGAAAATTTAAATTCTGACTTACTTCCAATAAAACAACCATCAAAATATGGGACAATAAATCTTGCAAATTTTCAATTATCGATACTTATTTTTGTTGCTTCCTCTATTCCCTGCATACTGCCTTAAGCATTTCTCTGAAAATTGAACAAGTTGTCAGATTAGTACCCGGTTAGTACCATTGAATCATTTATTATCATCATCGTTTACGTCTACCAAGATTCAAATCTCAAAACACCAACAGAATAGGAGGCAGATAAGCAGTGACTTGCATACTGGTGACAACAGTTGCCTCACCCTTTTGACTCAGCACCGCTTCTCTAGGAGAGTCTTCCGCAGCAAAGATTAAGTCTTCAGTCGGGTGTAATTGCAATCGAAAAATTTCCTTTATCCTGGTCGCCTTGTCCTATTGTGAGTATGCCACAGAGCAAATCAAGCAGATCCTCGCTGTTCGACCCTTTTAAAGCATACTGCAAACAAGGTCCTCACGTTGAGATACTTTTGGAATATTTTCAGGTATATTTGTCTGACAGGAGAGAAACTAATTACAAATTTTTCTTGCTATGTTGACAAAAGAACAAAAGATTTTTGACTTGAAAAGCCGCAAATCTTGCCGTTTATTCAAGCATGTAGCACCTGGCAATAGAATTCTTAATCATCTTAATAAAAAGCTGAACTTCCACTGTTTGCCAAAGTAAACAAATCGGAAATTATTTTACAACTCAGAAATCTTCACTTTCTTCTAAAGAAAATAGAATCAATCATCTTAGAGAGATTGTAGCAGCAAGTTGTTTCAACAGAGTTAGTCATCACTTTGTTGTGGTAGCTGATCAAGTTGAAAGTGTCGCACCTCCATGTTCAAAAAGGCTATAATATGGGTAGCATGCGCATTGACTGAAGTGGAGCTGGATTGGAGCCTTTAATTGAAGTACCAACTCTTTCATGTATGCCAAGCACCTTCATCGGCAGTTTTGAAAAGAAGAATTCAAGCAAATGCTTAACAACAGAGCACATGCGTCAGCTTGGATTTGAAGATGCTGTGGATTAATGCAAATTAACATAATGATGTGGAGTAGCACACAGCTAATGGCATCTAAGCCTTCATTTGTGGCTCCAACTCTTTTGGAATACCAATGACATTTTTTCACAAGCAACATATTATCAAGTTATTTTTAATTCGCAAATTCCAACCACCATTTCAAATTCCTCAAAAACAACGTCTTTATGTCGAATCATACCATTTCTCTAGTTTCTTGAAGCCAGAAACTTTCAATACCAAGGAATTTCTACTTCATAATGACTTCTGCGGTTGTTAATTGTACGATGCGCCTTATTCTGGGGCTGGTAGGAGTGACATTAAACTCTATGCAGATACATATGATTTCACGACAGCAGAATATCAGACATCCTTTTCAGATCACTCTCTTAAGTCTGAGTACAGCTGATTTGCTAACCGCCATCACGCTCCTCCTTGATGGCGGAATTCACGCTCTCGTGATCCTCCGGATCATTCCAATACATGATACATTCATAGTGGTGCAGACAGCACTTTATGGATATTCACTATCCTCATCGATGCTGCATGTAATTTTCATCGCTATTCAGAGGCTTTTGGCAATTCTTTTTCCCCTCAGAATAAAGTCATTGCTTACAAAACGCAGATGTTACTTGGCTTTGTTCTTTGCATGGGTGACTTGTTTTTCATTTGTTGGGGGATCTTTGTGGAGATCCTTGAGAATCATGACATCAGAAAGAATGTCCGGCGACCAGTTAAAGATGACCACAAGTAGTACCATACCAAAGCAAATGTGGTCTTCTTTCACCGTTAAGCCATCTTCTGAAATCCAGCTGACACCAATCTCTTTCATCGCTGACCATTCAGAGTTAACCGTCGGTACCATGACTTCAATACAGATGCGGTCTACTTTGAGCAATAGGGAATCTTCTCAAATACATCCGACACCAACTTCATTCACCTTCTACAAATCTACGATAACAGTAAAAGATACCAATGCAAATGCCACTCCAAAGCATCCTCTTGACACTGTTAACCAGTCCACAACAACCGTAACTATCGGCAAATCAACCGCAATTCCGTTTAAAATGGTAGAAGACTGGACTTTAAGAGCCTTTAGTATCAAGTCAATGATGACTCTCTCGCCTACAAGGAGCATGAGCCCAAAGTGGGCGCCCACTATCGATGCAAAATATACAAACGTAATGATAAAAAGCTTCACAAATGCAACAAATATAGTTAATGCTACGCCAAAACAAGACTTTTCTTCACTGGTAAGTCAATCAGGAAGTACAATTCCGTCAGTGGTAAAAACTCCGACAAAATCTCCTCAACATATGACAAGGTCTGGTATTACAGCACTGATGAGAGTTTCTAGAAATGCATCAATAATTTATACATTGCCTTACATACTGTTCTCATACCTGATCAAGGTCACTGGAGCTGCTCTTATGATAATATACTCGCTAGCATTTATCTTGCTAAACAGACTCAACATGATTGACACAAGCCAACGTAAATCTTCAAGAAATCGATCCGTCCTGATTCACTCGGTCTTGCTAACTACGATATTCATCATCTGCACATTTCCGTTTGCTTTAGTGACACATAAGGTTCTTGCAGGAGACGTGTATCTAGCTGATTTAACATCGTATTTCCTTTTTCTAAACGTGACATTAAATCCAATTCTGTACTTCCTATTCAATCATTGCAAAAATCGTCTTCAATGCTGCTGTTGTGCTTCAAAGCGTCAACCAACCTCTTAATGATGACTGCATGGAATTAGTGGAACAAAACTCGAAACTTTCTTGTAACTGAGAGTGTCTTGAACATTGTAGCCATGATAAATCATATTTCAAGTCGTCAGACTTTCTTTATAACATAAAACTATTTGATAGGAACTGAACGATTTAGTTTTTAAGTAAGAAAATCAGAAATATTGACATTGACATTGTGCTTCGAATACCAATTAAAGCCACAAATTTTCGGCATTGATTATAATAAGTACCAAGAGCTCCATGAGGATTCTAAGAATGAAAACACACTTGCTTGGTCTACCATAGTATGAGTTGTCTTCCTTCAATGCAAGCAGAATCTATTGAGTCGGAAAAAGTCTAGCCTTCCTTCGGATGCCAATTTCACTATCTTCCTAGTTTTACCAAGTCAGAATACCAGATGCTTTTCACGTCTTCGTCTTGTATATACACCATAATTTATAAACCAGTTTCCATTGCCAGAATAACCCAATGTTTTCCCACGCTCTGATAAAAGTTACCAAGTCTTCCTCGAAGGTGATATTAACAAAGAAAAACTTCACAGTTGTGGAGCAGTAATTTTTCCTGAAATTGTCCAATTTTGCACATAAATTATCTTTTTCTTCGGGTAATTCTTCTCAACGCAGTAGGTCAGCACCTCCTGCACACCAGGTAAGCTCTTTCATCGTTATCTCTGCAAACTGTTCAATAAGCAAGATGCCTCTTTCTCGTTGTGTTGTAATGTAACGGAATAAAGCAAGGAGATGGTATTTGTACCAACATAAAGCCTAAAACATTTCATTGATCCATGTTCATGGAAAACTGTTTTCTCTTTCAATAAATCTTCATGGTATAACATTGCATGGTTTGGTATAACAATTTTCATTCTCATGCAATGATGGAAAGAATGATTTTGAAATAGTGACATCTGATTCTCTTGAAACGGTCTGAAACTGCATGAAACTATCTGTCACTATATACTGTCTACATCTATCTAATTAAATTTCACCTCTGATGGATTGCTGAAATGACCTCTGATGGATTGCTGAAATGTCGGAGCAGTGAATTCTTCGAATTTTGCAGAGTTGGAATCTTCGATGATTTGCCGTTGGATTCGTAGATTACTGGAATATTCGATTGTTTGATTGCTGAAATGTTGAAGCGTTGTCGGAATGTTGGATTGTTGAAATGTTGGATTGTTGAAATGTTGGAATGTTTAAATGTTTGATTGTTGAAATGTTTGGATAGTTGATGTTGAATCGTTCGAATGATCGTTGTAATGTTTGTATATTTGAAATGCTGGTATTGTTGAAATTTTGGATTGTGGAAATGTTGGGATGTTGAAATGTTTGATTGTGGAAACTTTGTGTAGTTGAAGTGTTAGGTTTGTTTAAATACTAGGACAGTTGAAATGTTGGAATGTTTGATTGTGAAAACGTTGGGTTGTTGAAATGTTTGGTTTGTAGAAATACAAGGACTGTTGTAATGTTTGGATTGTTTTGGAATATTGGGTTGTCGAAGAGTTTGGATGGTTAGGAATGTTGGAATGTTGGAAGTTTGAAATGTTGGAATGTTTCAATGCTTGGAATGTTGGAATGTTGAAATGTTTGGAATGTTGAAATGTTTGAATTGTAGACATGTTGGAGTGATGAAGCGTTGGGATGTTGAAATGTTGGATTGTTGTCATGTTTGGATTTTTGAAATGTTGGATGGTTAGGAATCTTCAAATGTTGGAATGTTGCAATGTTCGATTGATGAATTGTTGGGATGTTGAAATGTTTGATTGATGAAATACTAGGACTGTTGAAATGTTTGGATGTTGAAATGTTGGAATGTTGGAATGTTGAAATGTTGAAATTTTGGATTGTTGAAATGTTGGACTGATGAAATGTTGGGATGCTGAAATGTTGGATTGTTGTAATGTTTGGATTGTTGAAATGTTGGATGGTCAGGGATCTTGGAATGTTGGAATGTTGAAATGTTAGGAATGTCGAAATGTTGGATTGCTGAAACGTTGGATTCATGAAATGTTGAGGTATTAAAATGTTGGATTCTTGCAATGTTTGGATCGTTGAAACTGGATCGTTGATGTTGGACTACTAGATAGGTTTATTGATGAAATGTTGGATTATTGAAATGTTTGCTTATTGAAATGTTGAAACGTTGCATTGCTGAAATGTTCGATTGATTGAATTGTTGAAATCTGTATTGCTGAAATATTATTGGATTGTTGAAATGTTGGATTATTGAAATTTACGATTGTTGGATTACTCGATTGGTAGAATGTTGGAAAGCTGGGTCATTTGGACAATCTAACAATCAAACTCTCCACTATTAACGCAGTCTGAATTTAAATTCGCATAGGCAGACAAAGATAAAAATCTTCCAACTTTTTTATTTTTCAAACTTCTAACCAATTCAGGGACATCACCCTGTTCTTCGTTTGTATGAAATTAATCATTATCAACATGTAGATCATGTGTGTCATGTGGTCTTCTCAGGCCCATCAACAAAAATGAAAGCGCTTTACTTCTGCCAGTGTCTGTATTTGCAAACTGAGAAGAGACACTCCGGTTAAAATAAATAGAAGCATCTTGAACGATTTAGATTTTGTGGATGCCTTATTTCAATATTGAGGTATGATGTTGAAGAAACCAATCAAAAAAATTTTTCAATCTATTTCGGATTAAGCAAACAATTTTCTGTAACAAACAAGAGATAATCACTTATTTGCTTGGCGAAAAGAAGGTCACACCTGCATCACTTTGACAGATTGTCAAGTTAGTTTGAGTGTCGTCAAGTCAATTTTCCACATTCAGTCAAGTGATATCCTGTTTGCTTTGCTGAAGAAGGTTTAAAGAGATATCTTGTTGAAGACAACAATTTGTGTAATTCAAAACTTATCAGTTGATTGACTATTTTTACCAAGGGAGAGTTTCAAAAGACCTGCATGGCTCAAAATGATATCAACGAAGTTTCATTCAGTTGTTAAATTCTGTCTTGCTGTGTGTAACGTAAGAGCGAACCTGATATTTACTGTGCTCTCCAATTACCAATCAGCTGCATCACTCGCATGCGCTGTATTTGAAGCAAAAGTTTGTAATCACCCCCTGTCACCTGTCTAAGTGTAGCTTTTTCTTTGTTGTTCCTTGCATGAAAAGGAGTGTAATGGGGCAATTTCCTTGACATGAAATTACGCTTTCGATTCGAATATATCGCCCTGTAAAATTTTTTATTCAGTCAATGCAAGAATGCTCGCAGTACGCTATTTTAAACATAATTCTACCTGCTCCCCTATGAAGGGTTTCTGGTCAAGATGAGAAGACACTTTAATTTCTGTACATCATGGTCCAGCATATCTCTACTGCAGTTTAAAAACAGGATGTACGCACGTACTAGTTACTTCTGATGAAATTAGAAAATTATGTGAGTAGTCACAAACGGAAGTTTAATTTTCGATTTTGCCGATCATAAATTACCATAGGAGGATATCGTCAAGGAAGGAAGGTGAGATTGCATCCATATTGCTTGAGTTGGAGTTAAGACATGCTAAATTTAGAATTCAATAATCAACTTTCCAAATTTAGGAAGAAAGATGGTCAATTATTTGCTTAGCTATAAGAGGCTATTGAATCGCTTGAGCATTTCTAAAAAATCTGCTTGATTCAACAAAATCAAGGAAGGAGAGGATGATCAGCTGTTTGGTTAGCTTTCAAGAACGACGCAGAGCACTATCAAAGCAGGTTGATTCACATCTTAATTATGAATTTGTCGTACTTAAAAGGCGGGGAAAGACTGGTATATCATAGATTAAGTTGAAACCAGTTTCCATCAGGGGTTGAACTATGAGCTCTTTGTGTATTCAAAGTGGAAGCAATGAACGACATATTCTGCTACAGAGGAATTTAAGAACAGGTTGCATTGTGGTTGCATTGAGTCAGTCTGATTAAGAAGGTAATCTTCTGGTTATCAATCTAGAGATGTCTTGAATGGCCTCCCACAGAAATTTAATTTCAGATTATCGAAAATTTAAAGCTACAGATTTGCCTTGCCTGTAGATTGTTTGAAAAATTACGTGTATCACCTAGAAATAGATTCAAATCAAATTTAATCAAGGATTGATAATCGCTTTTGTGAAATTGAAAATGACCTGAACAAACTTTTGACCTTTGGAAGCTTGATCTTGCAAAATGTCAATCACAATTTAGAGAAAGACATTTCAATCAAGGGAAAGTGTGGTTCAAGCCATATCGTTTAAACTACTGTCATGTCAAATGCCAATCATCCAAGAAAGTCGACATCGAAACCACAAACTTAATCTTAGAATTTATTCGTGTTTGAGTTCAGAATCTAATGAATTAAATTGCAGCTGTCAATCGGTCTACCAACAATACGGGTAGCTTCAATCGTGCAAACAAAGTAAAAGACATCATTGACATTTCACAACAATCAAGAATCCACTTAATCGGATCTGGAAGACACTGTAGACAAACTGAAGGAGAGTTGCTGGGTTAGCATTTGCAATTAGCTGCTGTGGGTCGTGATTTACAAATGGTATGCAAGAAATTTGAAAGAATCTTTCGCGTTCTACCAATGTAAAGCCTTAAAACCAGCATAACTTTTCATGACACTTTGAGACAGGTACCAGAAGAAAGTGCTCCAAGGTTTTGTTGAGCAGATACCAAACAACTTTGCCTTTGGTTGTCTTGTATTACAATCGCGTACAGCGCTCAAAAAGGCATTGCATTTTCACCATTTCAAAGTTTTTCAACATCAAAAATCGATGACATTTCGCTACCTGGCAAGACTACTTCAAGTTTCTATGCAACAGATATCCATGTGTTACCTTCGCGCATTTCCATGGTACAACGTTAAAAGCCAGCTTCAATTGTTGCTACTTTGATACACGTTTCGGATGGAAGCATTCAACGTTGCAGATTTCACAATACGTCTCGCGCTTGGCATCCTAGGTATCATTTTAAACGCTGTCCAGATAAGAATGATAACACGAAAACGCAAAACACGACAACCTTTTCAAATAACCCTTTTAAGTCTAAGTGTAGCTGACCTGCTTATCGCGATCACACTTTTAACCAGTGGAGTGGATTATCTCTTGATCAGTCTTAACATTGCTCACTTTAAAGGATGGTTCTACTTAGTGCAGTTGTCGTTCTATGGATTCTCTCTATTATCCTCTATGCTTCACGTTAGTTTCATCGCTCTACAACGCCTATTAGCTGTTCTTTATCCATTGAGGATAAAGCGGATTCTAACAGGGCGACGTTGCTTGATTGCTATTGCTGTGATATGGGTTTTATGCTCGGGATATATCACATGGGGTATGCTGAATTTAATTGGATCGGTTAAGAAATCTGGCTCAAAGATAGCTGTTCACAGTACTGATTCCCCGTTAGAGCGGTCTAAAGTGACCACAAGTAATTATGCTATGAAGTCAGATGGTTCAAATTTTACCGTTCACACTACTGATTCACCGTTAAGGAGGTCTAGAATGACAAAAAATCATTATGCTATGAAGGCAGAGGGCTCAAAGATGATCGTTTACGGTAGTGGTTCACCGTTAGTTCGGTCTAACATTACCACAAGTAATTATGCTATGAAGGTAGAGGGTTCAAAGTTGACCGTTCACCGTACTATTTCACCGTTGAGGCGGTCTAAAGTGACCACAAGTAATTATGCCATGACCGCAGAGGCTTCAATGATAATTGTTACCGCTACTGATTCCACGCTCATGTCCACTGACATTGAAGCCATGAAAGGCAGAAAAATAACACAACAGCGATCGGAAATTAACGGGCGTTTGTTGAATGCAAATAGTGGTAGCAAAAGCATCAATACGACTGTTAAAAGCCCTTTTATGTCTACATTCACCTCGATGGCAGCGGCACACGATGCATCGAAGACCCGAGAACCAATTAAGAAGACCACCATCCAGTGGAAGCCAATCAGGAACAACAACAACAACAATAACATAACTCTAAAACCGTCTGTCTTAACTGTGAATTTGTCTACATCAATTTCAAATCGAAATTCCGAAAAATTCGGCTCATATGATATGACAGCATCGAACTGTACGGTGAAACAGAACCGAACTGATCAAGCAACAACGAGGCCTCGTTACTCGGTTCTCCTCGACCTTCATAACCAACCAATGACCAGTCTTCCATATATCGTCTTCTCATACGTCATCATAATAACTTGTGCAGCATTAGTAATAATATATTCTCTGACATTTGTTCTGTTGAAAACACGAAATTCAACGTGTGCTAACAAAGCAAGGAAAGAAAAATATCGCTTTGTGCTTATATATTCCATCTCACTGACTGCCATTTTCATTGTATGTACCTTACCATTCACATTTGTGATTCATGGTATTTCGTATGGAAATGAAAATGTCCCCCTTTGGCCTTTGTTTCTCAATACAACGCTGGATCCTATTTTGTACTTTTTATTCAGTCACTGCAAAAAGAATTTTCGATGCTGCTGCTGGTTTGTCTCAAGGAATCAATCTACAACAAGATGTTCTGAAGTTAGACTGCAAATGCCACTGGTGTAATATGATTAAATAGAAAGTTACTTAAGGATATACTCTAGGCAAGGGTGCTAGAACACGGATGTTTTGATTGATTATTTATTTACCGTGTTTTGATCATTGTGTCTTGTTTTCTTCTCTTGTCTTCTTCTCTTTTTGTCTGCTACTAATGTGGGCAACTGAATCTGGGTTTAGGCGCAACGCTCTCAAGTTATTCGATAGCTCCCTTGTATTGCTGTGCCTTAGTGCGCCTTCGCAGAAGAAAGTTTTCAAACCGCAAAGTCCGGAAAGAAACCTTTCTATGTCTATGGAAAACTTTCCTAGATTTTCCTATGGCTTTGCGTTTGAAACCTTTCTTTTGCGAAGGCGCACTAAGACAGCAATACAAGGGATTTATATTCGGACAACTTGAGAGCGTTTGGCCTACTGTCACGCTTTGTTGCACTCATCAGTTGAAGACGAAACAGAGCAAAAAACACAAGAAGACAAGACACAAGGATCAAAACAAGGTAAATTGATAATCAATCAAAATATCCTTGTCCTACCACGCTTAATCTGACGAAGATTTCTTATCGAAACGTTTGCAGATAGAACAGTGTTGTGCTTTGATCATGTCCGATCAGTCTTATTCTGACGGCGATCTAGCTTAATATATCTTAATACAGTTAATAAATAGTTGATATATAGAAGTTAATATAGTTAGATATATATGGCTGAAATAGATTGTCAAGAAAAGCATTGATGTATGCAAGAAAGAAAGTCTCCATGAATACCCTTTATGAACTAGTTTTCCTTACCATTTTTTGCGGAAGAACCTCCATGCTTGGACTCACAAAAAGGTCATCCATTTGCTAACACCGAAAAACACCACCAGCGCTTCTTAACTTTCAGCTCCTGTGAAAACGCACGATGCAAAAAAGTGACGCAAGATGATGCCACTAGGCAAAAAGCAAAGTGCACGAAAAGATGTCTTTGTGTCCTTGGTAATATCTGTTTTCTCCTTGCCTCATGTCAGTTTCATATTGTTTAAGCACTTGTCCCTGCATAAGAAGGAAAGTAAGAAATGTACCAGCCCCTCTAAATTCTCGGTTGCCTGCAAAAACACGCGGTGCAAAAAATGCGACGCGAGACGATGCCACGGTGCAAAGCACAAAACTTGAGAATCGATGTCTTTCAGTTCTTGGTATGTTGTTCGTTTTCTCGTTTACTTTTTTTAAGTTCCTCATTGCTTAACCATTGGTCCTGAAAAGTAAAGTAAGAAATAAATAATTATTTACAATTTCAAAACTTTGCAATCTTCAATGAAATATAAGCCTTTCATTAAAAAGTCATTAATCCTTAGCTTCAGGTAGATAGAAAATTAATGTGGCCCCTCAAAGCCGATGGAACAGATCACAAACATGAAATTTGCTTCTTGCCGATGGCAGTGTTCTCTCATCATAGGGGCCCAAGTTTGGGATTCAAGTGTACAGGCCAAACGTGAGCTCCACATCAACCAAACTAGTTGAGGGGGATTAAAGATTAAGGTATTAAGATAAAAACTGAAAGAAGTGAAAAGTGCATAAAATTTCTCCATGAATATTTTGATTGATGAAGTAATTTCCTTACCATGATTCATCTTGCCAAAGAACTCCAAAGTTCATGCTCCACTCAACTTTGCTGCCTGTAGCGATGCGCGGCGCGAAAGAAAACCACCATTGAGGTTGTGATCAAAACGCTCAGTGTGCTCAAAAATCGCCATCCACTCGTTATCGCCAGAAGAATATTACTAAAACTTCCCACCTCTCAGCTCTCCACAAAAATGTGCAATGCAAAACGGAAAAATTGCGGCAAGCTGCAGCGACGGTGCCGGATTCGCAGCGTGTTAAAAGATGTTATTCTGTTCTTGGCAATATCTGCTTCATTTTCAACTTATTTAACCACTTGTTCCTGAAGAAAGAAGGAAAGAACGAAATAAATTATTATTCACAATTTCAAACTCGTTAATTTTCAAAGCAATAAATAGCCGTTCAGCTGAAAGTCAATGTGGCAAAATTTAGAAATTTAAACCAATGATAAATAGCAAGACGTAGAAAATAGAAAAATGAAGATTTCCCGTGAACATATTGGCCTTTAAAGAATTTTCCTTACCATGGTAATTTTTGCCAAAGAACTTCAATCTTCGTGCCCACTTGCTTTCGTTTGCTGCAAAAATGTGCGTTGCGAGACAAACCGTCATTGAGATTTTTAGTAAGATCCTCAGTGGGCTTGCTCAGAAACTGTTCGCTACCGCAATTAGAAAAGTACCAAAATTTTCAGCCTCTTTGGTGTCCAAAAAAATGTGCAATGTGAACAAAATATGCCCAACGAGAGCTGCAGCGATGGCGCAAAATGAGACGCGTGCAATGGATGTCTAGATGAATGATACATATAGGTCCTACCTAAAGGCTGATTTCTGGCCAGTCAAATTTGTCCAAGCAAGCCGACATTCACGTTTTAAACAAATTGATATCGTCTTTATTCTAGCAAAATAAACTCGGATCTAAATTTCACGGTTTAACTGGCCAAACAGGAGTGCACACGTGAATATTTCCCCTGCCTGTGAAATTGCACTGACTAGTAACCAGCCTTGAAAGCGCTCTTTCGTAAAGTCCATAAAACGCTACATCACTAAACCAAAGAACGCCTTGAGCTCGTATGACGATACGCAGCTCCAACTCAGTTCAAATCTATTGAATAAGATTGGTGAAACCTTATGTGGCTTTACATTTAAAGATATGTTTTGGTGTAAAACGCTACAAAACTTACCAAATAACTCCCGGAGCTCTTAAAACGCTACGTAGCTCCAACCGAATTAAAACGTGTAAAGACCAAGCTTTACATTTAAATATGCAATATGGCGTAAAAAGCTACACCACTGGAAAAGCGAGAAACCTGGAGCTAGTAAAACGCTACGTTGCTCCAACCAAATTAAAACGTGTAAAGCACTCAAGCAACTTTACATTTAGATATGTGATATGGTCCCGGGGGGGGGGGTAACTTCAATAGGCGGGTGACGGGGGTGTGCCATTTGACGTCTGAAATTGCACCCTAAAATTTATAAATTTTTGCGAAAACGATACCCCAAAATTTACTGGCCATTGAAAATTTATACCCTAAAATTGTGACAGCCATCCAAAATTTTAACAAAATAAGTGAAATTTGATCAAAATCAATACTCTGAAGAGTTATTTTTTTAAAATGACACCCCAAAATTTATGACTACTTGTCATTTTACCGAAAATGATACCCCAAAATCTATTTTCTGCTGGAAAAAAGGCACCCCAAAAAATGGCACACCCCGTACTTTCATATATGGTAGTTACCCCCCCCCCCGGGGATATGGTGTAAAACGCTACACCGCTGAAAAACCGAGAAACCCTGGAGCTCGTAAAACGCTACATTGCTCCAATCTAAAGCCAAATAGATGATTACACTAAAGATGGCGGTGAGGAACTTTTACCAAGATAAATTGCATTTGAATAGACTTTTAGCTATTCAGGAAAAGAGCCTGGATCGAGCGTTATTTTTATACATTTTCATACGAGAGGTTCGATCGAGTGGCGTTAGAGCTTCTATCACTATTGTGCACATTCGAAAATTCTACAAAATGTAGCAAAGTATCATTCGATTGAGATTCTTTTTCAGAATAGCTAAACGGTCTATTATGAATCCTTGACTGTTCTATAGGAATTTGTGTAAAGAACGCTGTGCATCTTGGCAAAAAGTTCCTCGCCGCCATCTTAAGCGTGATCGTCTGTTCAGGCTTGATGTTCTTTATTGTCGTTATTCAGATAATTCTTGCGTTTCTTCCTGCATTAGTCTTTACTTCAAGAGACGCAAGTCATATTTGGATAGAGACAAAGAAATATCTCGAATCTGAAGTCAGCTTAAAAGATCTAAATTCAGTAGATATTTTCATCTGACATTGATCATAGCAATTCATAAGATAAAATCCGAAATAGGGTAGAATTTACAAGAATAAACAGAGTGCGCAAATTTGAAATCAGCAATTTTCAGAAACTCTCCTAAAATTGTTCTTATCCTTATTTCTTCCTTTCATACTTCACTTGATGACTTGCTGGGACCAATGTCAGACGGAAGTATCTACCAAAGCTGATTTTATACTGGAAGCATTCTCCTTCCCTCTGCCTAAATAAGGCTTGCGTTTTATGACAGCTGAATTTGTTCGTCGTAAAACGTCCATCATATTTGAGTGCAGCAATGGGAAACGTTTCCAGAGTAAAGTAAGCCACGTTGAAAGTGTTTTTTAAGACAAGAAACAGCACAGGGAAACCGAGGCAAACTGGGACATATAAGGTTCGGAATATTGGCTTCCGATGAGAACCTGATGATCACATCATTCAATAATCACGCTGGAAATGTGTATGAAATGAATTTGAAACAGAAAATGAATTTCAGGGCTGGTTTCAAGTTTGTTTTGGAACAACATACCTCAATTTTGTCCCAAATTACCAAGGTTTAATCCAAAAAATGACTCACGAGCCAAAATACGAAATCGGCTAAATTCACCAAGAAAGAAGCCTTAGAGACATGGGGCATTCAGGATTGTCACAATTCTTTGCAAAGCAGCCCTCGCAATTCATCGGGAAAGCAGTCTTGATAGGTCAAACGTTTGGCATGCATTAACAATGTCACAATTATCTACATGGAGCAGGCATCCATGGTTGACACAATCTTTAATACGGCAACCTTGACAATTCATCATGAAAGAGTCTTGAAAGGTAAAACTTCGGACAGGCATTCAGAATCATATAAACTCTTTAAGCAGGGCAGGCATTCAGCGATCTTTCAGTTCTTTATCATAATTCGCCGCGATCAAGCAGTATTAATAAAACTAGGCAGGCATTCAGCAACGTCAGAATTCTTTACGGGCTTTCTCTATTTGCATCAATAGCTTCAACAACTTCGGCACATTGACTTTGACGCACAAGAATCGCTATTGACTTGTTTTCAATGGTTATTCTACGATTTAAAGTTTAGAAATAAGAGTGTCAATGTCACAGAGACAAACAAATTGGAAGAAAAGACAAAGATTGGAACATGGTTATTCATCATTACTTTGAGAGTTTTAAAAGTAAAATTAGACACCAAATTTTTAAAAAGTATGGAAAAATGAAAAATGAATAACAGAGGAAAATCCTCATTACCGAGAAAGTCACAAAAGCCAGCAACTTCGATCAATTCTATTGAAACATTAGGAAACTGAATAGCTCAGAAACATAACATGAATATTTGCATTTCTCAGGTCAAACTTTAAGATTCTTACACTTTTTGACAACTGGTCAAGATGTTAAATATTCATTAAATCACAGAGCACTGGCTTTAAATAGATTCAAAGAGGTAGCCTAAGTTCTGGATACTTGACAGATATCTACAACGTGTCCCAAAAAATGTGCCTTGCTTATGTGGCTGCTGGGGAGGAGCCATAAATTCAATCATCTAGGTTTTTTACAAAGTTGCATAGGTCAGTCTTCAACTTACAAATTAAGGCCTTGTATAAGTCAATCCGACACGTGGTTAATGACTTATAATAAAGAAAAGGCAAAGTAAGTGGTTATTTCAAAACAGTAGTTCTATTGTTCTTCAGTAATATCAGAATCAAGTAAGTTTGTAAAGAAATAGTTCTGACGTCGTATTTAAATTTTTCCTAAATTCTTTATAGCAGTGTTTTCAGTTCATAACAGAGCATTTTCTACCTTTCAAAACTTGTTGTGAAAATTTTAATACGATGCTGGAGTCCTTTCTTTGAAAACTTTTAATTTGACATTGCCAGAGAACAATATAAGCGATGTATTTGAAGCAACCACTTATCTTGCCTTTTCCCTATAATAAATCAGCAACCACGTGTCAGATTGCCTCAAGCAAGGTCTCAGACTCACCTACAGCTCCTCCGCAGTAGCCAGACAAAAGGGGCACAATTATTTTGGACACCCTGTGGACAGAGGAAATGTTTTCATAAGATTTGTTGTGAAACTTTCTCCTGTAAGCATTAATGTGAGGGAACCATAAAGGGACCTTCAACGCTAAAATTCCGAAAATTGTAAGAGACTTACACTACCCCTTCTTCCAATGAAAATAGTTACTAGATGTTGACTCACCTGCAGGATAAACTGGTTGAAATCATGTGGCCAGCAGCCATAACAACATCGGGCAGACATTCATCAATGTGACGATTATTGTGAGTCCATGTTATTCTGATTCACACGATGAAGATCGCTGAAACACTTGAACAATAAAGTCTCTAGTGAGTCCATAAAACTAATAACTTTAGGTTAGAGTTATTCTAACTTTAAACTCACAGGGTCAAAATTGCCTAAATAAGTAAAACTCCCAAGTTCATAATAAGTCCATTAAACCAGTTATTAAGAGTGCTTTTCTACCTTAAGCGATCAAAACAAGTGAAAAACCTTAAAACTATAAAGTCCAAAGTCCATTATGAGTCCAAAATGAGTCCACAACTAATAAGTTAGAGCTGTTCTACCTTACACGTTCAAAAATTGCTGAAATACTTTTAAGTCCATAATGAGTCCATGAAACCAGTTATTACGAGTCTATGCTATTCTAAGTTACACGTTCAAAAACTTAGAAACTTAAAACTACTAAGTCCAAAGATAATAAGTCCACAATGAGTCCAGAAACTAATTATCAATAGATTCAAACTGCTCTAAGATGCGCTATCAAAAAATCTGAAGTAAATCCAGTAAGTTAACTATCAAGATTTTATGTTATTCTAACTCAACGCATCTAAAGACTTGAAAAACTTGAAACCGTAAAGTCCATAATAAGTCCATAACGTGTCCATAAACTAATTATTATAATTTAGAGATATTCTAAGTTACACTGTCAAAATTGCTTAAATACTTAAAACTCATAAGTCCATGATGAGTCCATGAAACCAACTATTAAGAGTCTATTCTATTCTGAGTTACACTGTCAAAAAACATGAAAACTTCAAGGTACTAAGTCCATAGATAATAAGTCCATAATGAGTTCATAAACTAATCATCAATAGGTTTAATATGCGCTAAGTTACGTCATCAAAACTCTGAAATGAGTCCATGAAACAAACCATTAAGAGTCTATGTTATTCTAACATACACAATCAAAACCCTTAAAAACTTTGAATTGTTCAAGTCCATAAAAAGTTCATAATGAGTCATAAATTAATTATCAAACGTGCTCAAAGTTATGCGATCAAATGTCTGAAATGATTCCATGAAATTAACTACTAAGAGTCCATGCTTACACGATAAAGAAGATTGAATACTTGAAGCCCCAATGTCCTTACTGAGTCAATTGAGCTAATAAAAAGTTTTTACTATTTTAGCGATCATGTTCAAAAAATTGAAGTGATTTAAAGCTCTGAAATCTGCAATGATTGTATAAAACATAATCAAAAAATCAGTTGGATTCTAACTAAGCTTCACCAGAAATGTTGAATACGGAAATAAGTCCATAACCAGTCCATGAGATTAAGACATCTGCATAACAAAGTTTCCATCCACTCAGCTGTCCGCAAAAATGCTCGCAATCAGACACTGACGCGATCAAATGCTGCAACGGCGAACAGTGCATAATACAAATTTCGCAGAAGGATGTCTCTTGGTAATGTTCTTGGTAATGTTTGTCGTCCATTCTTTCCTCACAATCTTCCGCCACTTGTCTCTGAGAAAAAAAAATCAAGAAAAGATATTGAAATAACTTTAAGAGTACAAACTTATGCGATCTTCCAGTTATATTTTTTCATTTTTTCATTTTATCAATATTTGTACACGGGCTACCTTTCAGCAAATACACTAATTATTAACAATATTTGTTCAAAATAATATGGGAAAAGACATAATTAATATATGAGTTGCTGCTCTACCAAGGGGTCGTGTTTGGGTCCTGTGAAAGGTTCAAAAGATAGTCTCTAAGACCTGTTCTAAAACGAGCGATTGACTCTCTTTCTCGAATGTTGTCAGGGATATCATTCCAGTTTTTGACACCAGAGAAGTAGAAACTTCGCTTTGCATATTCTAACCTAACTTTAGGAATTTGCAGATCTCCACTGTTTCTGGTTCTATACTCTGAAATCATGGATCTTTCAGTGAACTTATGGCGAAGATTTTCGGGACAGAGGTTATGCAAGATTTTATATGTCATGACTCCTTGGTCAAAGGAGATCAATGACTTTACATTGAGCCATTTGCAAGTCCATCCGTCCTTATACTTGGCATTCGCTATTAGCTTCTTTGCCCTTGTCTGTAATCTTTGCAACTGGGATAGCTTGGTGTTGGAAAGAGCACTCCAAACAATGTTGCCATAGCGAAGATGGCTTTCAAAGAGAGCTTTATAAACTTGATCAAGTTTCCTTTGCGGAAGGATGTTTTTCAGCTTTCTTAAGGAGCTCAAGCCCCCTTTCAGCTTATTTTTGATAGCTTTGTACTGCTCTTTCCAGTTAAGGCTTTCGTCGATGTTTATCCCTAAGTATTTTGTCTTGTCAACCCTTTTGATAACTTCATTATTGAGGACAAGATCTGGCAAATCATTACCTATCTTATTCAGTTGTCGCCTATGGCCTATAACCATATATTCACTTTTGCTGGCATTCAAACTAAGTTTATTAATCCTCATCCAATTCGATATATTTTCCAGCTCGTTTTTCAAATCTATTAGAAGTTCATTCAGGTTTTCTGATGCGATATTCACACATGTATCATCAGCATTATTTGGGATCGTGCTTTTTAGACAGTTCTCAAAATCATTAATGTATAGTATGAAGAGTAAGGGTCCCAAACACGAGCCCTGGGGAATACCACACTCAATGCTGCTTTTGCTGGAAGTGGATCCGTCAAAATAACAGAACTGCTCCCTATTGGTCAGATAAGAAGTGAACCAGCTGTGAGAAGTACCCTCAGCACCATATTCTCGTAACTTCAACAATAGGATTTTATGGTCAACGGTATCGAATGCTTTCTTGAGATCAAGGAATATACTCAAAATTATTTTCCCCTCATCAGAGTTCTTGAACCATGGGTCTATAACATTCAGTATACATGTCAGTGTACTGTGCAGTTTTTGGAATGCAAACTGGTTCAAACAAAGCCTGTTTTGTCCCTTTAGAAACTCCATTAGTTGGTCGTGTATCGTATAGATAGCTTTTTACTTGCTGAGCAATGTACAAGCTGTTACAAATATATGGCTTTATAAAACTCAAAATATAAAACTTAAATTGATTAAAGGAAATAAAGCTAGAAGTGCAGAAAGGGGTAGCTATTTATGAACTAGTTTCACTTACCATTGAACTTACAGCCAAAATCTTTAGGGGTCGTACTCCTAAGCTGTCAGCCAGTCAATCATTGTTGCTAATACTTCTTCGCTGTGAGTGACGCAAAACACGCTGCGCAAAAGAAAATATCGCGTGCTGCTGCGATGGCGCAAAAAGCAAATGCATAAAAGAAGTATTTCTGTTCTTGGTTGAAGTTTGCTTTTATGTCCATTAATGAAAGCCTCAGACAGTTCAACAAGTTTTAACTGAAAAAGTAAAATATAAGAATCAATGGTAGCTAACTACACAGTAACAGATAGCGCTCTAGCCAAAAGTTGACAAAGGAGTATTTGAAAATACATAGGTAAGATAAATTCTCCATAGGTAGGCAAGTCAAAAGCGCAAGAAGAAGCTTTCCATTATGACTTATTTTCGCTTACCATTTTGCCAAAACTGTCGTTGCTCGTGCTACAACTGTCATCCACTCGCTGATGCTAGCTCTTTCCACTGTCTGCAGCAGGGAGCGCCAGGTCTGCAGTCCACAATAATGCGCAAAGCAAAAGAAAAGCATTGCAAGCTGCTGCGACAGTGCAAAAAAGGAAAACGCGCGGGAAAAGCCTTGCCGTACTTGATAACATCCATTCCTTCTTGCTTTCTATTCATTTCCATGCTTTTTAACCAGGGTTTCCTAAAGGGTAAAGTAGAATGTAATGATAAATCATACTTTTTGGCATCTTTGCTACAATAGATACCTCTTCGGCTGATGATAAATATGGCAACCATTCTTTGGCGATGGGGACATCGTGTATAAAGAATTTGAAATGAAAAATGACTAATGAAAGGCTGTAAAAACAAATCCATGGCTACAATACACAGGCTTAAAGGATAGGGAAAACATGAGAGAATAAACTCTCTAACTGATTTTCTCTTACCTATTGAAACTATTACCAAATTCTTCCTTGCTTCTGCTCCTAAACTGTCACCCGCTCAATTCTGCCACAGAATTACGACCATCGCTCCTCTGTGCTCACCGTACGCAAAAATATACCGCAAAAAAGAATATGTGTTGCGAAAGCTGCAACCGCGAAAAACGCAAAGCGCGGAACAAGTATTTAGATGAAACCGTTTGGAACCGGTAGATATTGAACCAAGGGACATTACCATATGGGGAAGAAACGAAATTTTCTAAGGCCTACCTAAAGGCTGATTTCTGGCCTGTCAAATCCTTCCAAGCAAACAGATATTCACGTTTTGAATAAATCTATGGCGTATCTTTTCAACAGAATGGAACTTTTGATTTAGCACACCAGCTGGCCAAACAGGAGTGCAAACATGAATTATTCTCCTGCTTGTGAAATTGCACTGACTAGGAACCAGCCTTGAAAGCGCTCTTTTCGTAAAGTCCGTAAAACGCTACGTCACTGAACCAAAGCACGCAATGAGCTCGTATAACGATACGCAGCTCGAACTCAATTAAAGATTAGGCCTATTCATTGAACTCGTACAGCCTCACATACAGCCTCTAGTAAAGCCAGCGAACCAAATGCCATTCTAGGCGAGAAATTTTGTTAAACCAGGGAGTGTTAAACCTACAACGGCCTACGTCTAAAGGCTCATTTCTAGCGAGTCAAATTTGTCCAAGCAAGTAGAAATTCATGTTGTGTGCAAATGGATATAATATTGTAAGCGATTTTATGATTTAGCACATCAATGGGCCAGGAGTGTGTACATGAATATTCTCCTGCTTGTGAAATTGCACTGACTAGGAAACAGCCTTGAAAGCGCTCTTTCGTAAAGTCCGTAAAACGCTACGTCACTGAACCAAAGAACGCATAGAGCTCGTATATCGATACGCAGCTCAAATTCAATAATAACTTGATGATTAAAACTGGTAAAGCGTTACGTCGCTTTACATTTAAATACAAGATTTGGTTTCAAACGCTTCACTACTTGACAACACGATTTTGTGTGAAACGCTGCACTATCTACAGAACAAAGAAACCCTCAGAGCTCGTAAAACGCTACGCAGCTCTAAGCTAAAGCTGAATTCAAATTTGGAGTGTATTCGTTGACGATACTAAGATAAGTCTTGCATTTTGTTAGATGCAAGTCCGTTTTAGGCAGCGGCAACAAGACGCCTCAAATGTGAAGTCAGCTTTTTGATTAAGAATGCCCCTTCAAATACCACGTGGCATTGAACTTCAAGAAATGATTTCTCCTGTCTGACACTGGTCATAGCAAATTATTAGATGGAATGGTAAACGGAATTGACGATGGCCACGACTTTCAGACCTAACCAGTTAAAACTAAAAATTTTAAGTATTTTCCTTTTGATAAGAGCTCAATACTTCTCAGTTCGTAGATCGCCAAAGAATTAAGAAACTCTAGTTTTTATCAATTAGGCAGTTTAATTGGCTAACTTCAAAATTGAACTGTACTCGTATATTTACCATGAACAGTGTCAGGCGAAAAGATTACAGCAGAATTCATACTGGAGAAGCGCTTTCTTTGCTACAATCCAAATAAGGTCGGTTTTAATTATGACTTAATTACTTCAATGAAAAGGTCTGCCTTATTTGTTAGCAACAAACAAACACTAGCTTCCAGTGTGACTTCGGCAAGAACAGTGGTATTCTGTGGGTGTACATGGTGTGTAAAATTTCTACTCTCTCAGGACGTCGCGTTTCTAAGCATCCTCTTCCCCACCTCGTGTGTTTCTATCTTCCTCCTTCCAAGAAAACTTCGAGTCTGTAAGAGTCTCCTCAGCTCCTTGTTCTCCTCAGACTTGACCCTTGCGAGGGGAAAATCACTTCAAATTATGTACACCCACAATTCTCCAAGCATGGAACAACAAAGGGTAAACCTAATAATTTGGGTAAGTTCAATGCCATTATTAAATTATCAGCATGTTGGAAAATGCTGCAAAAAGATGCCCAGACTTTGTCCCCAATTACCTAGATTTACCCTAGAAGTAACGACTCACGTGCCAAAATTCGAAATTAGCTGAATTCACCATGAAAGCAGCCTTAAAAAGATGTTGGCTGTAGCGGCAGGGATTCAGGAATGACAATTTTCTACAAAACGGCCTTGAAAACATAGGGGCAGGAATTCAGCAATGTCGCAATTATTCATGAGAGCTGCTTTGAAAACATGGGCAGGCATTCAGCAATGTTGCAATTCTTTATTCCTTATGGCAAATAGATAATCTCCAAATTTGCAACAAATTTCTTGTAGTTAACTTTTGCAAAAGCAAGCGGAATCTCTGCTTGTCAAATTCTTTGTGGAAAGTTCTGGAAGTTCATAAATCTGCTCAAAATTTGACTTGTTCCTTGCTGCAAGCGTTCAAGAGTATCTTGCAATTGTTATTTAGTCTCTTCGATATTCTACAACTCATTTTTCTTGTGCTTCTTTCAAGTGCAGCAACGAATTCTGGAAAGCGCGCCCAACGGTTTTCCAAGTTTGTTACGAGCACACATCTTGCATAACCGGCCGGCCAGCTCTCTTCTTCCAACTGAATTTATCATCTTGTTAGCACTACGCCTTCTGCACGAAAAACATCACAAGAGAACAAAGAACCCTGATTCCCAGAAGGGTTCCCAGAAAAACCACAAATCAATAATGATGCCAATTTCCAGGTAACGTGACAGCTATGGTGTTGCTGATTGGTTAATCAGAGGCTTGAGTGACATACACGGTTGCAATTCTCTGTCATGGCTTTGAGCAGCTCGCTCTCAAAAAAAGTAAGAAACTGTTGTAGAGAACCAGAGAACAAACCAGGTCAAACAGGATCTAACCTCAAGGGGGCTCCAAAAGATAACTTGACATAAATAGGGATGCTAATTTCTTATCTTTGAAAAATTTCTCTCTTGTCTGATTGGTTGTACTGAGGTTTGATTGACAATCCACGCTCAATCACACCCCTCAGTCATTCAGCTAGTTTTAACTAAAGAATCCTCGCGAGGACTGCAAAAGACCTCCTTTCTCCTAAACTCACTTGCGTTTCTGCAGAACTACCGAAAGTTCAATCTTACATTTCAACCTCCAAGGGGCTTGTTCTGAGAATTTTGAGGTCGCCCGAACAAAAATTCCAAATTTACCCCTACCCTATACTCATGACATAAGTCTCAATAGTATCGCTATATTTTCTATTTTTATCGCTATATTTTCTATTTTTTTTATTTTTTCGCTCATTTTTTCGCTCACTTAGTATGAGTGAAAATAAAATATCAGATGGAAAATAATGAACGAATACAAGGAATCACGTCGTCAGTCTACCCCTACCCTAAATTAGCTAACTTTTGAGTCCCAGTGTAACAACAAACTTTGAGGTCCTGAGGTAAACAAGAAAATGTTTGTTTGCACAAGGACTGTTGTGCACCAAGAAAAGATTTTCAGAAACTTGTTATTCAAGAGACAAGAAATTTACTTCTTTGCACCAGAGGAAGTTTGATATGTATTTATTGGTGCAGTGGTTTTACTTTTATTTACCAGGATTCGCTGAATTTTACTTGCGACTTTAACGTTCACAACTGAACTTTCACTCCCTAAAGTAAAAATCTCGCAATTTTTAGGAGTAAGTCTCTTTGCTTTTATGAAAATTTTGTGAAGCTCCCCGAAAATCTGTTTGCTTTCAACGTCTTGTACACTCTTTTGAAACAGCGAAAAGCGTTTCGCAGCAATCGTCACATCGTTGGAGAAATCATTCGAGAATAAATTGCAGCTGACAATTGCAAGCAGAAATGAAGAGTCTAACAAGGCCTTTCCCTGCTGATATGTTTGTTTTGGTCCCAAATATCGCAGTCAAGCTAAAAACCGACACCAAAACTGGATTTACACATGTGGCAGTTTGGCGATGCGATGTGATGCGATGCTGTACCCTGCGCTGCGGTGCGGTGCAGTGCGCGCAGCGGAGTCTAATTAATGTTACTTCGTCGCATTCCTAGAGATGCGTCAATAATGATAACCCTTTTTCTAAGGATTTTTTCTGTGATTGCCTCTGTTTTAATCATATTTGTATGAAATTGAAAATTGACTGATGTAATATTTTCCTCAACTGGAGTTTCATCATTTCTTGCAATAGATATGCGATTTGAGTTTCTTATCAGGAGTTTCTAATAAAACTTGTGTGTATTGCTTCAGTCGTACAAGATCTCCACGAAAAAACAGGGCTTTTAGTGGCTTTAGGCCCTGAAAGTCTGAGCGTCGCATAGGAGCTAAAAAATCGCCTTGAGGAACGGAAATATCTGCTAAAAAATTTTCCTCTGACACTGGTCACAGTAAATCGCTAGATATATCAAAAGAAAGATAAGAAGCGATAATTGAGAGGCCAACCTCGTCCCTATGACTCAAAAAGAGTCTACGGACACGGAGGAAACTGGCCCTCGGCACTTCGGCACCAGGTTGATGAGAGGCCTCAATAAGAAAGGCCTATTTTGGTCAATGGAAAGGTCATTGAAATTCGTTTACACTTTATGCCTTCTCTATGATCAAACTGTGAACTTTATAGTGGACTTGCCCAAGTCGTCCTAGTCAACGACTTGGGCAAGTCCAACTTTATAGTAGCTTCTCTCAGCTCGTGAAAGACAAATCTAAAAATAGCACACCTCATTCATTCTCCTGCTTCTTCACGATTTAAAACAAGGGGAAACTTGGCTGAGAAATCAACACGTTGTAAAATACGACTGAATAAGAGATTCTGAAAAGATATTTTTCGATGAAATGGACAATTCTAAAAAGTACTCTTCATCCCGAAAAAGGATAAAACACCCCGGCAAATGTCGATTTTGTTTCGCTATCACAAATATACACATACGTAGGGGCGTTGCTTCTTTGTTACTTGCTCTTCGAAGGTCATTGCTGATGATTAAGTTGTAATGAAATGAAACACAAATTAGTCATGCAAAGTACCATTGGCAATTATGCCCCATGTTTGTGGCTCAGAAATTAAAGTTCACTACCTCGATATCATTGTCTTTCTTTGTTGATTTCTCTTCGACTCAATCCTAGCCAGTGAGTGCAAGAAATCAAATTCAGATGGCTCCTGCGCATCCGACAATTAGATTCTACGCAGCGCTCATCCTCGTGTCAAACATTTTTAAGAGGAAGTTTGACGCGAGGATGAATGTGGACTTGCTACAAGTCTCTCTCTATTCTCAGCACATATTGTATGATGTAGAATGTAAGGGTAAGGGAAATGGGCGGAGCGCCCTCTCTCCGCCCGTCTATTCTCCCTCTTTCTGCTCTATGCGTTGTGATGACAAAAGAGAGACTTTTAGCAAGTCCAGGATGAATGCTGCGTGACAGGAAACTGTTCAGATATGCAGGGGCCATTTGAGTCTGATTTCTAAGCACTCGTTAGGCTTGGGCCGAAGAGAACATAATAAAGAAAAGCAGTAATAACGAGGAAATGAACTTTGATTTCTAAGCTACAAACGCAATGCATTATTGCCAATTATTACCTGACTGAAGTTTCAAAAATGAGGCAATACATAATCCTGCGCCCCTCCTATTGGTCAATCGCACCTTTCCCGCGATATTCCCGTAGCTTTGTATAATACGAACAAGGACGCACTTTTGTCGCCACTGCAACTGCTACAGGACTGTGAGATTTACAATAACCCAGACAATACAGTAAAGAACCGAATAATGAGTAGAAACTACAATTTTTAGTATCGTTTAGGTTGGTAATACACTCTCGGCTTAAAATACTTTGCAACTCATAATTAAAAATGGAGAATTTTCTTCACGTCTAGTAGAGTTTCTTAATTTTCTGGGAGATGCTGCAGTTTTTTATAAGCGGTTTCTTATAACAAATGAGGACGTTGGCCGTGAGCTGTGAACTGTTCAAAGTACAAGAAAACGATGTGATTTTTATGAAACATTCAACGAACTTTCATTTTTGAAAATCTAGGTCACTTCATGGCCACAAAAGATAAAAAGCCCCTTACGAACTGCATTCACTGTGTTGTGTTTTACAACCCATGATATCAGAAGCAGTTAACATGTGACCCGTCCCGATTGTTCTCCCGCTTTTGTTTAGTGATAATCACGTGGCAACCACCAGAAGAGCAGACATTTTGAATGATCAAAATGGCGGATTTAGGCCATATACCAAAAAGAGGAGAATCGTGGTATGATACACATCTTCCTAAAGGAATGGTGAAGTTTGACAGTGAAAAGGGGAAGAGGATGCTTGAAAGATGCAGAACCAAATCTCTTGCCGTTTTCAAGTATTTTGTAAAACAACGCCATAGGACATTTTGTGGGCCTTGCTCGCTTGCAATCGTTGCTAACACACTTGGCTTAGCAAAAACAATTTTAGGCAATACGGAAGCCACAATAGATGAGGACAAAATTGTTGAACATCAGAATGTCACATCATTCGTTAAGGAGCTTGATGTAAAAAGCAGAGGAGCGACTCTTGAGGGGATGAAACTAATCGCACAACAGCTGAATCTCAAGGTGCACAGTTTCTATACTGGATACCAGCTAAGCAAAGAAGCAGTACCGAATTTAGGCCTACTTGAAAACAAAGATCTAAAGTTTTGTGAATCATTTGACCACTTCAGAGCTATCACTGGTTCTTCTTTGATGAACAACTCTATGATTATTCTAAATTATCACATGGGAACCTTGGGCTATGGAGATTTAGGAGGACATTTCAGTCCAGTTGGGGCATATTCAGATGCCGATGACATGTTGTTAGTCTTGGATACATGGCCCGAAACGCCACCTGCCTGGGTGAAAACTGTAGATATCTTCGATGCTATGGCAACCGTAGACAATGACTCTAAACAAAACCGAGGATTTCTGGTATTTGAAAGTTGAACTTTCTATCCATGGCGAAACCTACGACAGAGTACTGATTTCAAATTCCATATAGTCTCGACTATTTTCACTATCAACTATTAAAGTTAAGTAATACATCAAGTAGCTCATTTTGTATCGACAAAGTCAGACCTATCTTAAATTCAAAAGTTAAAGTCACTAAATTGCATAACAATAAGAAACAATTAGTTTGTGTGATTTTGCCATAAAAGATGAAAAACTGAGTCGAATTAAGAAAAGTTGAGGAACTCCTGGCGCTCCTGGCTAAAACTTTAATAGACATAGTAGCTATATTACGAGAGAATTTGGATCGAACCATTTTAGTGGAATTTTCGAGCATGTTGATCCATCCTCTTTTGTACAATTACAAATGGTATATTGTTCGTTTTTCTTTCAGAATTTGTTTTTCTATGTTATAATGTCATTTTGATGCATTCCTTCTAGAAAACTCTACAATTTACCTTGTTTGGCTCTAAATCTACAAATCCACCCATGCAATTACTTTATTTAGTTGCAGGCTACCTTCGCTTGTATCCTTATTGTCAGTTTGTATTTGATAATTCCTTTTTCTGTAGTAGTTATACGTAGTTTTATGTAGCTTTTAATTACTTTTAGAATGGCCGCAGGGTAGACATAGTATTTCGCTCCCTGAGGCATCGCCTTTGTAGTATTGTAACGTAGTTTGTAGGTATTGTAATTAGTGATATGTTTGTAAAATTTTTAACTGAATAAAGAAAAAAACTCTACGAGCTAAATCATAAATTCAAAATCCATTGAACATTCCTATCATAAAATTACTAAATAGGGCCTATTAATGGCAAGTCACAGGAAAAATTTGCAGTTAGTAAGCCACCACTGAAGCTTATGGCAAATTAACCAAATTGAAATTATAACGCAAAAAAATCACTTCTATCTTACGACAGGGATGAAGAAATACAACCCAAACTTTCCATATACATCCTACAAAAACTAAAGCATTTCCGACAATTTCTGCAGAAATAAGGAGCAGCTCTGCTGACCCTCTCCGCCTATAATTATTGCAGAAGCTACAAAAGATAAATAAAATTCAATATGAACGATATTTCCTAATAGACCTTTTAGCTATTCTACAAAAGAGCCTGGATCGAGCGATATTTTTATACAATTTTATACGCGAGGTTCGATTGAGTGGCGTTAGAGCTTCGATCGCAATTGTGCACATTCGAAAATTCTACAAATTTTAATGAAATATCGTTCGATCCACATTCGTTTTCAGAATAGCTAAAAGGTCTATTGCCGTAAAAGCTCTATTACGCCACTCGGGGACCTATTTGATTTCGGACACTCAAGAACCAAAATAACCTTGAATTTTATCTCTATCTGAGTGCAAGTCGTAACTTATTTGCGTATTATAAATAACGACGTACCACACGCAAAACCACAACATGTTACTCAAGACAGAGGCCTGAAAACGCGCAGGCTTGTTAGAGGGTTTCACAATGCCCAATGAAAAGGATATTCATAGCTTTTGAGGGATACAGTAGAAACCCGCATAAAAAGACCTAGGTTTTTCTCGGGCAGCCTGAATATGTTCTCAATTAAATGGCTGTTATTCTAAATTCCAGCCTGCAAGGTTCTTAAAAAAGGTTCTCATATGCAGTACACACCTTGCAAACATTGATGCCGTTTTTCAGCATAAGAATTCTGAAAAACTCTTTTACCTTCATCAGAACAAGTTCAGGTTAGAATTCTTGTCCAAAAATCATGCAGTCTTTTGTACCACTGAAGAATTCTGATCAGAATGTAAGAATTCCTGAAAATCTGAGCACATGAAACCTGTTAGATAAGAACCTCTCCTAGTTTCAGCCTCTGGAGGGTTCTTATTTAGTGGGTTTAAAAGATTAAATTTCAGCCTCAAAGTTCTTATAAAAATAGGTTCTTTTATGGGGGTTTCTACTGTACAATTTTATGAGTTAAACACACATATCTAACACAGTTTTTATCCAAAATCAAATTAAAATTAAAAAGCATGTGTCGTGAACTTGATTGGCTAATGCAATACAATTATCTCTTTGTTCAGTACAAAGCACAGGATCGAGGCTGAATTTTTACGGCAGTGAAAATTCATGAAGCATAAACAAAGTGTCACGAAACAATGGAATTCCACTCCAAACTTCTTTGTGGTATTTACCAACTGCTATCGCGACATGCAAACTTGTTCCATGCAACTTGTTCCATGCAAACTTGTTCCTTTACCATGCAAACTTGTTCAGTTAAATTAATGGCAAATCCTTTGTGACCTATGGTAACTGATTTAGATGGGGAGGCTTGATAGCGAAGGGGCTCATTTAAGCATGTGGCTGAGAAGGGAGTAGCCTGTATCCCACATAGACTGATGACGATGAGTCCCTTGTATCCCTGCGGTAAACCTTGCTCAAGAGGGACTCATCATGAAACAGTAAAAAACTTGGCCCTATTTTCTTCAATCATCAATGGAATTAGGAAAGAATCACGGCTTCGAATCTCTATCCCATGGGAGTGTTTTCAATTCTTCAATCGAATCATAGTCACAAGAGAGAGCTCTCTCTCGTGTCTATGATCGAACCGAAAATGCTATCACATTTACACGTTAACAATAGTAATTCACAAATCTCGCAATCTGATTTGTACTGAAGAAATTGCTCAGTTTGGGCCTAAATAGGGCCAGGTTTTTCATAGTAATACTATGAGTCTCTATTGACCGAAGCGCCATCATCAAGTCAAAGAGCACAGGGAAACAAGAGACTCATCGTCATAAGTCTACATCCCACACCCCAATTACGAAACGGAAATCATTTTCGGAGGATCTGGAGCACAGGCTCAGAAGGGAGGGGCTTATAAGAGAGGGGGTTGAATAGAGCTTTTACGGTAATTCCTGTTACAATAATTAACAATTAATATCTGAGACTAAATTTGATAAATATTTCTTTCTTATCTCTTTCTCCTCTTTGCTGCGTTTTCCTCCATCATCTTCTCTTTTCTTAATTCTATTTCGTCTTCTAACTTTGCTATCCTAGCACTGCAATGAGATGAAGAAAAATTTGCTGGTAATAAGGGAGATGAGCGAACACTGATAGTAGCGGTTAATACCCAGCTGCTTATGAACTTGTGAAGCCTTGCGCGTCTTTCTCTAAACTTTAATTCAGGAGGACTAAAATCGGTCGTCATAAGACAAAAGGCACAAATTGGTTGGCTGTATCATAAGCCAGAGTACAGAAGAAGTAGCTTTGGACATATAAAGCGCGCTCTTTGAGGACGCACTCTTTGAGGAGAGTACAGCACTTTTCCTTGGTTGGCCGTTGAATATATGCCAGGAAAATTTGTAGCAATAAACACTTCATAAAGGACCATTTCCTATTCTCTACTTGAATTCCCTCATCATTTTCGTTGATGGTGATAAATAAGTATAATCATTTCATTAAGTTGGTCCTCTGCAATCAAAAATTGCATTCGCAGTATTCCCGATTCAAACAGAGAAAACTTTATCCCAAAAGAGGATATCGTACAATGCATATTGATATCTGCATGGCCGCTGCTGGGTTTCTGAGGCCCTGGAACACACTTGAACATGAGGCTGCGTGTGTAGTAAGGAGGGATCAGATGAATCTAAAGGTATTCCTGGAAAATATTCTTCAACCAAGCATTTAAGCTTGGTTGGAAATGCATTTCAGCAATGGTGCTGCGGTGTTTTATGCGGTAGAAGGATCCTCCAATATCGAAACAATGGCGTAGAACCTGTTGTCATCTCTCAGAAGACTTTGTCTTACTCCTTTTGATGATAAATGAATTCTGTTCTCTGTTGCTTTCCCTGCAAAAGCACCTCCTCAATAAACTAGGTCAAAGTACAAAGTCTGGTTGAACCATTGGTTACTCGAAACGAAGAATTCTTACCTTCTTGCTTCTTCGGCAGCTATCTGTCGATAATTTGCTTCCATTCCAGCACAATCGTCATCATCATCAACAAATCTAATAAAATCGTAAGTAAATAAGTTGAAACAACTTTATGAGGCAAAATAACTGAAATGTTACAAACCGTCTCACGCAAATCACCAATCTAGATGGTCCTACCTTCGAGTACCCTGAGTACCAAAGCCTCGTATCCAGGGTAAACTTCGAGTCACTAAGTTCACGTGAGAAATAAACGGGCATATCTCATCAACAACATTTCGCTATCCAAGAGGAATGAAGGATGACACCAACCAATATGCCCCGTTTACATGGTATCAATCCAAAATGAGAAATCAAATTGAATCCATTTGGGGTTGACGCAACGTGTATAAGCAAAAATTTGAAATCGGATACATGCAAAAGTTGAGGATCAACCCCACTTTGCTCGTTTAAACTTTTTCGGGATAGTATCAATGAAAGTCTTTCGCATTTTCTTCAGGGGAGTCAGACGCCCGTCCAATATCGATCTCAGGGTCTTTGCCCTTCACCCTTCCTTTGTAAAATTGTGCATTCTCCAAAACGCTGCGTTTGTCCCATTGATAAGCGAGCCAATCACAGTTATCGTCTTTTTGTGGGAGTTCGCAGCATCCCGAACAAAAACAGGATCTAAAAATCTGGCCAAAATTAAAATAGCCCTACATATTCCATGGATGGAACTCTTTGGAAATATCAGTTGGGAAACATCGTTCAGATCTCAGTATATTCGAGCGTCTTGACAAGACAAATGCAAATAATAATGCTAATAATTGGACATCTACAGAACAGTAGATTTTGAAAATTCAAACCCAGGAGAGTATCGCTAAAATGGCAAGCAGTTTTTCTGTTGCTAAAGCAAATCACGATATGATGTTAGTAAGATCAAGACAGAATAAATCTTATCTTGAAAAGATAAAAGCATTTCTTTAATAATGAAAAATGATTGTTCAAAAAACGAAATACAATAAACTTTAGGCAGTTTCAAGTAGAGCAGCTCCATACATGACTGTAACTAAACTTGATAAGCTCCCCCCCATCTTGGATTTTAGGATCGCTTTGAAATGCCTCCCATAAAGACGATTAAAACTGCAACTATACTACGGAGCATACTCCAGATAATAGACCTTTTAGCTATTCTGAAAAAGAATCTCAATTGAACGATATTTTGCTACATTTTGTAGAATTTTCGACTGTGGACAATAGTGATAGAAGCTCTAACGCAACTCGATCGAGTCTCGTGTATAAAATGTGTAAAAGTAACGCTCGATCCCGGGGGGGGGGTACTTGACTAGGGAAGTGACGGGGGTGTGTGGCAACCCGCTCAACACCCTGTACCCTGTCGCATAAAAATTTTGCCAAAATCCATCGTTTCATGATAATTCTAAAAGGTGTGCTTCCACATGATACCCTGTCGCAAAATGTTCTTATCAATTGTAATACCCTGTCGCATAATTTTTATCAAAAAAGGACACCCTGTCGCATAATTTTTACCGTAAAAGGACACCCTGTTGAGCGGCACATCCCGTCAAGTCAAGTATGGGAGTACCCCCCCCCCCGGGCGCTCGATCCAGGCTCTTTTGCTGAATGGCTAAAAGGTCTATTGCTTTGTTAAAAGATCAACAATACAAAATGAAAATAAAGAAAAATCATCTTACTTCCGTCGATCATAACCAAATATACTTCGTATGTGTCTTGAATAATCAACATCTGCACCCTCATCATCAATGAACCCATCTAAGTCATCATCTTCATCATCATCATCAAGATCATCGTAATAGTCATAATCATCATAATCATCTTGTGGTATGCCACCTCCTTGCATCTTCATTCTTAGCATATTTCGTTTCCGTTCCAATAATCTTCGTTCCCTTTCTAATTCATCATCGACAGAACTAATTTTTCGTTTCCCACTCTGATCTACTGACCTTCGACCTTTACCTTGACCAGTGAACGCTGTCCTTTCACTTCTACCCTTTGAACTAGCTGTTTCACGTTGATAAGAGGCATTGCTTTCAGGTCTGTAGTTACTCCGTACATCTACTGTTTGTGTTGTTAATTTACACTGTGCTAGTCGTCTTTGCTGCGAGGCATTGTCTTGCATAGGACGACTTCTTGGAGCATCATCATCTTGCATAGGACGCCCTCTCGGAGCACTGTTTTTCGATATTTGAGCATCCGACTTTCTACTTGTTGTAGAATTTCGATCAATCTTCCTTTCATCTTTGCTACCCCGATCATCTGCAACACTTTTCTTGGCACCAACACCAACGACAGGAGTTGGTTTGTCTTTTTGCTGCCTGGCAACATTCATAAGCTCTTTAAAACTCAAAGCACTCTGTTTACTGTCTTTGTCTTTTGTTTTATCTTTTGAGTAAGTTATTGGGCTTTTGGAATACGCTTCGATCGATCCTGACCATTCAAAAGTATCATCTGCAGCCCCTTTCCTTCTTTTGTATTGCTTAAAGGCTTTGTTCTCGGGTATACTAACTGTAGAAGTAGAGCTTGCCCCCTTTGATGATTCTTTCGCACTTTTAGACGTACTTCGATCAACAATGTTATTGCCCCCAGAATTCAGCTCGGTTTCCCTTGCTCCTTTCTTAGGAATCTGGAATTGCGATTTCTGTACTTTTGGTTCACTTTTTACAGTGGGCCTTTGCGTTGCTGCCTCTCTTTGGCTAATGTCTTTTTTCGGTTTTGGTGGTTGTAAAGATGCTTGCTTTGGTTCAGTCTTCTGCTTGATTGGTTTTTTCTTGCCTTGTGATGCTTCTAATCTTTCTTGTATCCTTTTTCTTCGCTCTGCTTCCTCTGCAGCTGAATAAATACGATATTGCTTTCTCAGCTATCATTTTTAATGATTTAATACATTACAGTCATAAGACATTTGCTGCCGATGAAAACGCCGCCAAAAACAAGAAAATGCAAATGTCTTTTCCAGTCTGGCAGAGCATAACGCTTGAACCAAGTGATGTCATTGTAACAACTGAATTTTTACTTTTGGCAAACAATACAAAAAGTGCTTGTCTCCTGTCACTGGTGATGCCATAAAACATGAGCTAACATTGACAGCAGCCAGCAAGAAAGGCACCTCCACCTTATCTCTCCTAGTATACATTTTGCACAGTGCAACATGTTCCTGTAAATATAGCAGCATCCAGCAGAAATTTGACCGTTAATATTTGAAAAGAAACAATAGTTTTCTTCAGAGAAGTTTTTCTTCAAGGTGGCTCTTTTGCAGTAACTTTAAAAAACAGTACACATATGATTTCTAATGTATGCTGCCATCGACCATTTAAAACCTTTTACCCAGTACGGTCTAAAGGAAATTCATGGCAGAATCAAGCAAAACTTATGGCATGAATTCCAACGTATTTTGAAGCTATTCTAGGCCAGAAGCGGACAATGCCACAAGCTGCAAAAGAATTTGACTACTCCATGGCATCACAAAAAACTAAGACAATCTAATGTTTATATAATCAAAGGAAAACAATGAGGCATGGGGAAAATGAAGAAAAGAACAATGCACTCTGTCTCAAATTAGATATCAGATGAAATTTCTGCAAATAATTACAGACAAGATGTTTGCTCCGTAATTTTGGGTTATCACAAATCTCACCTCATAATATCATTTGAGACGAGCTTTCAATAAAATAGTTAACTAAATAATTTGTGGCATACTATGGGGAATTCATGTTCTTCCACTGAACTTTTTTGGTGCACCTGGTATATACTTCATCTTTCTTTGCATCTAGATCTAAAAACATGAACATATGATAAAATTCCATTAATTTGTTTACCTTTTCTTTGCTCTTCCATCCTTTTCTTCTTAGCCATGAAATTTTTAACTGCTGCATCAGAGACACCACTCCTATCACCACTCTTTCCTTTCTTTTGCAGATCTCTCTGAAACTATAATTCAATTGGATAAAAAATGAAAAAATGATTATTTATAAACTTTATCACAAACATGCCCATCATATTTACTGTATGATTCAAAGATTATTTGTTGCAGTATACTATGCAAGGAAAACAACAAAATATACACAGCAAAAATGCCAAAATTTACTTTGTGTGGAAAGTTAGAAGAAACAGAAAAGATTCTGTGCAAAAGTTTGGAGAAACAGACATTTCCCTTTTCCTTCTTGTATCAGGTATCAAACCATGTCCAGCTGATTGCTCTGGCTGCAAAGATGGTAGATTACACCAATGCACCACAATAACTCTCCTACTTTTTCTGTGCAAGCACGTTTCTTAAAACAGAATAATTGGCTAATTTTGAAAATGCATAAGATCAAGTTATTAAACTTGATCTTTTGCAAAAGTCCTGAATTGAATTTTAAGAGCTTTTGTAAAGACCAAAACAAGACAAAAGAGACACCTTTCTGTGGTGATCTGGGGGTTCAGAAATCAATTGGTTACAGTTATCATCTTCTACATGAGTGTTCATATCAAAATGGGAGCTAACAGGTACAGGCAAACCCCTAAATATAAAAAACAACAGCTGCATTGTTTCACCTTCTTCTGATTGAATGATTGATTGTCCTTGGCAAGACTAAGTAATTCTTTGAAATCCATATTTAGTGCTTGTGACTGCTACCAGAGTCCTGAAATCAAGCTATAAGAATAGAGAAACAAACATATTAGAAAAAACGGAAATGGAAACTTCTTGATGCTAAGCCTAAGTATTCCAGATTATCGATATTACAACCAGAAACCCTGGCCTGACAGCATATGCATTGAGTGTTGAGGGATAGGGACTCTGGGGGAGGATCAGTGATGGTAGCAATTGTTGTTGTTGCTGTTCTCTCTTCCAGGGTTCCTGTTGTTCAGCATCTCTCTCCTATGCTGGCCTGACATCAAATGTGAAACGGATTCAAGTATTTATGTGTATAATTCTAAATCGTATGTTTTGTATTTTGTAGTTATTCATTTAGTTGTTAATATTTGCATGTCTTAATGTTAATGGCCACAGGGTAGTCATTGTCCTTTGCTCCTTGTGGTCCTGTCCCTGTATTGTTTGTATAGTTTGTAAAGTAATTAGAAAGTAGAGTAGAATGTAGACATAACTTGTATTGTAAAATTTTAGATGAATAAAAAATATTAGGAAAACAGAAAAACAAGATACAAATAGGTGGTAAAATTGGAACACAACAAAGTCAACCTGGTCAAAACATGGCATACTTTGATCATCATGATCATGCTACAATGAATATATAACTTTCTTTGATATTGTACTATAATAAAGTGTACCAAAATTATCAAGAATGTTTTAAACCATCCCTTGCATTTCTCCAAGCAAATAGAACTATAAATTGTTAAAATAGACTAACATAAACATGCATCCCTTTTGCATTCATGCATGAATTGTTTCAACATTACTATTGCACTAAACAATTGTGGAACATCATTTCCCTTCGCTGCTTCACAACAATTTACTGCCAGATAGAGGTTGAAATCTGAGTGAATAAAAGAGGAGAAATTTGTACGCAATGTAATTGGATGGGGGCCGTTACCATTTTGTTAGGCTTTTTTGGTTGTTCTTACCTGAAGAAAGTATTCTCTCTGCTTCAATCACAAAGGCATAAAAGACCGCAGCCCTGAATCCCTCTTTCATGTGGTCGTTTTCAACTACACTTCGATTGCCTGCGGTCATTCATCTCATCTTCAAAGCCATTTCGAAAGTTGGCCTCCTCTCCTCTTGCATTTTGCTTTTTCTTCGGGTTTCTTTTTGACATTTATGTGTTGATTCTGAAAACTAAGATCTTATTTTCACGTTCAAAATTTTACCAGAAACCCTCTAAAACAAAACTTGAAACTTACGTTTGACTTTATTTGTAGCTCTCAACTATTCTACTTCATAACTGAGTTGATGCTTCTTCCTCTCTGCGACTCCTTGATTGGAACATCTTTGCTTTGACGAAATTGACGAGATTTTGTGAATGAAAATATCGCCTCCTTTTGAAATGATCTCGTTCTAAATTTTCAACAACATCAGCAACAATTAAAATGGTCAACAACAAATGCAATGCAACCACCACGGATTGACAAGACTCATTACCGAAGTCCCTTCTAACTTTCACTTTCGAAATGGATACCAAATGATTACTAAATGTGCGGATGAAAAACGAACGAGAAATAAACAAAAAAGAGACATTGCCATTGAAATTAACAGTGAAATCAAACTTAATATCATAAATTTAGCCCAAATTTAGGGGGGAAAAGTCTAATTACAAGTATATGATTTTATCTAATTGAATACAGAAGTTTAAGTCTAAAAACACCCCTTGTTTAAAAAATGACGCGAATAGCATTAAAAGGGTCAGTGCAACCATAGTCACAAGAAACTTTGTTTCCATAATAATCCCTCAAAAACGTGTCCATAAAAGAAAAGTGTTCACAGAGGAAAAGGCAGACATATTTTCTGTGTCAAAACTTCAAAGAAAAGGTGTATTTTCAAGATTGTTGATAGACACATCTGTTGCAGCTTTTAGGATTTTAACAAAATATATGGAGACAATTTCGCCAATTTCCTGATTCTAGAGATCTTTAAAGAATTTGCCCTTAATCTTATTCTTGAAGCTAGTGAAATTTTTGCAGCTTCTAGGTCAAGGCTGTTTTAGATTTTAGGTCCTGGTAGGATAGAATATTTTGCCCTGTGTTACTCTTTCGAAAAGTTTCCATAGAGCACGGCTGTGGAAAACTGAACACGAGGCGCAGGTGGTCAAACGAACTGAACTTTCCCTGAAGATGCATGTTGAGCGTTGCTCAGTGAAATTTTCACTTCTTTTGACCGCAACTATTTGGCTGCTGGTTTTACCATTCACAACACGATACGTCTCGCAGGCAGTGGCGGAAATTATGGGGGGTTGGGGGGGGGCAACTGCTCCCCCAATTCAACAAGACTCGGAAATTTTTGCCGTAGAAGTCGGAAATTTCGAAGGTGGGATCGAAAATGCAATGAAGAAACGAGTCGCTGTTGAGAAGGAGAAGCAAAGAGTTTCTATTTTGAATGAGCAAACCAAATGCTCACGCTCTATCTGCAACATATTTTTAAGTTTTTATGCACTAACATTCCTTTCATAACGTGAAGAAAGTGGCAGGGTATAGTTTTGGTGCAGTATCGAAATTTCTGGTGATTGGGAGAGGCGTTCTAAGCCAATGTAAAGGCTGGAATTTTCAAAATTTTCCTTAGGACGTTTCCATGTCTATGTTTGGAGCAGGCAATGATTGGATGGCGAGAAGCGTTTTAAGACAAAGTAGATGTGCTTTCTGCAAAATTCGTTAGAAGTAGCTACTAATACTCGTCAAATATTCAAGTTTGTCATTGGCAAGATAAGGGATCCAAGAGGTCTTCTTAGCGAAAGTAAATTGTGTTTGCTCATGCTCAAAGCATTTCATGGGGCTGCTACTCTGCAGAAAATTGTTACCAAATTGTCAAAATCCACATTCAATACCGGTAAAAATTGGGTCGTGACATGCATTCAGGCGACACATGAATGTGTTTGGCATTGGAAATTGGCATTGGAAATTTGCCATTGGGAAGGGTGTCATTTTGCGATTTCGGTATGGAGGAATGTCTCGAAATTGTAGTTTTAGTGTAAAGAACAAATAAGTGAGCTATTTATGGAAGCTGTTGTAGGATCGGGCACGCATTTTCAAACAAACAATAAGTATAAACTTATCCTCCTCCGCGCAAACTTATTGGTTACTGGGGAGGAGAGGAAAGAAATCAATGTCTGAGCGCAGGCTACCTAATGTTGACTGCAAACTTTCAGAGACTCTAAACAGCACTCTGATTATAGTGCCGTTCATAGCCAGAGATGACGTCATGTCTATTTCTGCTATGATGGACGACACAGAACATTATATTTGTTGTTGTTCATTTTAGTTTTAATATTTACATAAAAAGCATAACTAAACCTTGTAATTGAAGTTACTGTCATAAATAGACTCTGATTTTAATTCCTCCCTTTCTGATTCGATTCGCAGCAAGGAAAATAAATGCTGCTGAAAAAAATGTTTCTTTCTTTGCCCCCTGTGGGAAAGAAAATTTCCTTCTTTGTCCCCAATTTTTCTAGACTGGTTCCACTAGCCCATCCATTTCACTGTTGTTGCTGTTGCTGATGGCAAGCGACAAATCAGCTGTAAGGAGCGAACAGAGATTGTGGAACCAGTCTACCTTATTTCTTGGCCATGTTTTACAAAGGTTCCCTGTGCTCACAAAAATGATCCAACCAGGATTGGACAAAGAAAGGTAATTTTCAGTCGATCGGGGGACAAAGGAAGACAATTTCTACTTGTTTGCACCAGTGATGATGAAAGATAATATTCATCAAAATAATATTCATTATTCATTAAAGCATTTTCTCGTTTCCCTGTGAAAATATTTTGTATACTTCATCATTGTTCACGTGCTTCTGCCTCAGTTTTATGCTTTGAAGCAGGCGGTGTCTTTATGCTGCCATTATTGGTTGAAATCACTGCAATATCACATCGTGTTGAAGCTACTAATCTCCTCCCTAATGGCAAAGGTGTACTCTGAAGACTGTTCGATAACGATGCATCACCTCTTCTCTTTTTAAAATAATCTTCCAGATAGTTTTTAAAGAAATATATCACAGGATTCAAAACTGCATTTACTGTTATTAAAACGTCTTCAGCGTGGCCACTCCTTCCATTAAATACAGCAGAAACAAACGGAATGTTACAAACGAAAAACGAGACAACCACAAGGAGACAAGCGATAATTGTAGCCTTCTCTTTTCGTACAAGTTCATGCATCATTTTCTTATCTCGGGAATTTTGGTCGTATGCAATGAAAATAGAATTTCTCTTCAGTATGTAGAAGGCAATCAATCCGTAAAGCACCAATATGAGGAAAACGCCAGTCAGACACATCGCAGCTAAGGCAATGACAAGCTTAGCTGATGCTACCTCTGTGTCTTTATTGAGAAACCTATCAAGAATAACAGCCATTGATAAAATAACCAGGTCTGCGAGCAATGCAATGCTTATTCTTAGCCACAGTTTCCTTTTTGTCGTATGCCATATTCGATGCTTCAAAGGCATCCTTATTGCAGTAAGTCTTTCAATGCCAATGATTATAACAAACAACATCGACGAGGCTATTCCAATTATGAGAATGAAATATAAGGCTGCAAATACATAGGTAGTATATGAGCCAGTGACATAGTACGCAGTTGCAAAACATGCCATAATGAGTGATCCTATTGCACTAAAGAGGTCACATCCCGCAAGATAAAGCAGGATAATTTCAAAATGAGTGATTCGACGCCAACATTTCCGTAATAAATGCATCTCGATGGAATTAAGAATAATACCCAGGACAGCCGCGGTGTACAAGCAAGCCAGGAATGTCGGGGTTACTGAAGTATTCTCTAGTAGATATCCTGCCATCTTGCTTCTTATACTCTCATCCTTGAACTTGACAAATGAACTATCTTTCTTCTAATCCTATCACTATGAACTTGACGGATAAACTCAAAGCTTGTGACTTCTGAACGATGACGTTGTGAACTATGAGCCTCTGCTGCTGTGCTCTAAAGTTCTGCCGTTTTGTTTACTTTTCCGTGTACGTGTAGCTTGGATGCTGACAGTTCTGAACTGAGCCTCTGATTTGTAACCTCAGATTATCCAAGTTTTGACTCGCAATCGTTCAGAGTCTTTTGGTAATGAATCTTCTACATTATTTGGTTTTCTTTGAGTGTTCTAGCACGTCTCTTCTTGGTTTCTTGAGTTGCAATCATTGGCCTTAGTTACTGATCATACACACTTCATTTCCTGCTTGATTTGAACTGCATGGCAACATTGAAATATTTCTCAAGCAGATAACTTCTGTCGGTACTGTCTATCTTCGAATGTTTCGACATTTACATGTATCAGAAAATTGTTAAATATTTCCTTTAGTTTTGCAAGGAATTTGATTCTCTGCTACTTGGTCATTTCCTGATAATGTACTTTTCATATTCAGTTTTTCGTATTATTTTCAGGGTTGCCAGACCCAACTGGTCAGCAGTAGCCAAACATGGTTGCAAACGAGGCCAGAATTTAGCCAAACTTACAGCAGAAGAATTTTCATTGTTTGACAACAGTAGACCAATTGTTTAAGTTATTTGAGACAAAAGATTTTTAACAATCAATTTTCCAGTTTTCAAATTTGATTTAAAGAGTCTGTTTCATCGAGCATCACTTGCACATGCGGTCTCTTCGTTGCAGTGAATGCTACGTTGGCCTTATTTTCAGGGTCGGGCATGTGCAAGGCATGCTGGATGAAACAGACGTTGAAGATGATGATAGTATCATATCTTATATCTGTTTTAACATCTATTTTGTCATTGCAGCAATTAGATCTCATTTCATGAATAAGCATTTACAAAAAACTGTAGAAAATTACAAAGAAAACAAAGACATCATGTCATGGAATCCCAGGAGGCCAAATTGTAGCCAGAAATAGGGTGGAGGCCAAATGAAAATATTTGTAGCAAAAGACTTTCAAATTAGGCCAGATTTTTAGAATCTGGCCTCCCAGTAGGCCAGTTGGCAACCCTGATTATTTTCGTGTCTTGTGAAATGCCGTGATGCGCGACAGATTACAGGCATTGATTTTCAATCTTTTTATGTCTTGATTGTTTTCGCATTATTTGACCAAACGTATGGCTGAACAAATTATAGTCTTTCTTTATTCTTGCGTTGTTCGATGATTTATTTTATTCAAAAGAAATCTGCAATATGAATTCATGAAATTTGTTATGTTCACAGAAATCGAACAATTTCAGATTTTCCCTCACCATATGGTCATCGTGCAAACACTAAAAACATAAATGTATGTGTGAATGACGTGCAAATGACTAATTACCGTTCACATCTACAATCAACATCTTCATAGCGAGGGCAAATTTCGCAAAACAAAGGAAAAGGTTTCGAAAAAGACGGAGCGATTTGGTTATGTATGATTGGCTGCTTGAAGCTGTCAAATCTATCCTTGAGGCTAAACCACCTAGAATTGCTGAGAAGAATTGCTCCAAGTCTCTTTCGTTTTCTTATTCGGGACGTCCCGCTCCCCCTCTCGACCGGCAATGAGCTAAATGACGATCTCATCTCACTATACTGTTTCAGCCGAAGGGGGGGGGGGATATCTCTTACATGAGGGCTGGTATATATGTTCCTTTGAGAATTCAGAGTCAGGACCAGGCAAAATTTTTCACAAGTATCCTGAAAAGACTATGTTTTGTATCATTTGTAGAGCAAAATTCTTTTTACGGAAGTTTTTTGTCTTTATAACTAACAATAGCTATAAATTGCTAAAATAATTGCGGCAATTCTCTGTAAAGCAGACCCATAACAAGGCTACATTACATTAGTCCCTCTAATTTACGCTAGTTGTTGTTCTTGGTATCGCTTCAGTTGAGGGACTTATGTCCTTTCAAAACCCTTTATGACCCAATGACTGATATATCAGTCATGGAAGTTGGATCTGACTTTTTGCACAGCGGTTTCTCTCCCTTTGATAACCAGCCTCGCTGTTCAGAGTATGAAAATACTTCTCAAAGTGATCAGGCCAACATTATGTGAAAGATTTTGAACAAATCGTCCGTTGAGGGAAAATTTAACAAAACTGGATGTGAAATGGAAGTAGTAGAACCAATATTGATGCAAATGAAGGAATTTTATCATGGAATGTTTATTTTGATGCGCTGGAATGCCCTGCAGTTATGACTTCCTTGTTGAGAGACCTCCATGTTTGTTGTAAAGTTCAAGATTAAAGTGTCCGGCTAGGTGTCCGATGATGGATGGTGAAATTTGAAATTTGGTTTTGGCAAGTGATGACCATCAGAACTAGGCATATAAGGTTCCATTTTGTTGCATTTACTTTGTTCTACCAAATAATGTCAAGAAATGATTTTTCATTGAAGCCTTCAGCTGCCCATTTCAAGATAGAAGATTTCTCCTTTTTCAATGACGTGACGCACATTACAATATTCTGTCCGAAGTTTTGTACTAAATTAAATCAATTTTGAAATTGAAACTATTTTTTGAAGGAACAGTATCTTGGCAACGATGTAACAAAGTTTGAGGGAAAAAAATGAAATTATTCTTTGATTTTTGACTGTTTTATCACAAGTTGGTCTAATTCAGACACAAACTGGAAAATTAAGTTGGGTCATAAAGGGTTAATCTGGTTAATTAGGCCAAAATCCGCCGCTTTCACGGCATGACCAATCAGATCACTACTTTCTTAATATGGTCAACCCACGTGCCGCTTTGTAGCGTTTGATTGATTAATAGTTCAAAGTTCGACTTCTCGAAGCGAAGCGACGCTCGAAGTGACCCTCGAAGGGACGTTCGAATTTTCTTTCGACGTTCGTAGGATGGAAGATGTTCTGAGTTTCTTCTGATTTTTCGTAAGATTTTAGTCCCTGTTTAGAATCCGTTTGGTTGTGAGTCCTTTGTATGAGTGAAATCAAGACATCAGATTATAAATGTTGAACGAATACAAGGAAGCACGTCGTCAGTCTTTACCCATAACCAGAGCAAAATTTACAATAGATGACCCAAAACCCGGGCAGAATACCGCAAATTAACCCATAACTTGTGCAGGCACACGTATACCAAGCCCCGTATTGGAGTTACCCCCTCGGTTGTAGCAAGGTTATAAGCTTGCATCTCTGAAAGAGCAGGGTCGGCACCACTGAGCGGACTGGGTCATGTCCACCCCACTTTTTTGATGATCGATTTTCTAATTCTTCTAAATTCGATAGAAAAGGTTGGGGGGGGGGGTAATTTTTCGCGTTGTCATCAATATGCTGACATTAATAACCCTTTCTTTGAAAACTTGCCTTATTTTGACGTTGCTAGAGAACAATAGAAATGCTGTTTTTGAAGCAACCACTAATTTTACTTTTCTCTGCCATAAATCAGGAACCACGTGTCAGATTAACTCAAACTAGGTCTCAAACTCTAAGTTCAAGCTTGACCTATGCAACTGTATAAAACCGAGATAATTGCGTCAACAGCTCGTCCACAGTAGCCACACAAACTGGGCACAATTTTTGTGTGACACCCTGTATTTTGTGAGTTGACTCGCTGTTCAGATCTGAAAACAACAATTGCACTTTATCATTTGATTGGCTAATTATGTCTTGAAACAACGATTCTATAGCATGGTGGATCGATTCATTCTGTTTCTTTGAGTAACCAAAATCGTATAACAAATTTTGTTACAATTATGATATGTCGTGTGATTGGCTACTCCAATCTAAAAAGAACAATTACCGTTATCGTTTGATTTGGATCAGACCACCCTTCTTCTTTGATGGAGCATTGGAGTCATTGATGGTTGCTTCTCAAATCGTATCATTCTAAAAAGTAATATTGTAAGAACTGTACAGTAGATTTCTATTTAGACCAACTTCGCTTCAGGAGAGGTTACATATGCCATAGTTGCAATAATCATTGACATATTTGTTAAAGAAATAGAAGCGATTTATGATATGAAGTTGGATACTTTGCAAATCGTTACAACATGCAGATAAGATTTTGCCTTCGTTAAACATCAAAAGAATAGTGCACATCTTATCTTCAAAACGGAATATATGCAAGCCAACCGCACCTCAGAAAAAAGGTGGGACGTAGAAGACACGCAATAAGCAGCTTCTAATTTGAAGACAAATATGCTTGGATTCTCGTAGATGCCTCATGCAAATTTTCTTGTAAATCGTTGCTTGATCAGAAGATGGTAATAACTTATCATTCACTTTAACACATGACGCACCATAATTTGAACATGGAACCACACAGAATCGTGTTTGTATCGATCTATATGATTATTTGCTTGTCTTTTATTTGTTTATGTGCAACGTTGACAAACGCAGTGAGTGTGATCAACGTACACAGATCAGGATGTCGAAGAGATACCCTCATGAAAGCAACACATCGTAACAAGAAACTAACTGGAACTGCATCTAATATCGTATCAGAATTACATGAAAAAAGTCTTGCACATTGCACCTTGAAATGTGTGAGACACAATCGATGCGAATCTACTAATTACAAAAAGAAGATTGGGGGTGAACAAGAGAAAAATTGTGAATTATTGGATGTCAATAAAACATCATCAAGCGTGACATTGTCAAGTTCAAATGGTTGGGTACATTATGAGCCCGTAACACAGGTAAAGTTAAAATGGTAGTTTCATCTTTGTCTCCAACAAACAGATAGAAAAAGTGACGGGTAGATCAGAGATTTGCACTAAAACTTCCGCTTAAGCAGGACGTCCACTAGGCGGAAAATGTCGAGCCGCGAAAAGTAGAACGTATTCCTACTATTTGCTGCTCGACATTTTTCCGCGGCGACGATTTTATACCGCCAGAAGATCCGGCTTCAACTAGCCTGCGCGCAGACTCTAACAACCAAAATGAATGAAATGAATGAAAGAAGCAAACTTTATCCACCCTTAGACGCTTGCAACAACATGGCATAACACATGACATTAGCCTGTGGGCGGTGTTTCAAGCGAAGGTGAAGGTGATGTTGCTGTTTTTAGCACCAAGCTGGGATCGCAGAAGTAGTTAAGCGCTAATCGAGTCCGTGACCCCTTGTCATGACGCTTAAGTGGTGAGGTCCTATACCGCGTCTCAAACCCACTCCACCTGACTGTTCTGGCTGCAAAGTCACCACTGCGCCACAACACCTTCAAGCCCACATGACGTTAACTACAGCTATATTCTATTTACTCTTTAGACTGGTCCACGGTGTCGTCTGGATCCATGCAATTCTGGATTTCAATGTGGTGAAACATGCAAAAATTTAGCTGGCTACGAATGCGTTGGTGAGTTTGCGATTTTAAGAAATTATCATCATTGTTAAGTAAGCTTGGCGAAGCCTTATAACATAAGACTTCTTTTCGCTCCATTTTCATAGATAAGACTGTATTACCAAAATCATAATCCCTGTGGGACAGGATGCACATGCGAATACGGCGAGGATGGTTCAGTAAAAGAAATTTTCAGCCAAAGCAAAGATATTGGTTCAGCTCCTTTTCTGGTTGATACTAAAATATATTTTGAAACATGCAAAATTGAGGTCGGAAATGCCTCTTTTTTCACATATATCAATAATCATTTACATCACATGTTACTAGCTACACTACTTACAAAGTCACTCTACCAATTGCGCTACTTACAAATATACTCTGTTACCCTACTAAAAACGATACCGTAAGGAGCACAATGCTGTGTTTACCCTGAGGCCATTTAACATAAAGATAAAAACTACAAGCAAATATGAAGGGAAGGAAAAAAAGAAAACCAAACAATACATGTAAGTACCCGAACAGGTTGCAGCAGCTAAGTCTCAGTAGCATGATTTTATTCAAAAGTTTGTTTGTGTTGCGTATATGTATCTTAAAGTTGCTTTAAGAATTTCAGAATTATAATCAACGGACAACCTTTCATCACCATACGGTATCAATTTAAGCATATGAGCATTTGAAAGATTTGGCAAATTATACGGTTGCAATGTTGAATTTACACTATCGAGAAGATCTGTCCTGCATGCATCGTAAGAACTGCGATGCCTCTTTTGAACCCAAACATTTCAGTGTACCATGCCTAATGCCAAGAAATATCATTGGCATAATTTCAGAATACTTTGATCTAAAAATATCGCGTTTGGCAACATCCTGACTTAGAACTATCGAGCTTACCTCCCCGTATGAGGATGTGCAAGTACTGAGAGTACCTCAGGGAATACGATAAAGACATTTGATAGCCTGGATCATGCGTAGAGAACCAATATCTACGCATGATCCTTTGCAACTGTAAATTCAACCTTTGTATGATAAAGACGTCGCTCCTGTCCTAGGTTCTCTTTGACTGATTTCATTCGAAGCGCAAAAAGGATCATGGTTACCCTGGGGGGATAGGTACTTGGTCTACGAACATACGGGGAGGTGCCGCTGGAATATCTGAAGAACTACCTTGTACCAGAATCAAAGTCCTGAAAATGATACCATGTCCTGGAGTGAAATTTTCTTTGAGATATCCTGTCCTTAGTTGCTTCAGCAAAGGAAATTTTGTTAGAAATCTATCGAAAAATGTGAAAAAAATTGCCATCAAGGCGACTTCAAAAATTAAAGCTGCTTCATATTACCGCTCTTTAAACACTGATTTTATATCAAATAATACTTCAACAAAACAAATAATTTATTCCCATTATCCTACCTGTGAAATCTTGCAGACTTCTCGAAGATGGTGCGCTTTCTTGACTTTCCTTCTTTCGCTGATAGGCCTCCGCCTCCATGCATAACGAAATCACTGCCGGAAGCGCATGCATTGAACATACCGTCGTGACTGCAGGATCGACAGCATTTCGATGTTGTCGGCCATGAACAGAGGCAAAGAAATTCTTCGGGGGAGGAGGTTGTGACAGGTCATCTTTTCTCTGACAAAAATCATACGATAGGGTATATTTACAAAGGAAAATGTTTTAGAGTTCTCCTGTAACAGTTGATCATGTATACTTTTGGCAAAACTTTAATGCGACATGATATACTTTTGGGATATTTTTATCCGACAAGTTACAGGGTGTGGAGAGGCTTTACGCACTTCCCCGTCACTTCCCTAATGAAGTACCCCGTTGGGATTGACAAAAAAGTTGCTGTCATTGCCGGGCTAAAATTTGAGCCCATAGACAAGTTTAGCTTATGATTTATACACCCACTTCTGATCACTTAAAAGTTGTTTTGGAAAGACTTTCTTTTCGTATGGGGAGCAAGACGCGACTAATTGTGACAACAGATGAATGCAAATCTTTGAAAAGTTGGGTGTAAAATTCTGTCAGATTTTTCGTTGAAAGGAACTTTAGGCAGTTTGCTGTAAATCTGCTGTGATGATATTTTGATATCTTGATTAGTTTCATATTGGCGGCATTTATTAGTTTTGAGGCTGTGACGTCATCAAATTTCTAAATCCTTAACCAGAAGAGTTACAGATTTTTGCTTGCCACCATGTTGTAGACCTTCATAGACTATGAAATTCTTGAAGATTGTATCAATTGTCCTCCAGCAATTAGAGACGTACGATGATTTTAATTTTCAAGATTTTTGATGAACTTTTACATAAATAATCAAAATGCTGCCATTTTGAAAATGATGGAGGTATCGAAAATTGCCACGGCAGATTTACAGCAAAATTACTCAAAGTTCCATTGCAGTCATTCAATTCAAAGAAAAGATTGATAAAATTTTACATCCACAGTTTTAAAGATTTGAAAGATTTGAGCTCTTTGCTTTTCTAGAGAGCATAGTATTTGGCCAGCTGTGGTTGTACCAGGTTGTACAACCATTGTCAGCTAACTTTTTCTATTACATTCCGATTTTAATTTTCCTTTACAGATATCAACGAGTGTAGCAGCAATCCTTGTCAGAATGGAGGAACCTGCAATGATGGAGTAAACGGATATACATGTACTTGTGCTGCACGTTATGAGGGCACTCACTGTCGATCGCGTAAGCTAGTTTGCTTTTATTTTCGAATTGTTATAATTCATATGAATGAAAGAGGAGAGCATGGTATGAAAGAGCCTCTTTTTAGTTTCCTGCAGGACATTATCGATTAAACTTTTTCTTGTAGCCGTCCGGTTGCATGATCGGATGGGTTGCCTTTGAACTCAATTTGAGGGAAGCGCTTTTGGCACTCTCTTCCACAGGAAATCAAAGATGCAAATTCTGACCGAAGCGCCATCATCAAGTCAATGAGCACAGGGAAACAGGAGACTCATCGTCATAAGTCTAGTGTAAACCTTGTTTTAATGAGCGCATACTGGAACTTCGGGATTACCTTCATCCTAACCAGTCTAGGTCTCGATTTCCTCTATTGACCGATCTATTTCTTTTCTCAATAGTTGCTTGCACAAATGGCGCGACATACATTGCTACATCTAGCTCTTATATTTGTTTATGTGCACCGGGTTATGTTGGCATAAAATGTAGAATTTGTAAGTATCCTTTCACTTCTTTTAAACTTTTATTTTTGGAACCAGGCCCCTCGGAATGAAATTCACATTTGGGGTCTGGAGAAAGGTACGAGCGAAGCGAGTAAGAGTTGGGCCCAAGGAGCTTTCTCCCACGGGGAAATTTTCATAACCACGCCCTTAAGATCGTTGGAAAACGCCAAATTTTTGGAAAATCTGCCATTGAAAAAAGCAAAGGATCACAATTGATGGGAGCCTTTACAGGAAATTTTGAAAATTTTGAGTTGTGCAACATCATGATATATTGCTTTTTTGATAGATTCTGGTAGCCTCGTCGAATATATACGAGTTCCAATCTGCATTCCCACGACCTTGGCTTTCGCAGCCCTACTCATTGACAAAATCAACGAACTTCAGCAAATTATTTAGGGGGCTGCAGAATTTGACTGCTAGCAGACTTTGGTTAGCACGATGCCACTAGAATCGATTTGATGTCTGTTAGCAAAGCGGCAATGTTTGTGTTGCCGTGCTCGTTTCGTAAACTCTCTACTAACGATGGAGGCAGAACTTTGATCATTCATTGTGTGATTTTAGCTATGTTTACTTCTCGTTTTGTTTCGTTGTGAAGGAAATCGGACATCTAACAGGATTCCCACTATTTTCTGCGAAGCATCACATTTCTACCATTGAGGTCAGACGCAAGTAAAAATGTTTTCATTGTCGTTTTTGAAGGAGCTCCGCTTTCATAGCAGAGCATCCTGAAAATTAAGAAAAAAGAAAAATTGGACCATTGGATTTGGATTTTCCTTTCTTTTAATAATTTTCAGGCTAGGATCGATCTAGGCTATTATCCTTACCTTCTATTTTTCTTATTTTTCGATATGTGTTTTGTTTACTTTTCTGCTGCTAACAAAAAAAATGGAGCATTGCAAATGCGTGACAAAAACGGATCAGTTTTGCTCCTTTTTATGTGGGGACGAATATTTTTGACATTAAAATTCTTTCTTTTCGAAGCACATTCAACGAAGTTTACATCTTGCAAGCAAATGCGTGAGGCTGTAGCTGGACTCGCAAATGGGGTGTATACCTTATGGAATAAAGCATTGACACAGAGATATAATGTAAGTAGACTGATAACAACATCGTATATTTTTATTTATCTGTACCGTTGAGTCAGAAGAGGTTTCGCGTTTGGCGGGCCACGGAATAAAAATTATGCTGCTGATTTTCAAAACTAAAATGTTACATGAGAAAATTTTGTTTCGTAAAACCACACATCTTCAAGACCAAATATAATTTGGAAATCGCAGCTTTATTAGAGATCGTAAAGCAAAGATGACGACAAAATGCATCATATTTATTCACTTTTAATCAGTTTCATTAACCACCCACAATAAATTATTTAATTGACAAGTCCATGTGATGTAAAAACAGCCATATCAAATTAGTAGATAAATTAGTAAATTGACGAGTCCGTGTAGTGACATAAACGAGTGGCAAAGCCATGGTAAATAATACGTTTCGAACCTTACTAGGTCCATCCTCAGACCTCAGCAAGTTGACCGGGTGGAATTGCATAGACGATTACACCAATGAGAATAGACGATTACACCAATCGTGATCCTTTGCTTCTTTCAACGGCAGATTTTCCATTGTACCTCGTTTCAGCTCCCCCAACATGAATTTCTTTCTTCGTTCCGCCTGGCCTGTTGCTCAGAAGATACTTGAATGGTATCCAAAACTTCTTTCGAAATGATCGTGGAGGCACATGTAGCAAATATGAACACAATTATGGAACCTTAAGAAACTTATAAGAAAATCCGAGAACTCGTAGAAGTATGATTGATTTTGAGAAACTTTTAGTGCACGATGCTGGTTCTGCTATATGTTTAGAAAGCGCTAGGAAGCTTTCAAATCAACATTGAAAGATAAGATTTAGACTGCGTTCACACGATGCCGGCACATTTTGAACATGGTGAAAAATTCGACGGATAGGCCTCCCGTTCACACGAAAGCGGCACATTTTTTGCCGGCAGATTTCGAAAACGGTAGATTTTGAAAACGGAAATCTTACCGACACATTTTGGAAACGGCATCGTGTAAAAACTTAAAAATGATGAAAACAGAACATTTTTAAACACTTTTGTAAAAGACTGATCGACTCTTAGGGTGTAGGTAAGCTTCTTTGACATCAAAGTGTTGCAACGAGTTTTTTCCGTCGAAGTTCCTACCGTTTTCAAATTGTTCCGGTATCGTGTGAACGCTAGCTCAAATTTTGCAGCCGTCACATTTTTTTACCGTTTTCAAAATTTTCCGGCATCGTGTGAACGCAGTCTTAATGGTAAAACTTCCTCTGAACCCTTATTACAGAGAAGTTTTCATTGTAACTTACGTTTTGAGCCAAATCAACTTATTTCCTTGACTGTCTGTCAAGGAGCGAATGCATGGTTGTCAAGGAGTGAATGCATGGTAGAGCTATAAACTTCATCATAATTCGTTAACAAAAATATAAGAAACGAATGTTGCAGTTTTGGCTATAAAAAGTGAACATTTTCATGTGAAATTAAGAAACTGTTTATACCATGGGCTGATCTAAGTCCTTACATGAAAAAACGTGTACTGGCTCAAATTCTTAGCTTCCCATAAAAATATACTTAAAGCCGAGGGGCAAATCAGTTCTCAAAATAGCGTACGTGATTTTTGTGATTTTGAAATCACGTGACTTTTTCTCTGTGATTTTTGCTCGCGGAACGAAGTGACGCGAGTTTGTGAGATGGGATGGGAAATTTCCCGAAGACATTTTTCCCTTTTATATCAGGACCCATACTGCTTTGCGAAAGTTTTGAACAAAGCATCTTTTCAACGCTGCTGTCTGCGGAATAGCATACTGGAAAAACCAGACCGTATGACTCTGAGACCCCAGTAACCCTTAGGACCCATCAGGACCGAGTTTAAAAGGATCCTTAACATTAAGGGGTCATCCCCTCTTAATAAAGGCAGTGTTTCAAGATACTATATGCTAATCAGGCTGTTTCTGCTATAATTTTTCAAATTTAGCGCCAATACCTTTCACTTCAGCATGGGGTGAATACCTTTTCTATGGTGAATACCCTTGAACAGACGTGACACCAGTACAGATAAAAACATCTTATTCTTTGAATTGCTGAGCATGCAGTGGCAGCGCCAGCTCTGACGAATCCATAGCTAGGCTTTTCAGGTAGGCTTTTCTGCGCAATCAGTCAGATATGCTTTTCCTACCCTTGAATATTTAATGGAAAAAGAACAGAGAGAAAACAACGATAAATACTTGGATGATAATTGAAACCGTGTTAAAAACAACAAGAGAAACTTTGGCCTACCTTTTTAAAACTGCCAGTAGTTGACATATCTGCAAGGGAACTGTCTTGTTATCTGATGCCATCTTAGGGAATGACTCCTTTCAAACTCTGTACTTCAGGTCCTAGAGGTCGTATTAGTCTCAGGGCCATAGGGTCTGGTTTTTCCGGTATGCCCTGCGGAATTTATTGCACACAGCACTTTTCTATGCCTCTGTTGTCTGGCTTGTCTGAAGTGGAATCAAAACCAGTGATAGCAAGTTTGTCCAGTTTCAATCCAGTCACGTACTAAAATAGACTATTGTAATTCTTTTCTTCAAAAAGAAAAGAAATCAATGAATGAACGTTTTTCCTGTCTGCCCCGCTCATCGGCCTGCAGAACAGATTTCAGAAAGAAAACAATCATGCAGCAACTGAAATTTGGAATCCATGAGAACCAAGGCGCACTATGGGAGACGATGGGGTGGATATTGGAGGTGCAGATGAACCCCTCCAAATTTGAACTGTTATGGGGGCATATGGCTAAAAACTACTCTCACATTCAGCAATGCCATGCTCTTTGTTTACTCTCAGTGAAAGTTTACAATGTTGACACCCCCGGTCAAGTGTCCCCGTACATTCTACCCCGGTGAATTCCCCGCTGGAAAAATATGACTTCGTTTTAAGACCACTAGGACCCTGGTGAACATCTCACCTCTCACCGGGGCACTTAGACGGGGGTTTATTTTGGGTTGAATCAAACGTAAATCTGGAACAGAAACGAAACCAAATCCGTTCGTCTGGTAATTCCATTCAGCCTCTGTGAAGGAGAATGAAACATCTAAATCACACTAAACATAGCAAGAGTGAGATTTGAAAGCGGAGGTCTGCAAACACTGGAACCTGATAGGAATATTTCATCGTGATGACTTCAAGAGCGCCAAGGGGAGTTTCACTTTCAAGGAATATTTCACATCTCCGGCAAAGATCCTTTTGTTTTGGAGAAAAATCCACCAAAACTCCGTAAAAATCCTGTTATTCTCAGGGGCGGATCCAGACTATAGCAATCGTTGCTCGAGCATAAGTCAGATTCTCAGAAACAACAATTCAGTATTCAATATTTCTTTCAGAATATTATTGCAAATAAGCAATTCTAATTCGTCTTAAATGTTTGTATCATCATTGAATTGTGTGCGCAAGAGCGTAACCCCTTTGTATGCATTTTATTTCATATGTACGTCATCACCTATTGATAAGCCATCGGCCCCGTGAAAAAACATTTTGCTCCGTGCTTTGCTTTGTGAAAACATTTTACTGACCAGCATGGCCCTGAAATCATTGCCATTTTCTTCACTATATTCCAGAGCATAGGTGGGTCCGAATGTTATTGAAGCAGTTGCCCATACATTTCATCAGCATAGGTCTGCAAGCCAATGAGCGACCAGCTTTGCTTGACAAATTTTGGGCGCGAGCATAGGTGGAATTTGAAGTAACGAATAAGGAGCCGAGTTGACTTATGCTCAAATTCATTTGTCCAATCGAAATCAAAGTTGACCTATGCAATTGTTGTTCAAGTATCCAATAGAAATCGGAGTTGACCTATGCAATTGTTGTAAAGCCAAAACAAAGAGACTTGGATTGCACGGTGAGGTCATAGTCAAACAATTGACAGGCCTCTGAAGGAATGGATGTCAACAGCACACGGTGTTGCACGCTTTACAAAAAATATCTAGTGTTACTAAACATGAAAATTGAGAACTTAAAGGGAAGAGAGATGACTCGAGACTACTTGGGACTTGTGTGAGACAACTTGTTGCAGCTGCTAAGATCGAATACCCACCACGATTATGGACCTATCTTCACTCCTACTGTTGATCTGTGGTAATAGGCCTAGGCAATCGATTTCAGAATCTGCAGCAACAATTATTTCCACCGAGCCATACTGGTCCAAAGCTAATGTGTTGCGAGTAAGAGGTATGATATTTTACATTAAAGTATACGATCTTTTTGCTAACTGCTCAAATTCCATAAAGTTATTTGAGCTCAGTAGAGTACAGTATCTCAAGTTCTGTTACTAGGCGCCTGTGGTATTCGAAATATGTGATCATTTAGATTTTGAGAAAAAACTTAGTGTAGTTCATATTTTGCAGATTTGAAAGAAGTATAAGTAGGAAGTTTGGTTATACCCTTGATAATGAAATTTCAAGTCGTGTTTCAAGGAACAATGGGCGTTTCCGATGATAAAAAGGGCGTGGTCCCCAAAAATTTTTCTGGGGGCTCCAGACCCCCTCCTGCCCTGTCCTGAGCATAAGTCAGATTTTGGGCTGGATCCGCTCCTGATTCTGGAAACGTTACGTACGATTTTTTCGTTCGAATTTTTAACGCCTTGCACAAAAAACCATTGGAACTATTCATGTGTGCCAACTCGAACTGCTCATCCACAGCGACAGGAATCTTAGTTGAAATTGACGCAAAATATCACTGCACCGGCACCGTGTTGCCCTGGCCTAACATCTTACCTTGTGTGGCTGGATAGCAATGCCTCCAGTTACATTTTGTAATGAACTAAATGATAACAAAATCGGATATCCCAGTTACGTTCCGCGAGCTACCCATAGGTTCACCTTTGATTTATGATTGTAGTCATTTGTAGTGATTCTTTCGTGTGATGTTTCAGTAATTTTTCAGTGATTTGTGATTTTTGGTGCTTTCTGTATGTGATTTTTCTTGTGATTTTGTGATCTTGTTTGTGATTTTTGTGTGATTTCAAGGAAGGTGTACGAAAAAAAAAATCAGTGAATTGCCCCTCGCTTATAACTTTCTTTAAGACTTTATGGTTATGATATTCTCTTTAGGTATACTGTCACATGTCAGATGGCGGTTGGACCCTTATTGCCAGATTTTCAAACGCAGACGCAAAGAACTGGATGCAATCGTCTGGTCGTTATTGGTACGATCAACTGGCGACGGGTGACAAAACAAATCCAAGCACAAACGCAGATATGATCAGTGACGCGTTTTATGAAGCCCCTGGGATTCAAATAAAGATAACTAGAACTAACGACCCTACTCTCACTTGGCTAACCACCACCTTATCTTGTCTCGGTTCAAAGACATTTCGTAGTAAAATCACAAGTTACGGCAATTTCAGGTAAAGATAGATCACAGAAATACTCGGATGAATATTGAATATACACGTATTGAATTTCACTTATCAATTACAATAAGGCCCCCCCCCCCTTGTAGATTTTTTCAAATAACTGTGTCAGGAAGAATTTTATAGCCATGAAACTTCTTGACTCTTTGCAACTACCTATTTTGCAACTGCTCAAAGAGTTTCATTGAAATATTTTAAAAAATGAGGGGGCGGGAGACAATTTTCTGGGACTGATCGGAAAAGTCGCAAATTCTCAAATCTCAATTGTCGCGTAAAAAGGAGCAGAAGTGGAATATTTTGCAAGTTTCTTTTGTAATGTAGTGCTATTTGATGCATTCTATCACAAGTATCATGTTTGGATGGAAAATGTGCTCCAAATTTAATTTTATCGCGATTTTCCTGATTATGGGCAATTTTGCCGCTTTTCTTGACCACACAAAGGAAAATGCTGACGTGAATAAAAATGATAGCTATTTTTAGGGTAATTTTAAAATTTATAAACAGTGCTTGCTTGAGGCTTTTAGCACACCCAATTTGGTCGCTCTACCTATTATCAGTTAAGGTAGGAGTCTGGTCGAAATTTTGCGATCTGACCTCAAATTTTCACTTTTTACATCTTTACCTCATTCGAAAGGAAAATTATTGAACTGCAACATTTTAATCACAGAATATTGAACTGAGTTGAGAAAAACAGTAAATTTTGAGTTTTTTTAGGGACAGGTCGTGCTGTTTTTGAGAAAATTTTGGGTATTTTCATGCTTTTTTGCGACTCTTCAGGACGATCGCCTTTGCGTTTCTTGTTGACCCCAGACACTGTTCGATAGCTCTTTTTGTGCTCTCTCCAAATATGGCTTCACCTTTGTTGTGGGTCGAACCATTCTTTCATAAAATCCAGTCTTGGAATAGCAACTTAGCAAAGGCTTCTTAGCAACTGAATGTTTATCTTGATTGTGATTGGTCGCTAGGCCAAGCTTGCGCTTTTGATTGGCCTCCGGAGGTCACGTGAGTCAGTCATTGTCAGCTGTTGCTCAAGATGGAAGCTGCGGCAGGAAGACGAACATTGAAGAACGTTTTTTGGATACAAACAGCTTAATTCAAGTTAAAAGTCTGAAACCGAAAGCATTACTATTTGCAGGAATTAAAGGAGAAACACTCAAGCAGAAGGAATTAGACTTTCGGACAGGAAGACTCCAAATTACTTCACGGACAAGATTGCAGTAACATTGGGCCTAATCCACAACAAAGATGGCGAAAGATCAAAGAGGCCTGTTGAATCAAGGAACGGGGAAGTGCAAACATAGCTAACAGTGAGTTCGGAACCTATTTGGAAGTTGTCATTTTGCCAAAGAAGAGCTGTGCACAATCCACTTTCGTTAAAAAGGAAGGTCAAGAGATTTCAGCCTGATAAAAGTAGCAACTAAACAGAATTATTATTTTTGCTTGTTTTTCCCTGGAATAATTGTATTTGGGCTGTGCAGCAGTGATGAAGAATTATCAACATGCCAAGGAGTTGCAGGAAATAAAATTATATTGATGTTATGCAAAATTTTTAGAACTGATGGAAACAGGTTTGTGTAGCAGTGGTTGGTGTTGTGATGTCAACTTGATGTCAGGAAGTAAGCTGAAACAGAAATTGATTTATTGAAAAAGGGGTTTTCCCAGAGAGAGACAGTTTGGTGAGCAGGTACAAAATGCACCATACTTTATTTCGAGGAGATTATATTTGTCTCTATTCTGATCTTATGTGGAAATTTGTGAGAAAGTGAATTGGAGGACATGGAAGGAGCCATGATGACTGTTTTCACCACACCTTTCAAGAGACCTATTTTGCTCCCCAGGGACAGTATTTATAAAGGGAACAAAGACTAAACATCGAGACAGAGTTTACAGTTGATCATTCAGACAACTGGGGAAATTATATGCACAAAGTAAGCAAGGACATAATTTCCTATGAAGAACTATATAGGACTGAGAGAGGGGCAAATGCACTACTTGCGAGCGCCTGTGTGTGGTTGTTGATCGTTATGGACGGCGTTTGTCATTTTCGTAATGTAAAAATGACAAAAACTTAATATCATTGCATAATCATCAGAGTTTTTGTGAGAAAAGTCTTATTCCTGAAATAAATCTAGAAATAATCCCAAATTGGCTCCAAAACTAAGTGAAATCATTATTGTAAACTTTAACAGCAATTTTCTCAAAAGTATGTTTTTCGCATACTGCTGCAAAGTTTTCAGCACACCCCTTTTTTATTGCTACAGCTACAAAGTCATGCTATAGCTCATTTTGATCAGCAGACCCTGCTGTGTGCAAGTATCTATGTTTCATTTGGCTTTAATGTATGTGAAAAGAGAGTTGACCAGTCAAGAATTGAAAATTTGTTGAAAAAATGTTTATCTCTGAATTTTCATTGATAAAATGTAAAATATACCATCTATGCAAAAACAAAGGAGATACTTGCACTCAGCAACTCAAAAGCATCAATTTGACATATAGTACTTTTAAATTGAAGCTCAAAATAAAAAGTGGTGATTTGAAAATGCAAAGGCACTAGAAATGCAGTCATCCACGGTTTCCATGGCAACAGTTAATCCGATTAAGATTATTGTTACATTTTTTAAATCAGCATGTCAATTTACCCTAGTACCCCAAGTTTCTTGCTTTTATCTATCATAATGAGAAAGTTGGATTTTCGACCAGACTCCTACCTTAAGAGTTAGGTAGAGAGCCCCTCCCCCCAACCAAAATAGGACTCTCAAGTAGCCCAACCACTGTAGAGGGTTAAGAAAACACCTAAAAGAAACTTTCAGGCTATTGAAAATCTTAAGACTTACACCCAAAATACAGTTCTTGCATTTTGAGTGACACCAAGTACTGGTCTGATGGTTTTGGGAGCATTACAATTCATACATGGTTCATACTTCATAAGAAAAGAAACTGCTAGCAAGATATCTTGGATGTAACAGCTTTTTACCTAAATTTTTTATTGATGTTGTTGATAACATACACATGGATAAATATGGCTAAGGTATCTATAGATAACCACATCTTGTTGTAAGTTATCTCGTTATGACTCTCCAGAAAAGAAATTCAAAGAAACTTGCGCTTGAAAACATGAGAAGTATTATATATAAGAAACACTTCAGGGTAAGGTGTGAAAAATGGTTTTGCGGGGCATTTCTGTAATCGATTTCTGTTATAGAAAAAGAATTTGAATTACAAAAGCAAGTGAATCAAGGACCTAAATCGAATTTCAAGCTGTTGGCCCACACTTCAGATCGGGCATATGGCCTACAGTCACGGCATAGACTTATGACAGTGAGTTTCTTGTTTCCCTGTGATCTTTGACTTAATGATGCCGCTTCAGTCAACAGAGACTCACGATATAACTCTGAAACCCTGGCCCAATTAACTCTTCAAGCTTCAAGAGTTAAGGTGGATCTTCACTTAAGGTGGCTCACTACTGAAAATTTCAAAATTACGAAACATTGAAAGGTGGTTGTATACGAAGTAAAAACAAGTTCAAGACACAAAAAAAAACAATAAGTTAAGGCGGCTCGCTACTAATATGTTAAGAGACAAAAAACTAGACTTGTTTTTTTTAACAACGTTTTATCATTTCCTTTATGTCAGTTTATTTTTGGTATGTTTTGTTACCAATGCCGCTTGCACTACGCACATTGAGTTGTAATATTTCCGTTAATTGATTATTGCCTGTAGCCATTTCCTTTCGTATGTTTTTGATTAGCCGCACATTTTTGACAAGTAGTTAGTTGACGAAGACAGGACGAGAAGACAGACGTTTATTTAGGCCGCTCGAGAAAGTTAGTTTTATTGCGTAAGTTGTGTTTCTTTTTGATAAATTTGCCGAAATCGCCGAGCCGTTGTTATGTTGCCGAACTGTTGAAAAGTCGAACCGCCGCCGTTGTCGAATTTGTATAGCCGTATTGATGAGCCGAGTCGTGATGAATTTGTGATAAGTCGAAGCCGAAATATTCAACTGTTTGCTTTATTTGTCGATTGCCTACGAACACGCACCTTGTAGAACCATTACGACGTTCTACGCCGTACACGCCTGTTTATGGTTCTACATTGGTGACCTCGACGTGACTGCTGTTACTCTTACTACATTCGTGATGGAAGATATCGATCCTGATCGCCAAGACAAACCTTCTTGGACTAGCTGGTTAAAGCAAGAACTGACCTCGGTTATCCAGTGTGAAACTGCGAAGCTACTTCCATTATTTGACAAGCAACATTCAAACTTTCGAGCAATCAATGGGTTGCCCATTTGTTTTTACTGTAAACGACTTGGGCATGTTAAAAAGTATTGCAGGAAGCGAAATTCGAACTATGAAGCAAAATCGATAGCCCACGAAAACCTTGTTACGAATCGCAAAGCATTATCGGAACCGACAGATAGAACTGCTACCGAATTGATCAAAGGGGCAATGAATGAAGAAACAATCACGCAAAGAGGAAGCCTTTCGAAATCTGGAAATGCTGTAGGCGTACTAAGCAAAGTTGGACAGCTTTTTCGAGATTTACAATCCATTGCAAGTGAGCTGCACGAAACCATCGAATCGGCCTACCGCAACCAAGGGCCATCGTCAGAAAAGATAGGAGATTTCGAAACCAATTTGTTCAATGGAGAAATGCAGACTGTTGTTCAAAGAGTTGCTAAAATTGTAAACACGATCAACAGCCCTCGTCGAAAGATCAGAACAGAAATCGATGTTGATATCATTGAAACACCAGCCCCTGTAACCAGTTATGCCACGCCCAATGCTGTTGAGAGCTACAAGTTTTCCCCGTGGACGAACATGTCAGATTTTGGAATAACTTGAGAGATGGAAGCCGGAGGCTTCTTCTGGAAAGGGATGCCATGTTAAGAGACAAAAAACTAGACTTGTTTTTTTTAACAACGTTTTATCATTTCCTTTATGTCAGTTTATTTTTGGTATGTTTTGTTACCAATGCCGCTTGCACTACGCACATTGAGTTGTAATATTTCCGTTAATTGATTATTGCCTGTAGCCATTTCCTTTCGTATGTTTTTGATTAGCCGCACATTTTTGACAAGTAGTTAGTTGACGAAGACAGGACGAGAAGACAGACGTTTATTTAGGCCGCTCGAGAAAGTTAGTTTTATTGCATAAGTTGTGTTTCTTTTTGATAAATTTGCCGAAATCGCCGAGCCGTTGTTATGTTGCCGAACTGTTGAAAAGTCGAACCGCCGCCGTTGTCGAATTTGTATAGCCGTATTGATGAGCCGAGTCGTGATGAATTTGTGATAAGTCGAAGCCGAAATATTCAACTGTTTGCTTTATTTGTCGATTGCCTACGAACACGCACCTTGTAGAACCATTACGACGTTCTACGCCGTACACGCCTGTTTATGGTTCTACAAATATAAATTTTAACAGCTACACACTGGGTGTCCTAACGCTCATGCTTTTACCGTATCTTTTATTTCAGGAACAATGCAAAATGGTCAAAAAATGCATGCAAAGGCAGCTGCCGGTTATATGGCTACAATGGGGCCGCAGGGGTATCTGGTTTTTCCCAATACTGGTGCAGCAGTACACTGCAGACATTTAATTACATTGGATTTTGGTGTCATTACGGAGGTGATGCTTCTCCAGGTGATGCTTCTGTGATCATGATTGGGGGAGGGGGAAGTTCTTGTAATCGTGCTGATCATGGCCTTGGAGTCACTGAATCAGACGATCCACAATTTGGCCCGTTATCTGAAGCTAATGATTTTGGTGACGACGGAATGAGTTCTGCTGTGACGTCATATGGCCTCAATCTATGGATAAGATGAACAGCAACAGCAACTTTCTTACTGCAACATTCGCTTCTTTGTTTGAACTCGCCAATGTCACTTCAGTGTACCTGTAGACTTGCCCTAAGTCTATTCCGTGGTATATCAGTACTGAGGAAAATACTTACCTCTGCGGGGGCGTCTTCGCAGCGTCCTCGTAGTAGTTTACGCCCCCGCAGAGGTAATTATTTTCCTCAGTACTGATATACCACGGAATAGACTTGGAGCAAGTCTAGTGTACCTGAAACCCTTCAACTACGAAAGACAACAGAGAAGCGGCACTTCTATAGACTTGATCCAAGTCTTGTTCTTTATTTCATTCCGGCCATCCCGGTCGGCGGTGAGCTGCGAAGGTGGAGCGGAGCAAAGCGAGCGGAACGCAAACCCTCTCGCTCATTTCACATTATTTCATTTTTTCGTTATTTAACCACGGTAGCCCCGTGAATCTGCATAGATTGCTTTGCAGGGGGCCGTCGGGGGCCGTGCAAAAAATATAATTACAGATCTAAAACCTAATCTACAGTTATTTTAACAGAAATAAAACTACTTCAATAAATGCATGTTCATAAAAAAAGACACCATCAACCTTCTACAAGTTCTTTTTTAAGCCTCCTTTTGAAGGTAAGAAGGGAGGGTGCAAGTCTGACATCTGAGCTTAATTGGTTCCAAAGCTTAGGCCCACGAAATGAAGTAGATTTCTGCCCATTTGACGTTTTAAAGAGAGGAACCCGCAAGTCAGCTTCGGTGTTTATTAGTCTCATTGTGGTAACAGCTGAGTTCTGTACAAATAGCTCAGACAGGTATTCGGGAGCAAGACTATTTGTTGCCTTATACATTATGGTCGCAGTTTCGCTGAGAATAATGTCTGAGATTGTTGGCCATCCTAGCCTTTTAATCAGATCAGCTGCTGAAACATGAAAAATTCTGGCAGCTCGATCTGGTACCACTTTCGCATGACCGTGTAGGCCCAAATAAGATAACGGACGAGACTTGGGGCAAGTCTAGCACTTCTATGAAGGAGAAAATGAGGGCGGGAGAGACTTTTATTGTTGCTCACGCCATGAATAATCAATTAGGTTGCCTGGATCTCGGAGACAGTTACTATCCTTTTGCACAGCAAAATACTTTAGGGGCAGAAGCTTTCGCGGGCAGAAAGTTTCGCGAGAAGAAAAAATCGCTAAATTAAGGGCATAAACTTTCGCGAATGACGTTTTTTCCGGCAAATTTTGCAACAAAGGCTTTCGCGATCGAGAAAAAAAGATGCATTTTCGCGTGAAAAAACTTTCGCGACTGAAGAAAAGTGACAGGAAAAACACAATTTTCTATTCATTTTCAGTACTACTCATTGACGATTTACAAGGTTTTGTAGCCCAAGAGACTAAAGATCGGGTTGATTAAGGAACAGCAACACAAGATCTTGAAGAAACGAAACAATTGGAAAGAAAAAACTTTCGCGAGTCGAGAATTTTCTGTAATTTCGCGAGCACAAACTTTCGCGAATTTTGACTTTAGGTTATGCCTTGGCAGAAACTTTCGCGAAAAATGCCAAAAAAGGCGAAGATCGCGAAAGTTTCTGCCCGCGAAAGTTTCTGCCCCTAAAGTACTTGACTGACTGAAGACATAGTTCTGCCAAGGTAACATATGTAGCAATTATTTCCGACCCATTATACATTACACCCAAGCAAATGGAAAACGTTGTATTAACAGCAATAACAGTGACCTCGTTTAACACAACATAGTAGCGTCAGAAGTAAATGAACTTTTTCACAAGTTCTGCCAAACGTGTAAAGTTTCATTCACAAGGTACGTGCAAAAAAGTGGCCTATGACAACAGAGTGACAAAACTGGCCAAGTCAGTTTCACTGGATTACAGTAACAATAGACCTTTTAGCTATTCTACAAAAGAGCCTGGATCGAGCGTTATTTTTATACATTTTTATACACGAGGTTCGATTGAGTGGCGTTAGACCTTCTATCAGTATTGTACACGTTCGAAAATTCTACAAAATGTGATGAAATATCGTTCGATCCACATTCTATTTTAGAATAGCTAAAAGGTCTATGCATTTGCAAGATTTATAGCGGGTGGCCGGATAACTTTAGACAGTTGTAGTGTGTACCTGAACCTTGTATCAACTTCTCACGAAAGTATACCAAAGTCTATATCAATTTTCCAAAGCTGGCTTATATATTTTCTTCTTGCCACAAAATCACAAAAATTTATAGCGTTCGTTAAACCAAAATCGTCAGAATCAACACCGTCCCATATACCAGTAATTTTGACATTCAATACCCTTTTCAATGGTAAGTCCTTAGTGTCAAAAATTCATAGTATGCCTCACCCCCACTCCTACTCCTAGGAATGGAAAGTAACTAACCAAGGGTACGTTGTTAACATAGGTTGTAAAAGTGCACTACTTGTAGTCGTTAACAAGGACCGAGATACGAGGGGGTCCAGGGGGGCCATGGCCCCTTCAAAAATTTTCATATAGCTGATGCAGTAAATCTTTGTTCCTTTATTAGTATTTCAGAATATCAGATAGGTAATTCATTTTCTTATGTATATCTCGTTCAATTTCTACCTTTCACTAGTATAGGAAGCCCTTTGGCGGCGGTATGTACAAACAATCAAACTTATCCTACACCAGAGCCATGCGTAGCTACATCCAAAAATAGATTTACCTGTGAAGTCAATCTGTATTGACTAGCAAAAATGAGCGTTGTTGTTTTAAGCCAATTTGAGGAGCCTGGTATCAAATCCTTCCAGGGAAGTACTCCCAGACCACCTTCAAGGTTTCAGCTCGCTTCGCTCGTCTCCCGGTTTTCCCATGGCCCCCTCAAGTAAAAAAATGTATCTCGGTTCTTGGTTGTAAAAAGGAAATAGTGATTTTATTTGTATCACCACAAACAGTCATAAAATGGTTTACTATGTTTGACTATGTTTGATTACCCTGCAGTTCTTTATTCGTTTCTCACAAAGGAGAGCGAGCACTTCATTCGACTTGCCCAAGTCGTCTTGTATCAAAAGAGGTACCCTGGGTATTTTTATTGAGGCTCTGGTACCCAGGGTAGAAAGGAGGAGAATCTTTCTTTCTTACAAGACAACTTGGGTGAGTCCAGCACTTTATACACTTTTTAGTTTTTGCAGGTTTTTTGACTGTGTTTACTTTAAAAAAGACATATTATTGTTAGAAGCTGGATTGATATATCCTTATCAGCACACATAGTTTGTTCATGTTTCTTCCTTCTTTGGTTGCATAAATTATGTTGTAGTTTCTGTCAATGCTACAGGGGCTACATACTTGTTTAATCGCACATGATTACAACGTTTGGCAAGTAAACGAGTTAGCAGTTGCATTATACAGATTTATTTAATAGCAAACAGAAAGAACAAGCATATAGCTACGTAGAAAATAGAGATTTTTAAGAGACACAGATCTTCGTTTAACTTGCTGACTCTTTCTTGTGAATATATCGGACTTCACTTTTACTTGATAAAATTTTTGTCACAAATATCAAATTTTCACCGGAAAAGCCCGCCTAGTGGATTAAGAATTTACAGGTTGAAACTGTCAAATTTTCCATTATTCCACAACAACCTACACGCATTTTTTCTATAAGAAGCTGCTTATAAGAAGCTCCTCACATCGCCAAAAAATTAAGAAACTCCAGGACTGGGAAAAAACAACTTAAGAAACCATTTATTTTTACAAAGGAAATCCTTGACATATTTTTGCCATATTTAACTTGTTTCCTGTATCATATTCCTCGGAATGTATACAAGTAACGTCTAAACATTGGAAAGGCCTTAATAAAAGTTGTTTTTGCAATGGTCATGATGGCGCAGGCAATGAACATGAAGATTGTTAGGAACCTAAGAAACTCGTAAGGAACTCCGAGTCGCTCCGAGTACTCAAAATCCGTTAATTTTAAGAAACATTCAGTACTGGCCCGAATTCTTAGTTTCTTATAAAAAATATACGTGTATCCATTGTATTCATGACTAGGCAAAACTGACTAGCAAAGTTCCAGGTTCTTCGTACACGGGTTTTTACTGTTTCTCTAATGTTCCGACAATTTTGTCAACTTTCAGTTCAAAGCTCATAATAACTCAAGGAATTGGCAAGCTGAAATTGATAATGAAGTGTTAATGTTTATGTCAAGATTTTAGGAAGGGCGATAATTGATGTGCCAGTTTTACATATTTCTTCGAGATAGCACCAGAGGTGTTAATCAAGCATGGATAGTGTCAGCTCTTCGAAGGATAAGAAGAACCATCACACAGCTACGTGCCTCTACGAAATGTTGTTTGATTTTTCATTTACCCCATTGACAGAGTTCGTCCGGTTTGGTACTCCATTTTTTCACGCAGTCTATAAGGAAAGTGAAGCCTTCAAAATATTTCTAAAGAGCAACGGTACGAAAATGGGTACTAAAAGTAATGACTGTGACATCCAGGATTCATTTTGAATCATTGTGACTATGTTTCAATGAAGTTATATGATAACTGAAACAAATGGTCCTGCAAATGACGAAATTGGCATCAATATTTCCTCCCCAGGCCTGTCCCTATATCGTTGTCACCATGGTTGTCACTGATCAGTATCAATTGTCCTCGTGCCACTTTCATTGGTCCCTTTTCGATCCCTGCCTCTGTCTGGTCAAAGCACATAAATGGAAAGGAGACAGTGTCCTTCGCAGCGCGTTGGCATCCTGAAAATGATAGCTTGACGTCACGATGTATTTTGTTCGACATGACTGGCTTCTGTAAAATGTCATAGTGGAAAGGTTGAAATCACTCCTTGTACTTTCACTTTGAAACAGCTGTGGGAAGCGACACATTGCTTTTCTTATTCATGAAACATAAGAATAGATCGTCAAAAAGAGACCCTCATAAATGTAAGAAATAAGAACCATCAAAATGTCCTAACTTCTAAAAGAGGAGAGATACGTCTTGATGCTTCGGTTTCTTCTGAAGCTAAGATATGGATAGGAACATACAACCAGACAAAAATAGCTGAACTGAACATCTTTTGTTTGTAAGAAACCAATAATTTGAACCATTTTCAAGAAACTGAGGTTAAAACGGATCAAACATGTTCTGGAGATTTTCTCGGCTTTCAGGATTGAAATGATACAATCACGACTTTGCTGTCACCATGTGGAAGAGTTTTCACTCACTCGAAAGTACAGAAGGGAAAACTTACATTTTGTCGAAATTTAGAAACTTTCTGACCAAAAATTTTGAAGGTAATGACTTTATTGTGAACCCCATGGAGTATGACAATTAGTCCTACGAATCAGTTGCAATGACACCTTGAAGAACCTTGTGTTTTGATCGCGGATGATGGTGGTAAAAAATTGATATACGAAGCATAAACACCAAGTTATTAGTACTTAAATTGATCTTATAAAAGCTTAAAGATGGATATTGATGTTGATTTAGATGCAGAGCTGCTCAACAAACTCAACACGATGGGAACAAGAGACCATGAAGATCTCGTAGCACAATTCCAAAGTATAGTAGGCAGCCAAATTAGTCCAGCAGGGTGTGCGTTTTACCTCGAAATGGCAAATTGGTTTGTTGTTATTCCTCCATCTTTTATTTATCACAGACTACACCCAGTACGAGGCATTGATACCCAGTATAATCATTTATTTAGTTTGTAGTTTAATGTCTACGCAAAAGGAGCAAAATCGAGATGAAAACGAAACAGTGACGCAGAGAACATGAAAACATGGCGGCGTTGCTGACTGGCAGATAAGATGCCGGTACTGCATGCGTTTTACCAATACCAAAACAAAGCCGAACTTTGTCAGAGAAATAGCGAAAATCGAAAAAGAATGGCGTTTTCAGAAAAAACTCGCATTTTCCCATTTACTTGATGTGAGTAGATGGTATCCAGATGAAAGTAAGATGCTGTAGTTTATTTAGGCCGTATTCGTCTCGTGTTGGTTGCCAAACCTGGCCTACAGCCAAAATTAAGAGAGAGAGAATGGCTATTATGTAACCAAGCTAACAAGATTTGCCTTGCTCAGTGGAAATCTTTCCTACCCAGACAATCCATATGAAACAGAGGGTGAGGCAAGCAATGGCAATCATTTGCGTAAATCTTGTTCTGATGTTGGATTTTGACAAGTCCAACATGTTTTCAAGCCTAAATAAAATGATTACTTCAGTTCTAAACATGTATTATTCAAACATTTCAAACCAACTTGGTTCACCATCAGTAAATTTGAGTAATAATGAGTGGCAGTTTGTACTGAGAAACAAACAAAATAAAAACAGGGTACAGTACAATGTGAGTTAAATTCCCTGTGTACAAGGGAGCCTAAGGCTTAAGCCCTGAGTGGATAAGTTGCAGATTAATCCACATGATAATGTTTGTATGTGGGTTTAGTGCTTTGAAATGCAGTTTTAGCACACCCGTCAACTGTCATCAGACATCTCAGGACTTCCAACTAAGCATGAATGTCAAAGCCATGCTTTAGTTATATACTGCACTAGCGCCAGACTGAAAAGAAATGCAGATGGTTATTCAGCACAATAGGCTTTTCAAATCATAATATTTGCTATGTACAGCATAGCATCAATGCATAATGTCACCAGCTTCGTGGGATGGGTAGGTGAGCAAATCGGTGATGGAATTCAATTCTGTTTGGTGCAATAATGTGGCTGCCATCATGATAGCATTGCAGTCTGCGGTGACCATAGATGGTTGCACATGGTTGGTTGGTGCAGGATGGAAAGTATGAATTATCATGTCCTCCTTATTCATAACAAAATTGCATTATTACATAGTGAATTGGCTTTGTAAAAGGCAAACAACCAATTTTGCACGCAGCCGTTACAATTTTTATTTTAGGATTGTGGTGCTTCAGAGGATACTTTCATTAAGGCCTTGCCTGCACACTTTGTCATTGACCACAGTGATAACCATTTTGATAAACTAGGTACAGCAGCATTCCCTCCTGACTACTATTATTTCTAATATTTCAATTCTAATACTATCCACATTTCTTGCAGGAATCTTCAGGTAAGAATCAATCTTATTTTGTATGTGTACTTATAGCCATGTTTCTTCAGTTTTACTTCAATTTTTGCTTGACCCATTTCCATGCAAGTTTACCCAATATACAGCATGTTATCCCAGTAGACCTTATGATAATGATTCCTTACTTCTGTGTCTTCAAAAAGATTGATTTACTAAAGTACTGTATCTTCAAAAAGGTTGCTTCATATGTGATGATTTGCCTAATTAAAAATTCTGCCTGATTCATCAACTACCCTTTTGTGATTCTTGGAGCTAGGCCGCTACCTGAATCAACCTATTTAGCCCACTGTCTATCCCATTTTGATAAACCCCTCCCTTCTCCACATGCTCCTTTTAAGACTTCAATTGGAAAGACAGATTTCAAACAATTTTGCATGATTCTTTCTCCTCTTAGGGTGCGCTTTGTGCCTACTATGACATAATAAATTCAACAGACCCCCATGCAAGTATGCAACTTATAGAAGATGTAACAATTAGAGAAGGAGAAACTATTCCACCAAATACATCATTTTTGAAAACATGGAGGATAAGGAATAACGGTAAGTGCACTTGTATTTACATTTAGGCATGAGCAATGGAGGATGCCACTCAAAAGGGGCGTCCCTTTGCAAAATATTGAAAATGCTGTAACTTCTGTAAAAGCACTATTCACTGGAAACCTTCCTAACTCTCCATTTTGAGAATTTTTTTTAAATGTGGAATAACAAGGGTACAAGCAAACATGCAGAAGCACCGTTAAAGCTCTATAAATAAGCCTTGTAAGACCCACCCCTCTGAGGCAAAATTTTTAATAAGCTCCCTAAGCCCCCTCCACTTATATCCAATTCCAGAAATTACCAACAATTTTCCATATATCCCGCTAACAAGCTTGCATTTTAGTTTTGATTATATTTGGCATGGAGATCATATTTGACTCATAAAATTACATGTAGAATCTGCATGATGTGGGGTAAAAGAACTGAAAAGCCATCATATTCTTGTCATTTGATTTTGTGAATAATGCCTTCCTGTCTTATAAGCCCCCCACTGGAGTGTCCAGAATCGAATAAGCCCCTGGGACTTGATAGAGCTTTTACAGTATACAGTGACATATTTCAGGTTAATTAATATGTTGCTGTGTGCTTGCACATTGCTGTTTTCTGTTCTATGAATTGATGATTGTATGAATTGATGGCTAGATTATTTAATACTTTCAACTGGTATCATTGAATTATTTATTAGAATGTCCTTGTTGTTTTAAATTTAGCAGATATGTTTGTCCCACAAATCACTTTAGGACCTGACTTCTGTTGTTGTCATGGGGATCATCCATTATAAGAAAGCAGAAGAGGCTACTGAAGTTTGAATCATTACATGATAAGAATTTTCTATGACCAAGAACACAGCATTATATAGCTTAAAGCTGTGAGGAACCTGAGCTAGTCAGCAAGCTTGAAAGACGTTTGCAGGTCTTTAGTTTGACAATCAGGGCATGAATAAGTAATTTCCTTTTTAAAACATGACAAAAAGATCACAGGCTTAGATTTCCGTTAATGAAGCGAAGAACATTTCCAGTTGTCTTGAAAGGAGACCAGAATCCAAAGATGGCTCTCCAATACTTCGTAGAAATTGCACAATTTTTAGAAATTTGGAGCGATGGTGGTAGAGAGGGAAAAGGAATCAAGATTATACCGCTGTCGATGGGAGGGTACTAGTTTTGTTTCTCTTTCTAAGTTGTTCCTCAGTTTAGCTCCACGATAGGAAACATCTTTTGACCAAGCAAATTTTTAATAAAGGTATGGATCTTCTATTCTGCTCCTTTTTAGGACATGAACGATGGCCAACTCAACTTAGATTAGTATTTACAAATGGACACAATTTCGCAAATAGCACTGTCATTCCAGTCCACCCAATAGATCCAGGCGAAACAACAGATTTAACCATACCGATGATGACTCCAAATCAAGCTGGATGCTTTCGTGGTCAGTGGAGACTAGCCAATATTTCTAACAACTTTTTTGGAGGTGAGTGACAAAATAATTCTTGAAAAGCCTAGCTTTACGACGTTGAAGGATAGGGGGGCCGCTTGCAATATCAAAGTCAAAAACGTTATCAAAATCAAAAAGTTAAATGATCGAAATGCATTATATACGTGAAATCTATCTGTTTAGGGCACTTTTCGATGTCTTTAGGATGTTGGCTACGTAAGTTTTTTGGATATGTATATCAAGAAAAGTTATTGATTGATCCATTTTAACAGGCCTTACCGGGAATGGCGTGCGATCGCTCTCGCACGCCTTGGCGCACACCTTCTCTGTCCAAGGAGTGCGATAAATCGCACGCCTTACCTTTTCAAACGAGGGTTAAAATCTTGTATTTCTCTGTAACAATATGTCAATCAGGAAGTCCTAAATCCAAAATTCTTAATGATTTGATAGTTATCATTAAATTGTTTACAAAAGATAATCCTGAAATTGAAGAGTTATTTCTTTGACCTACTGTTTGTTCTTGAGAGACCAGTTCCTTTCTTGGTAATTCAACTTACTTTCGGATAGATATACATTTTTTAAGGCCCCGTTCACACTGCACCGTTTTTGTGCAAAAACGGAGAGAAAAAAATCCGTTTTTGTGAAAGTGTTCACATTGATCTGCACAAAAACGCCACAAAAATGGACGTTTTCGAAAACGCTATCGAAAGTGGATATCCACAAAAACGGAGGTTTTTGAAATCGCTCTGAATCAATGTGAACGCACAAAAACGGAGGTTTTTGAAAACGCTCCAACATTCAACAATGGACTTCACAGAACCGGAGCAATGTGAACGAACAAAGACGGATTTCTTTGGCTCTGTATTTGTTATCAGAAGGATCAATGTGAACGGACAAAAACGGTTGTTTTCCCTCCATTTTCGTGCAGAAACGGAGTAATGTGAACGGGTAGCATCTATGCTACAAAAACGGATCATAACAGAAATGGAGCAGTGTGAACGGGGCCTAAGAATTTGGACCAGCGCTAAAATTATCAGATTTTGAGTACTCGGAGTTTCTTACGAGTTTCTTAAAGCTTCCATAAGCTGTGCGTTATCAAGCACTTTATTAGAAACCTTGATAGTTAAGAAAAAGGAGATTGAAACATCTATTACCGCTTTGAATCGATAACAGAGTGTTTTGTGCTATTTCTATCTTCGTTATCCACAATTACAGTTTATTCGAAATGGTGAACTCAGATGAATCAATTTTTTGAGCAATCAAACACCTGGTATGACTTTGCATTAGTAAAACTGATCAAGTAAAACTCCAGTCGACATATTTTTAATGTTGATTTGCAACTGCACTCCACCACACGCCTGAAATGGACTAGGAGTGCGATTTGCCACTCCCCTACTGAAATATTCCGAGTAAGGCCTGTTTTAATGTCAGAAAGTATTGCTGTTGGTTGATGCTTTTTACCCTGGTCTGTGCATCCTTATCCTGGTTATAGCAGAGTAACTCTCACAGGGGAGAGGGGGAGCTGTACAGGGCTATTTTTTATATCATCCATTAAAAGTTTACAATACAAGATACTTATTACGCTACCTACAAAATACTCTGCAATACTACGAAGACGATACTATGATGAGCAAAATGTCATGTCTATCCCGTGGCATGGAGAAGAACAACAAAATGCATACAAAGCCTGCGCGCAGACTTTGGTTACTGGGGAGGAGAGGAAAGAAAGAAACTTTCTTTCTCTTCTCTCCTCCCCAGTAGCCAAAGTCTGCACGCAGGCTACATATAACTACCTGGCGGTTGCTTGACAGATGACAGAAATTTGGATGAATTCTATCGAATAGGCCAGTTTCATAGATAAAATGTAGAGATAACTCACGAAGATGTGCTATTAATGCCATCAGGGAAGTTTTTATCACTATACGTTAAAAATTGCGTTTAAAGCCTCGTTTGAAGGATTACTGCGTCCGAATGGTCGTACACAAGCAAGGACTCCAGCGACGTATAGTGACGTACAGCGACGTATAAGATTTCCTCGCTGAATGTCGAGCGAACAGACACAGTGACTATTCAGCTCTCCCCCAGATTTTCCCGATGCCTTCAAGATCCTTGTATCTTATGTTTAGTTTATGTGTTAAGTGTATCTTTGATTTGATGTGTATAAAATTTATATTATATCTTCTTCTTCCACTCCAGATCCATTATACGTCGCTATTAACGTAGAAAATGAAGGAGTATTGAACTTAACACAACAGATGTCATCATTAGGGAGAGAAGAACTTGAATCAATGGATAGTATTAATGACTCATCTAACATGCCTACTAGAGCACAACCTATCGCAGCACCACAGCGAGGCCTACCTACAGCGACGCCATTTTGCTCGCCTACTGGGTATGGAATTTTCGGCGGTTCTTCTCCAATTGTAAGTATTGTTTTTTTGTACCGGGTGAGTCCGAAAAAAAGTTTACACATTTGACAAGCTGTGGAATGAAATGTACAAGGCCGATATTCAAAACAAAGATGTTAATCTATCAATAAATGGCCAAATTGATGTCTTTTAGGAGCATGTATAGGGATGAGAATTCCTCGTCCCATTTTGTTCCATGATAAACTTTTTATTGAAATTAAATTCCATTTCTGAAACTGAAAATTGCGTTGAATTCAAATTTCAAACCTTTATCTTGTATGCATAGTATCATAGTATCTTTTCATTTATGTACCGTCCTTTTAAGTAGTTTAATTCTATCATTTGCTTGCTATCAAATAGTTAATTTGATCTGTTGAGTTTGGAAACGACTTGACAACATGTTTTTTGCCTCCATTTCAACAATAGATAGAAATGGAACGAACATTTGAAAGAAACATAGAATTTGGCCTTGCAACCATCAAAATGAATCACTGCGTTATTCAAATTCGTTTTGATTTACTTGTGTTAAAAGAAAAGAGTGTGTAAGAGGAAGTTGATTTTAGGATGCATCTCGAAGGAGGATCGCCGAGTGCTTGTGACATTGCAGCGCTTAGAAACTTCCAACATGAACTTCTTCAGCTTGTTAACATGTTCTACAGAGAGAATGTTACAGTTGTTTTGACGTGACAAGCTGTTTTGGCGGAAAGTTAGCTTTTTATTGTTATTAAACTCATGTGGAATTAGCTTTGATTGTGACGAACGGGGGCTTAAAAGTAAGTTGTTTTGGTTTCTTATGTTATCCACTGGTGTCGAGTACAACTTCGTATCACTGTCAGTTTTCGGTCAACCCTGACCTGACACTTAATGTAAGACAGAGTCTAGTACAGTATTCATTAGTTTTTAATCGTTCGTAGTTTGTTATGCGTAAGGTAGATTAACTTGCTTGTCTTTATATGTTGGCCATGGGGTAGTCATTGTCTTTCGCTTCCCATGGTGTCGTCCCTGTAGTGTTGTAAAGTAATTAGGAAAGTTTTGTAGAATGTAAGGTGCGTTGTAAAATTTTTATATGAATAAAAAAATTTTCGGTCTGTCTCGTCGTTGCGTCCCAGAAAGCTTCCACCTTCCACGTAGACATTGTGCAAGCGATTCCAAGTGTTCGTAACTTGATATTTCCAACATCACTGCAATTTTTCCATGGTCAGTCGCAGTTGCTGTGCCACCCAGTTGGTGTTTATTCTTTTCTTCGAGTCAGCCAAAAAACACTTCCAATTTTTAAGCCTGCCAATGATAAGCTTTTCATTCTTCCCTTCGACCAATCACATGATGAAGTGTTAGCATGTGACTGCCATTGTTTCAACAATTGCATAGTTCGCAAGGTATGTACTCAAATCTCAAATTGACTCAGCTACCGACAGACTAGTACGCCTCCTTCGGCCGCAGTTTTAGAGAACATGTGCCTATGTTCCAGTTAGTTTTGGCTAGGATTGTATTCTGATAAAAGGAGATACTTGTCGTTTTGCTTTTGATAGAGGAAGTATTCTTTCACATTTTGTTATGAAATGATTGTTATAACTTGTTCTCCTTCGCAGTCAACGACATTTCGCGGAACATCATTACCTACAATAGATGAACGATCTTGGACGCATCAACTATCGGACATTTCCTTAGAAGATCGACTTCAAAATGGTGAACACAATAGTATAAACGAGAGAGAAGGCTAACGTCATAGTAGGCAGTTTATACGTAAGCAATTTAGCATGTTTTAAATCAGTGAGTGTCTTATGTATGTCTCATGTAGAGAGAATGTCTGTATGGTATGTTGCTATTGTTAAGTATCATCACAAAAAGTGCCCTGTGCTCCTTGGGAGCAAGATCTTCACAAAGAAAAATAAAGGGTTTCCATAGATAGAAACAGATTTCAATGAATATACGTATTGTTTACCGTCGCTAATATTTCTTATTCGTTTGAGAAACTAAAAGATTGCAACACAGTAAGCAAAACTTATATTGCACTTTAACTAAAAATAGAGTTTGTCGCAAGTAAGATGTCACGTGAAAATGTCCGCGAATAGAAGCAATTGAAGTACTTTCCATGAACGATTTTGCGTTTTCGTAAATCTCACGTGACATCTAATGCGAGACAGAGTTTGTTCCAAATTAACATCTAATGTATTTGCAGCTAAGTATTTTGCAGTAATTCAATAGATCTTCCAAAATGTTTGTCTTTGATGCACCTTTCTTTTAGAATTCGGTCCTAATGTATTATTGATAGACCAGCATAGGTTCAAAATCTTTGAAATGATTGGTGTAAAATTTGATCACGTATTGTTTTGAACTAGATACCTTGAAAGAGCCTTTCGGCTGCTTTCCCATGATCCTACCGTTGGCCGTTTGAGAAATCGTCAATATTTCCAGATTTAAAGCTTGTTTTTTTAAGAATTCCACTTAAGTTGACAAAAATTAAAACCATCATAATTTCTAAATCTTTTTTAAGAAACACGGAATGATTTTCAAGAAAACCATGGTTTATGAATATCTACATTTTGGCCTCAAACAACCGAGGAGAAACCGCGTTAAAGGCGTCTTCGAGCAATCTGAGATAAGGAAGTGTTCGGACAAATAAGCTCTTTGAAATGGTAACTCGAGAGTTTAAGGCCCAAGGAGGAAAATATCAACTTGTTGCCTGATTTTGGGGTCTGTTGCAGGGAGCTAGGGGCGAGCTCAATTACAAGTTTTTGCGCATGGATGTGCAGTTTCTGCTTTGTCGTCTCAAACACGATTCAGTCTACCAGTGTACGATATAGAAAATTAATGCCATCACATTGTCAACTGAGTTGAAATATCAAATATGTAATAATTTAAAAAAAATATTGAAGATTTCTGAAAATCCAACGTTGCAATGCTGGCAAAGTAGGTTAAGTTTCGTTCAAACCAACAGTTCTTGCCCCTAATATATAGCTATTTACAGTTGCATGTCTGAGGCAAATGGTAGACTGTAGACTTTGTCATATGCTTTTTCCATGGGTATTGGGAAACTTGGAATGTGTCCGCACTCCTTCCTTTGAAGGAGCTTGAACAACACAGCAACTTATTTCAGTATTACACTTTGCAAATAAAGTAGTTTCCATCCAAAATCAAGACGACAGAAGATATTATCGACACACAGATGCACAATGATAGGCCTAATACTTTTGATGCTTTACAACAATATGTAATCCCATATAACACATTCCACGTTTCCCAATACTCTTGCTTTTGTCAAAGTAGCTAGCTAAGATATTTTATCGACGCCCCATGGGGGGCAAACAGCTAATGCACATATGGGGAGGTAGGTCCGATATTTTTGGGTCAGAATATTGCCAACAGTGATGTTTTTGGATCCAAAGAAAACTGAAAACATGCTCATGATATTTTTTATACCAAATATCGTTTAACTGATATTTCTAGGTTCGCTAGAGGCAAACGTGACTTCTATTTGCATTGTTTTCGGATATTTTATATTCATGTACAGGTTTCTAAGTATAAAATGAGCTGATAATGTTGGGTTGCAGTGAAACTGAAGTGATATTGTTGAGTTGCCTGAAAATTTCTTGGACTTACCCCCTATGTAATGAGTGCCCCCCTTGGGATCGATGCATTAATTGAGGTAGTGCATCTGCTAAGATAGATGAAGTTGATTGGACAGAATAAGGTTCTTGTAGTTTTTAATTCTATGACTCTCTCAAAAAATAAGTTATTTTCTAAAACGTAGTTCAGTTTCTTCGATTGCTCAAAAACATTCGATAATGTGCTGCTCAGTCTGACAGTGTATCACGCTAGCGAACCTATACGCACTACTGTGGTGGATACGCCATACAGAGGCGGGGTATCATGCTTGATGTGGTGGATACGCCATACGGAGGCGGGGTATTATGCTAACGTGGTGGGGTATTATGCTTGATGTGGTGGATACGCCATACAGAGGCGGGATATTATGCTAAAGTGGTGGGGTATTATGCTTGATGTGGTGGATACGCCATACAGAGGCGGATTAGTATGCTTACTTGGTGGGGCATCATGCTCCGCCTCTGTATGGCGTATCCACCACATCAAGCATAATACCCCGGCTCTGTATGGCGTATCCACCACAGTAGTGCGTAGATGTTCGCTAGCGTGTGTATTTGACACAAAACATTCTGCTTTATCTGTAAAATTTCTTGAAGGAAGTTTTACATTCTATATATGCAAACGCAAGCATTTAGTATATGCATTTTGTCATCCTGATAGCTACAAAACGAAGAAAGAACAAGTGTCACCATAGTTTATTTTTAGCCAAAGCCCAGTGAAACCTGTTTCCTGGAACCCTGTGTCCTCATTAGGCACACTATGATTTCGGAATGTCTAAACATCTTATTTGGCTTTAACGGAAGTTAGGGAAGTTGAATTGATAGGAAAGTTTTACCTCAGTTGAAATTTTCGATCAGTTAAACTGTACTGCTCTGTGCTTCCACACGTATTCCTTTTTCAAAGAAACTGCTCATAAGAAACTTAACTTTCAGACTGCCAAAAAATTTAGAAACTCCAGTACGGGGAGACTGTAACTTAAGCAACTGCACGTACTTTGTTTATAACAAACTAAGACTTTGGACCAATACTGAAAGTTTTTTAAAATCATCAGATTTTGATTACTCGAAGTTCCTAACGACAACGAGTTTCTTAAAGTTTCCATGGCAGTCTTCATGTTCAATACTGGTTCTCTCATGAACATTGCAAAACAATGTTTTTTGAAGCCTTTCCAGTGTTTAGACATTACTCAAGTACCTTTCAAGTAATATCATACAAGAAACAAGTGAAAACAGGAATTTCTATTTTCGCAAGGTCCATTGCTCGGGAGAGTCCTTGGATCTGTTTTTGGCTCCCAACAATCTGTGGTCCGACAAATAGAGCTCAAATTACCTGGAATGATTTGCTCTTTTGCTTTTGCTCGAGCCTCCTTAATTCACTGAGATACTACCGATGTGATATGACAATTAGAATCAAGAGTTCGAAGTCTTTGTATTTTTAGATCTTTCATTGTTTGAAAACAATCGTATCGTTGATTATTTGGTGTCATATTTTCGAAGATGGAATACATGCAGACTACTTGACGCGCCACCTTTATTATGGGAATTTCTGCTCAAAAATGCAAAACAAGAAAAATGTCGGATGAAGCTGCGAAGCGAAAACAGAGAAAAAGAAAACATGAATTGTAGCTGATGATGCATAGACTATGGCGACGCTTGAGGAGCAAAATGAAATTGCAGTGCAAGCTAAACAGTTTAGGAATAAAGTGAGTGAATGATTTGTAGCTTTGGGCTTGGAATCTTGATTCTCCGCCACGCCAGGAGGGTAGAGCAGGGTTGCCATTTTTAGGCCATATTTTTTGTCAGAAAACGATGCAAAGACAAGCAAGTGATTGAATTCAAGATAAGCACTAAATGACGATAGCAACATTCATTTTAATCCAGACAAAAAATTTCGGGACTTGGAAGTTGAGATGTTTGCTCGAGTTAAGCAGGATTTTATTATGTATGAGATCGAGAGATCGAGAGGAGATGGTGTGTGGTGGTGGTTCCGGACTAGAAAGTCTGCAGATTGTATTGCACTACTAAAGAATTTTTTCGCCATTTGCTCATTATCAGATGAGGATTTAGCATGGTGCAGATTCGAGAGCATTTTTGATCAATAGCATAAATACCAAATCATTCTTTGCTGATACCATTTTATTAATGCAACAAGTTCTTTCCTCTAAAAAGTGTTGCACATACTTTTGTGCAGAAAAATGAACTCTCTTTTTTGTGATTTTAGACATCTTTCCTCATATTCAAAGGGTGTTCCATTCACCTCTCAGAAAACTTTAACACATTGTAGCATCCAGGTTGGAAAACTTGCATTCATTTCCAACCTATGAAATTGTGTCAAAGTCATAAAAGGTTCTTGCATGAGATAACAAAAGATCTATAGACTTTGTTAATTTTGCATCTCTTGCAGCTTTTAAAAGTCTACTCGCAGCTCGCACCATCAAATTTTTTCACTTGCTACTATGTGTAGGCCAAAGCACGCATGATTTCCAACTCGGTGTAGCATATTCAATCAAAAATTCCCTGACTTCTGATCTCCACCTAACCAGATTTTGATAAGCAGGTCATGACTCTGCTATTCTATTGCATGCAACTAAACTGATGAATTATGCAGAGACCTGAATGCAGAGTGTGCTCACTACCTGTCTGTGTTGATAACCAATTCAGTACTGGTTACTAACCAGCTAAACTTTACTTCAACCTGTCTTTTTGTTTAAAAATTTATGCATTAAGTTAGAAGAAGTGAGGGGGTGGAACGTTAAGTTTGGAACAAAGTTTGAGATGCATTGGAACTATAAGCTCTCTGGGGCATGATCACTTCACCTGTCATTAATGAGAGCATTTTGGATGGACATAATTTTCTTTTCAAATGCTGCAATCTTTTGAAGAACAACAGGGCAAATAATATATCACAGTGCAATAGGCAATTGGGCTAAAGATGGCTGTGAGGAATTTTTTACCAAAATGCAATGTGTTTGTTAATTGAATTCTTATAGAATCGTTGAGGATTCATAATTAGAACGCAATGCATCTTGGTAAAAAATTCCTTGCCAACATCTTTAGTGCAATCGTCTATTACAAACTTTACAGAGAATATCAAAATGTAACCAGACTCTAGTCTGTCATCAGAACAAAATTTACTACCCCCTGGAAGTATGGCATTACATTCAGTATTTATCTTGACATTTACTCATACACTTCACTGCCTACTATCCAAAATGAAGAAAGAAAAGATTTTGCAAACTATGTGATACTTCAAGAATATAGATTATGGAAAACACAAAAGCAATAGACAGTGATGGTACAAGTATAAATGAGAATTCTGATGAGTTGCAAGGAAAGTTCAGGTTTTCCACACCAAGGAGATTTGGTAAACAAAAAGGAAGTGGAATTGCTGTTGAGTTGCCAGTATCTGCTACTGAATTTCTGCTCAAGGTCTGAAAATTATCATTCAGTTAATTCAATTTGATGTGCTGTTTGAAATTTTTGGTATCAAGCTGACAGTAAACAGTATATACCTTTTGGTGTTTTGAAATCAATAGCAAATAACGTCAAGTTGTAAGCTGTGGCTATTCCATACAATATCTGCAAGGCAGGCCAGGATTGAAGTAAATATGAAATAATTTCATTCTGATTAGTTAGAAAGCTTATTTTAAACATTGATTTATTTTATGTTTTATTTTGTCAGGTCAATTCTATGCTTGAAGATGAAGAAGACAGAGGAAAATTGTTTGATGCTCTTAGAAACTACCATGAGTAAGTTGATGCCATGATTTTTCCACCAAGCTGCCTTCTCTAAGAGCTTAAAATTCTGATTTATTGATCTTGAAATTCATTTTAGTATATGCCATATATGATATTGAGAGTTTGATGCTAATTAGTTTTCAAGAATTTGAATATGTTTAGTCACTAAGTAAGGCTACACCATATAACTGTGACAATGTGTTAGAGGGTGCTTTTCTCAACACCTGTAGTTTTTCAAATGATATGAGTGTTGATTATCATATTTGATTTGAGATGAAATTCAAGAAAAGTGATGAAACTTTATCTTCAACAGATCAAGAAAAGTAAAGAAGCTAGTCAGGGACCTAAAAATTGTTCTTGACACTGCAAAGAAGTATCCACTCTTCAAAGAGATCAGGTAATGGAGTCCTCCTTGAACAATATGGATGAGACCGTAGAATGCCAGTTAACTGCTGCACATTTTACGTCAGTTTTGTTGTATCTGTTTCAAACATTTGAGGCATGGTAACAAGTAACACTGCTATCTGGTTTTTTATATTCATAATCATCCAATATATTCTTGGCTCAGTGCCCAAGGATATGATTTCTGTCTTAGCAAACCGATATACATTTGATACAGTCTTTTATCATTTATTGCCGTTTCAATGGCTTATTACTGTAAGATGTTTCCAGACAGCAAATGAGGCATTGGAGGAATTTTATTTCAACGGTTTTTACTAGCTCAGAGCTACTGTATCTCACTACTTTGATTTTGTATCTTTATTTCATATTTCATTATCTTTATTTCAGAGCTTTGATCCCACAAGAACATCTCTTTGCTTATGATAAGCTTACAGAAGGAGCAAGGTAGTTTAAATTCAAAATACGCTGTCCAATTCAAACACCCTCCATGACGGAAATTTTTGCTGGAGCACATTGTGAATTGCATGAAAATGCTGTGCACTGTAGATGTTTTGAAAAATAGAATTATAGCCTAAGCTACTGATTGCAAGCATGGAATAAGTGGAAAATTCGAACAAGTTAATTGTATCATTCTTCTTCTTAGAAGAAGAAAGCAATGTTCTTCATTGTTATACAGCTGATTTGGTAACCATTTCTGACCCTCCTTCAAAATTATCGAATCCCACCTTTTGGGAAAATCATTCATAATCATATGTATATCAATGAAAAATTTTGACCACTTAATTTTCACTTCTTTAAGGTTGACAAATTTCTTCCACATAGAAAATGTTTCTGAAAGCAAGAAAGCCAGTGGATTCTCTCTGGTATTTAAATTTTGAAATGAGCCAAGTTTTTAATCAGTTCGCATGTTTACTTTTTAGAACTGGAGAAAGAATAGTTCATTTGAAGAGACATGGAAATGAACCACTTGGTTTCAAGTTCAAGGGTGGTAAGTACATTCATTGATTGGCTGTTTCTTTGCATTAAATTTCATTAAAATTCCTTGCATTAGATTTTGTTTCTCTTGCATTAAAGAAATCAATATATCCTTTAACAGTAATCTACTGCCATATAATGTATTTCCTTTTGATTTAATCGTTTGCATTGTCTGACAAAATTTTTTAAATGTGAGCCCTTCTTAATTTGTAATTTAAAAGTTTTGTGTCGAATTTAAAGCTTGATGTGAAGTCAATGCAGTGTAAAATCAGAACATTTGTCTATGCAGGCAAAGAGCATGGCATTGGTATCTACGTAACATCAATCATTCCTGGTTCAGCAGCACATGTGTCTGGATTACGGGTAAGCTTTTCTGAATGAAATGTCCAAGGGATTGCAGCCTCATTACGAATTGCAAAACAAGGAGAAGAACGAAGAATAAGCTCATTTGTTTTTTTTTTTCATTTCTGTGCTAGCAGTATCGATAATTTGCACTAGTCAACGTAATCGTTTTAATAGGCAGCATTCATTTTCTGTATGTTATATGTATCGTAAAACTTAGTAGTAAATAAGTTTTGAAATGTACTTCTTCAGAAACTGTACCCAGCCTTCAGCCATTCTTACCATATCATTGAAACTGTAGATGATAATCATAATTGTTTTATGGTCGAGTCCATCACGTCAATTGATCTGTCAATAACTTTCATCAGGCCTCCATCAGTTTATCAGTTAATTTGTTATTTGTTATAATTTTTTTGCAGATTGGAGATGAAATTCTGAAAGTAAATGGGATGATTTTGGATGAATCCATTCATGACGAGGTCGTCAACGTATTAAAGAATAAACGATCACTGACTTTTGTAACAAGAAGTAAGAGATTTTAAATTAGTTTTTGACTTCAGGAAATATTTGTATGATCAAAAGTATTTTTGGATTTGTGGAGGTATGTTAGCAATAAAGCAATTTTGCTAATGGACATCTTTCCTAAGAAAATGCCAGCTCCTTTCTTCCTTTCATTAATCCTTTTTGTTGAGAGGATTCTTTGTCCTTTTTGTTCCTCTGATCGAGCATGTCCCTCTGTTGCCTTTTCACATGTTTGTAAAATTTCTACAAAAACTCATCCTTATGGATGGCACAGCTATTTCCTACTTTTAATTATTTTCTTTTCCCTCAAAGCTATGGAAATTGGTAATTTTCACACTTTTTTTATTTACTTTCCATTCAACAGACAACTAGCGTAGGGTAGCCCTTATGATCACCCATTGCAAACGTTTTCTTCTTCATAAGTGATTCTTGTAGCTTACAAAGTGGCCCAAATAATCATTCGACATTTTCTTAAATATTAAAGAATAGCGATATGAAATAATAAACGGGCTCCATAGTATGATTGCTGTGTTCCTAAGAACTTAAACTGATTTTAGACACAAGAATATTCCAAGTCCGCTGAATGTTCACGGAGCCACAGACTTTTGAACAATGAACGCCTCTTTTGAAGTTCATATTTGTTCTAAAGCAAAAACCCGAAGCTTTCGCACAAATTTGATCTTTAAAAGGTCGTAAACCCCTTGAATTTTCAGCGGATTTTGCAAACAGTTGGTCTTGAAAATTAGTCTTATACCTTAGGGGCAGGCTTATTTTACCATGGAGCCCGTTTATTTTATCATTATACAAACGCCGATTAATGTTTGGAATGCTCTGTACAATATCGAAAGGTAAGCAAGCCAATGATCAGAAATGGCGATGTCCAAAATAGGTCGATGGTCGACACCAGTGTTTTTTGTAATTTAAACCAGTCAAAGCACACAACCAAATCATCCAATGATCTTCTCATTAAAATCTTTTTCAGATATGGGGAAGATTCCAAATAAAGAGTAAGTCCATATTAATCATACTGATGGCATTAATTGAAATTATGACGAACATTCCTTGGCTTTTAGATAACGTTCTGAATTTCGAAGGCTTGCCAACATGGACATTCTCAAACCTCATATGTACAGTTAAGCCCGAAATTGTTCATGCCTATTCCAAACCTAGAGCATTTCAAATCATTAGATTTGCAAACCAGTTCGTAAGATAATTTATTCCATTAAATATATCATTTTTGTCCTTACTTTCAGTCTTATATCCTTTCTATACGAAGCTTCAGCCACAATAAAATTGACCTTCAAACAAAACGACTCAATTACTCAGAATTTGGTGTGGGTATGAATAATTTCGGGCTTAAATGTACATATTAAAATGCTTACTCAAAAGTAATATACATGTATAAGCAATGAGCAAGTACAACCATTGAATTTAACAAGTATCTATTTTCAACAGAAACAACCGTATTGTTTGGCAAGAAATTGACCCTAACATGAGAATCACACCTACTGATTTATGGGTATGTATGGATCGTTGTTTAATCGATATGCTGCTGATTCATAAGATCATCATTGTTTACCTAGTTGCTTTCATGACTTTTTCTTATTGAATTCATATGTTCATCAATATTCCACTTGGCAGGCCAGTCAAGGTGATCTATATTTGTTTCGAAGAAACAGTCTTCAATATGGTCTAAAGTCAATTAGATATCTTGGAGCTAAACTTTAGACAGCTTTACCCATTGAGCTGCGAAATTCTCCATCTAAAACATCTTTCAAAGTGAATCTGAAAATTTACTTGCTTAACAAGATCAACCAGTAAGCTATTCTGTCTTACAAAATTTCTGTTCTAAGTTGTATAAAAAGCTAATATACCAACAATTTTTGGAGTATTTGAATTCATCAAAAAAGTCATTCACTTATTATCTAAGAATAGTGGGGGGAGGTCTCTCCTCGATTAGTTTACCTATTGAGAGACCTCCTCCCTGAAGTAATTCCCTTCATACAATTTATTTGTTCCTGTATTATGTATTTATATATTGTATTAATCTTCTGTATCATTATATTAATTTTGATTTTTACTGTTATAGTTATTTGTTATATATTCGTAGTTGTATGTTGTGGAATTTAAAACATGAAACTGAAACTAAACTATAAAGAGATTCTGGTTGTTTGTAATTCTGCTGCTAGCAACTTCCGGTGTAAATGATAAACAATGCAGACGCTGATGTACCGACTGAGTGAAAAGAAAGTTTACACGTTTGGTAGACTGATGACGATGAATCCCTTGTATCCCTGCGGTAAACCTTGCTCAAGAGGGACTCATAAGGAAACAGTGTAAAACCTGGCCCTATCTTAGGCATTCGATCCATCGAATCTTGATCGAACGACTGCCGTATCTCTGTTCAACGGTCACTCCTTGGAAAGAAAATTCGATGAAAACCACGTTAAACAGACATTTGATGAACGAAACTTGGTATAAATCTGAAGAAGGAAGTTCACTTTACCTGGTGAGTGCAAAATAAGTCTTTCAACGCTACATTTTCCATGTTTTTAAGACCAAAACAAACCAGAGCAATTTACAACAACCTGCCGCAGCAACTTCATTCAAAATCTAGTCAACTGCATCATTCGAATTGAAAATTCGACAGCATTGTTCTTTGCTAAATCTCGCAATCTGATTGGTGCTGAAGAAATTGCTCAGTTTGGGCCTAAATAGGGCCAGGTTTTTCATAGTAATACTATGAGTCTCTATTGACCGAAGCGCCATCATCAAGTCAAAGAGCACAGGGAAACAAGAGACTCATCGTCATAAGTCTACACGTTTGGCGGGCTGTGGAATTAAAAGTACGTGGTTGATATTCAGCACTAAAATATTCAATCTATCAGGTGGTCTGGAACACAGGCTATCTATCAGTCAAAGGCTAAGACTGCGTTCACACGATGCCGGCACATTTTGAAAACGGTGAAAAATTCGACGGATAGGCCTCCCGTTCACACGAAAACGGCACATTTTTTGCCGGCAGATTTTGAAAACGGTAGATTTTGAAAACGGAACCGTAACCGGCATAAATTTGAAACAGCATCATTTAAACACTCAACAAAGATGAAAACAGAACATTTTTCGACACTTTTGGATCGAGACAAGTCTATTCTTAGGGTGCAGGTACTATTCTTTGGCATCAAATCCTGCAACGAGCTTTTATCGTCAAATTTCCTACCGTTTTCAAATTGTGCCGGCATCGTGTGAACGCTAGCTCAAATTTTGCTACCGTCACTTTTTTCATCGTTTTCAAAATGTGCCGGCATCGTGTGAATGCAGTCTTAGATGATAAAATTTTGTTTGATAAAATAACCTATCATTTAGACCCAGAAATCAAGAAAATGCTGGTAAAGAGCATGTTTTGGAACGAGCATTCTACAATTTTTGTGTTTTGGAGGATACGTTTTGTTTTTCTCCGAAGTTTTGCTAAAACGTGAAAAATTCCGTTAAAAAATCCGAAATTTATTCCTCCGAAATTTTAAGGTTTAATGTATTACCTCGAATGCATCTTTTAAACCCACTGCACTTCTTTACTCTTTCTTTATCATTATAGGATCCAAAGTTTACAAACCTGGCAATTGGGCATCCCCAGGTACGTATCCTGTATTTAAATTCAACTTTTATGTGACAACCTCTTACTGAAGTATTGTTTTGATGACAAAAAATTGGTACTTTGAGATTTGTTTTGATTTTTAAAGGTCTGTTCCATAATTTATGATTACCTATCCGTTAATCAAGAAGTGGCTAGAGAACATGCTTATCCTTTGTCCTGATAATTTGCAGAGTCCAAAGCAGACGCGGAAAGATGACAGACTATTGGCTTTCAGGATTGGCAAAGAAGGACTGGGGTGCAGGTAAGCAGTTGAAAGCATCTATTTCACCTAGTTCAAATGAATGATTGCGGTAAAAATAGTGCCCATGAAAATGGCGACAACAAAGGCAAACCAAGAGACGACACGTGCAATGCATGCTGGATTAAACAGACCCTTTAAGTTTCTTATTAGAAGAATCGTGTACTATCGATGAACTAGTCAGACACAAGCTCTGTGATGGTCATGCAAACACACTTTCTTTATTTTCACTTTCTGGAAAAGCTACAATTATTCCTGGAAGGTGATTTTTCCTTCGTTTGCATGCAATACTCTTGTTTTCATTTTGAATATATAAGGTTTGACTTGATTGGAAAGCTTAAAATATAAACCATTCTTGTGTCAACCATCTTCAAATACGAAACGGCATTTTTCAGGCCTGAGCCTGTTTGTTATCAAAGGGAGTATCATTTTGCAAATCAGGGCTGGTGTTTCTTAAATTGGTGTTTCTTATATGCGGGACACTTCTGTATGTGAGTGCTTTTTATTGGAGGGATTTTTTTAGCTTTGCGTGGCGTCGCTTTATGGTTGTTTCTTTCGCCCGTTCTTTAGCATTCGCAGTGGAATAGCAAACTTTGAGGGAGTGTACGTGTCTGCAGTTTCGACAAACTCCTTAGCCGATCAAGTTGGACTAAAAGTACGTCACTTTCAACATCTTATGAGAATTACTGCAGATATGTTTTCTTATATATCATCAATGAAAAATTTACAATGCACGATACTTATTACACTACTTACAAGATACTCTACGATACTACAAATACCGTACCACGAGGAGCAAGATGTCATGTCTACACCGTAGCTTGAGGGAGGAATAGAAAAAAGCAACACTACATAGAAGTACTCAAGAAGAAAATTCACTAACATTCGACCAGTTTCATAGATAGAATGTAGAGTTAGCTAAAGGATATTTCTATTGATTTCATCTGATATCTTTACGCCAGCTGAGGACCAGTCCCATATTGGGTGGACTGATGTCCCTCTCGCATGGTGTGAGTACAAAGTTGTTCGCATGGTGTGAATGCAAAGCCATATGCTGTTATATAAGAATAATATACATCTATGTTTAGCAGTCAATGTCGGTAAGCACCACAGCTAATAAGGCCAAAGGCCTTAGTTTGCCCTCATTTTTGCTTTCAAACGACCAAATTAGTGCTCGAAGTATCGGAGCCAATGGTGAAAATAAAGACAAGTAAAAATAGAGGGAACTAGAGGAAGTCTTTAATACTCAGGGTACCAGCTCAGTAACTTTGAATATTTTAGCTTCTTCTGTCGCTAGAAGAATACTTTATTGTTTGTGAAATAGCGTTCATGTGTACATACAGATACATTGCGAAGACGGCATCCTCTCTAAATTATGAAAAACTACTAAGTATTTTCTCGTAACTTTAGAGAGGATTTCGTCTTCGCAAAATATCTGTATGCAAGTAAAACTCTGAAGCTTAATGATTCACCCATGGGATTTACGCCTTAATCAACCTTGGATTGGCATTTTCACACATATTTTTACATTTCCTTGCATCTTTTGTTAGGTTGGAGACCAAATATTGGATGTCAATGGAAGAATGTTTGACAACGTTAAACATTCTGAGGTAAGCAACATATTTGTTATTATAATATGTCACTTTGAGAGGGGATCCGTTCGAAAATTTTATTAGTTGATCTTGACCAGGTAGGCTGCAGTTCCACTGCGACGTGATATATGATATCTGCTTATTGGTACATCTTTATTTAATTCTTTTCATTTTGGTAATAACTGGATAGCGTTAACTGTTTCTGATTACTACATAGCGATTTAAAAACTTCAGTGTTAGTTTAAAATCGTCCTTGTCTAACCCGTGAACAGATTAAAGAGATGTGAAATCCCCTTGCGTATTGTTCTGTGTGACAAGATTCCTTACGATTTGATTAAGTGTTTTGCCTCTCCCGCATTTCTCAACTAAAGAAGTTTTGCAAAGTCGAATCTGCCTGCATCTGCAGTGCTCATATAAACGCGAGAATTGTTGCAAAAATATTTCGGTTATTCGGCTTTTAACTAGAACTTGAATCATTCAAACCTGTTAAGTACTCATGTTTGTGTGACAATTTAAAACAAAAGCTTTTTGTGGCTAACATAGTATTATTCTGTGTTCCAATCGCAGGCAGTTGACGCTCTGAAGGCAAGAAAAGATCTCACAATGCTTGTTAGGTATGACGAGGTAAGAAAATCATGTATCTTTCGGTTAAGTTATCGGGTGGATATATTTAGAAATTGTGGTACTTGAGGAGTGGGGACTTGCCAAATAGCAATTACCTGATAACAATAGAACTTCCTATTTAGGCCTGCCTGTCCCACCAGATTTTCATTTTCGTCAATAGACCTGTTAGCTTAAACGAAAAAGAATCTCAATCGAACGATTCTTTGCAACATTTTGTAGAATTTTCGAATGTGAATAGTGATGGAAGCTTTAACGCCACTCGTTCGAACCTCATGTATAAAAATGTATAAAAATAACGTTCGCCCCAGGCTCTTTTACTGAATAGAGCTAAAAGGTCTATTGATGAGATCGACAAAAATCATACACCATCATTCCCATCATTGCAAGTCTATCTGTTTTAGCTAGAAAACAGTTCTGGACTCATTTTCTAGGCAAAATGATTTATTTTGCATTGCTGGGTTTACCTGTTCATTTTCTCGGTCATCCGGCAAACTTTTCTGAACTTGGATGTTCGTTAAGAGCAACTTTTTTAATTCCTTTTTCATTTTTTCAACTTTATTTGCGACCATCGAATGATTAGAAATTCGTTTATTCATGAAAAACTAAAGAAAAATTTGTGTCCTGCCCACAGGAAGTTGAAGCACACTTAAGAAGAAAATCAAAGCCCAAGCCAGAAGGTACACAAAATCTTAATTGATCATTTGAAAGAAAAGGGGAATTAATGATAACAGTGAATCCTTGCATATACGCACTTACGAAGCAGCGCTTTTTTAATTTACACACATTGTAATCATGAACCTATTTCAGCTTGATAAAAAAGATTCGATGATAATAAAGTTGGTTTTGATCATCCCTATTAAGTTCATCTTTGTCCAAGTTGACTGCTCAAATTTGAACCTTAACAGGGTTAAAAATCTCTTAACAATGACCTCTGAATGTAAACAGAGGAAAACCTTATCCTAAGAGACTTTAAGAGCCTTCATACCCTGAAGTTAACCTTAGTACCTTTATATCGTACCTAATTTAGCCTGGCTCTCCAAAAATTATGTTTTAACATGTGCAGATTTACTGTATGTAGTCATTTTTTGTCATATTATTCAAGCTTAGGCTGCGTTCACATTGCACAATATTTTGTTTAAACGCTCGTGCAGATTTCCGCCATACTAATTCCTTAGAGTGTTCGCACTGCAAAAATATTTGCTTGTGGAAGGAAGCTTGCTCATGCGAAAAAGCTTGTTGGTTAGCAAGCAGATTACTTACACGCGCGTGTAAGCGAGATGGATTTTGAGCTTTTCATTCCAGAAGTAGAAAAGCGACCTGCTATGCGGGATCCAAGGGACATTTCAATCTGAACGGCAAAACTCAAACAAAAGTGCGTTTACGCAAGCAAAGGTATGCACGCAAAAACAAGCCTTTAATGTGAACGCAACCTTAGAAGGGCATATTCCATTAGCATTTACCAATTTTTTCGTATTCATTCCTTCATATTTTTACTTTTCCCCGTAGTTCCACCACCTATTTTGATAAAAGAAGGCGAAGAAAGAGAGGTCAAGAAAAATGCCCATTTTGGAGATGAGTAAGAAACTTTGAGAATCTCACGACTACACATTGTTTGTCTTTTCCATGTAGTACCCGATGAAAAATTGCCGAATTTTCGATTATAAAACCTGTCATTAAATTTCCTGTTTGATAAAAATGTAAATTTATTCAAAGATCATGCAGTGTTTGTTTTAGTTTTTAAAGGGTATGAAATAGCGCATTGAAAACCCCATTCTGAGCTGAACTCTTTAAGCAATATCGTTAATTTTGCCTCTAAGAGCCGTTGTGTAGAAAATTTTCACTGTCCATCAAGTCTACAATTATGGTGTTTGTTTCTTTTTTAAATTTATGACCAAACAAGACGCTTACTATAACAATGACTCTGACCAGTACTTTTTGCGGTATTCTTTGAACCAAGTCACACTCGAAGGAGCTAAATTCACTAATCTAAAAGTGAATCAAAAGATCATTGATGTCTGGAAAAATAATATGGTCTTTGAGCTACTTACCAAAGAAAGACATTTGAAGATAGGCCTTATAATGAAAATTTGATGAATTTTTGGGATCATCATCATCATCATCATCATCATCATCATCATCATCACCATCATCATCATCATCATCATCATCATCATCATCATCATCATCATCATCATCATCATCATCATCATCATCATCATCATCATCATCATCATCATCATCATCATCATCATCATCATCATCATCATCATCATTATTATTTATTTATTTACAGTAGGCTTTCAACCAAAATTTAAATAGCAAGATTACTGGTAATTTAGGCCTACTAACTAGCTAATAAATTAAAAGAAAATATACTTACAATGGATTAAAAATCTAGTTGTATCTGATTGGTACGTATCATGTTAGGTACCCAACCTGCGGTATATATGTTTTGCAAGTCTACACACGGGTTGTAGGAGAAATTTAGAAGAAAATAAAATCATTATGACATGAAGAACATACATTACCTTGCCTCTTTCTTGTGTTTGTCTTTCTCTTTACCTTCTGGGGCAGCAAATAAGCTTCTTTCAGGTCCAAAATAACAGCGAGTGTGCAGTTTATTTAGGCCACGATGTCAAACTGCCAAGATGTCAAAGAAGGATCAAATTACAAAATCTCATTAAAAATCGAAAATGAGATTTTGTAATTTGATCCTTCTTTGACATCTTGGCAGTTTGACATCGTGGCCTAAATAAACTGCACACTCGCTGTTATTTTGGACCTGAAAGAAGCTTATTTGCTGCCCCAGAAGGTAAAGAGAAAGACAAACACAAGAAAGAGGCAAGGTAATGTATGTTCTTCATGTCATAATGATTTTATTTTCTTCTAAATTTCTCCTACAACCCGTGGTCTACAGTTATAGTTCTCGTCCTTCCAACATTTATTATGGTTTTCAAAGATAGGAAGTGTGCTTGCTTGTTTGACTATATTTGGTAGTAAAGTTGACCTACAGCTTTCGGTGTATTTGTTGCGTCTAAGGATTTGGTATGATGAGTTCATCATTTTAGGCTAATTAAATGAAATTTTAGAACACCAAGCTTTTCATGTTCTTGATTACTCTTTCGTCAGTGTTATCGTCGAAATCATTGAACCAACTTTGATGCCTGATGAAGAGGAAGATTATTTGGACGAAGAAGAAGCCGAGGAAGGAAATTTAGAACCAGGAAAAAGTAATTTTGAGGTGAGTGAGTTACTTCGCTAGCTTTGACGTCCCATCGTAATTTCTACAGATTTGAATTTCACTCTGATGTTGGGTCATCTGCTCTAATCAATCATGATCTGCTCTCCTTTAGAAATAAGCATGCCTCCTTCAAACCTTAACCTGATTTCCAACTTGTTTCGTCTTACCCAACGATTTATGTGGTCCCTGAACCCTAGTAGCATTATTTTTATAACAATGTTCCCATGCTCTCAGTCCTATTTAGGCCTTGCTCCCTTTTCTCCAAAGTCAGAGCCTCAATAATCTCCATGGATCCATTTTGGTCTATTTACTGTTGAACTGGCTTGTACAATTTCAAGTTTTGCAACGTCCCGAAGTCCCAAAAAAGAAGAGCCTACCTTCAGAAGCTTTTCCTCCAATTGAAAAGCCATACAATTCATAAGCGTCGATTGCAAGCAAGGCCGCCGAGAGGGGCGAGCAGAGAGGGCAGTTTGCCCCAGGGTCTCGGGGTCTAGGGACCTCAAAAAGTATGATAATTCGGTTTTCTGCCCTCTCTGCTGTCAGGGGGCCTCATATCACAGGTTAGTCCTAGGGCCCTCCAAACCTTCTCGGTGGTCCTGATTGCAAGTGGTTTTTAATTTTTTTCTTTGGACTGAATGACTTGAAAGGAACTTAAACTATTTTGCTATTCACTTAGAAGGTTTAAGCCCTTCCTTGAGAGTTCAAGGAAAATTTTGAAAAAATACCAAACCCGTGATATTTTCTAAATTTTTGAGGAAACATGGGATAATTTTCAAGGAAGCTATAGTTTATGAATGTCTGCAATATGATATCAAGCAAAATGTCTTTGATTCTTCTGGCTTGCGATTTAGATATTTGATGACGTCACATTCTCAAATGAGTGAGCACATGAAATACTCTGTCATTTTGAGAATATTAAAGATCTTAAGAAAGCCCAACGGTAGAATTTCAGCAAAATAATGAAGTTCAATGCAAACTCTTCAATAGAAGAAAGAAAAGATAGCCATTTTCATCAGCAATTTTAAAACAATTTATCACCCTTGCTTCCCGGGCTTTTCTTACGTCTCCATGAGTTGCAGAGGACTTTTGTTTGACTTCAACTTGCCTTTCTAACTTTTGCAATGGTATTCAGCCGTTGCTTCTTTTCTATTGTTTAAGTTGCTTACTTCTTTTCAGTATGACGAAGAAGTAACACAAGGAAAGGATGTTCATTTTGTATCAATTCTCAAGGTATTAAGGCAAATCTTTATTTGTAACTCATCTATGTTTTCTCATAATTCTACGGTAGCAGGCAAATCCTAGCAATGTACGTTAATCAGATGTTTGTACATCATGTTTACCTCAAGTAATGGAGTAGCTTGAATATTACAGTATTGTTTTTTGTTACAGATCATTTAGGGTAGCCATGCCTATTATGCTCCCAATGGTATCGTTGATGCAAATACGTTTTGTTGAATTGTAACTTTTTAGATTGTGTTTATAAAAAATACATATAAAGCTTGAATATGTAGCCAATTTTTTACTTAATTTCCTCTCCCCCTAGGGGAATCAGTATCATTTAAAATTGTTTTGTTTTGATTAATTTCATGATCAATTTCTTTAAATAAATTCAAATGACCAATTTTTTGCCAAAAAATGATCGAAGATTACCAAAATGTCAAATTAAAGGCTACGTTGCAGGTAATCAGTGCCATTTAAGATAGAATTATTCACAAGGATCATTAAAACCTAAGAACGTCTACAATGTATAGTGTTAAAATTGGTATGCTGTTAAACTTAACTTTATGAAAGATCGTAGCTCGCCTTAAACACCAGCAAGAAAGTATTGCCATATCAAAGCTCTGTTGTATTTTCTTCGTCTTGTTGACCCCCCCCCCCCCACCGTCCCAAGGACTTGAAGCATTTCTCTGAGGAAAGAAGCAAATGGAAACTTTACGACAACAACAGTACTACCCCTAGATGGCCTAATAGGACTCGAACTCGCAGCCTTCTTTGCTGTAACAGCTAGACCAGCCTACCACCTAAATTTGGTCACTCTCGCTACTATCCCAACGTACCATCTTACTCTATGTCATTTTGTTTCAGACTGCGCCTTTGATGCTTGACTTAGAGATGAAAAATGACAGGATTGTTGTTCGTAATGCTGTGAAAGGAGGAGCTGCGTCTGAGCATGGTATATAACTTGTTTGATTTTTTTAGCATTATACATTCTTATACCTTTAGCATTATATTTCTTTGTAAATGTATTGGGCAAGTGTAGTAAGCGCCTTGGTTGACACAGAGCACTCGTCTTTTTTGCGTTTTATTTTTTCTTTGAATGATATTGATTTTAGTATCCTCTCGAATAGCCCCCATCCGAAAGCTAGTTGTTACAAATAAGCCCCCGGGGCTAAGTTTACAAATTTACAGCAACGGTTTCTAGAGTATATCAATAGAAAAAGAACACTGCAGTGAAATTCATTGCCTAGAGTGATGCTTAACGATAAAGTTTGATAGTTACATGGGTTCATGTAATGTAAATATGTGTATACCATAACTATCGAGCAGAACCCTTCCAAGTTTTCTTTGAAGCTGAAAAATTAGATTTTACTAGGAATATCGGTAATTCATCAGAATAGAAATTGCGATGGTCTGATGCACATTGATCTTTGAAGAACTGTCTTTTGTTTGGATTGAATTATCTATGAAGTGAAGTGAAGTTGTGGTGTTTGGTGCCAATTACTGGGATTTCAGAAGAAGAAGAGAATACGTAATTGATTCTGCAACCTCTTGTCATGACGCTCAAACCTCAAATGGTGGGGCTTGAACTGGGCTTGAATCATCTCTGTCTAACTGTTCTGGCTGCAAAGTGAGAGGATTACACCACTGCGCCACAGCAACTTCTCTCTTTCTATATATTTTTCCATCTTTTCTGTTGCTAGGTTTCCTGAAACGAGGAGATGTACTTCTCAATGTAGAGGGGACAGAATTGACGGAAATGAGTTCAACTGAAGCTGAAGAGGCTATATTAGAAGCAATGGGCCGTCTATCTGTAAGTACGATAGCCCTTGTAGCAATAGCCTGATACACAGCCCACTAAAGGCCTTTAACTATCTAATTACTAAGGGTCTGTGTATCTGTGTATCTCTTACTAAGGGTCTGTGTATCAGGCTATTGTAGCAATGGGTGAGTCACAATAGCGTATTCATTATTTGAAAAATCGTACAGAAAGGGGTACGTAAACAATTTGTAGGATTTTAATGCCATCACCTTACTGAGGCCTCAACTTAATTTTTGAGACTTTTCTCATGAATTGGGGTGCATTACTTTCTTCTGAAATCGGAATTTAGGCAAAAAGTCCTGTGTCTCAATTTGCCAGAAAACAGCAAAAAATTTGCTGCTCATTATCACGTAATGCAATCTTTCTGTATATGTTTGTTTTAGTAGTTCTTTGTTTTGTAATCATGTCTTAAGGAAGCTTGCAACTAAATAATCGAATTTGCAGATTTACCATGTTTGGCTCTAAATCCTACCAATCCACCCATGCAATTACTTTATTTGGTTGCAGGCTACCTTCGCTTGTATCCTTATTGTCTGTTTGTATTTTTATAATTCCTATTTTCTGTAATAGTTATATGTAGTTTTATGTAGTTTTTAATTACTCTTAGAATTGCCGCAGGGTAGACATAGTATTTCGCTCCCTGTGGCATCATCTTAGTAGTATTGTAACGTAGTTTGTAGGTAATGTAATTAGTAATATGCCTGTAAAAATTTTGAATTGAATATAGAAAAAAAATTCAATCTTGTGAATAATGTACGGCAATAGTTTCAGCAAATAAATATAATTTTCTGTTTAGGTTAAGCTAAAATGCCAGGATTTAAATACACTGAACGTATCGGGCATAACCCTTCGTCAGACTTCTGAAACTGACAGCGGCATTGAATTTAAACTTCAATGCCATATAAATCATGGACTAGAATGGAACGTGGAATTCGCGATTCCGATACAAACTTCTTACAGACATTTTTTCTAATTGTTGGTTCTTAGAGATATGTGATTTTACCAAACAAAATTTTCTCATCTAAGTTGGTCTTTGACTCAAAGATTAACATTTTAGCTGTGAATATCGGCCGCATACTATTTATTCCGTAGCCCTCCAAGCGCGTAAACATTTTTTGACTCCCCTGGTATTTGAGTTATGAATGCATTCTCGAAATCAAATCGAACCCTCAGCCAGAGAACGGATTTGTAATTTTTCAAAGCGATTTTAATGGTTTTGTTGTACGATTTTTCAAATATTGTTTACACATTTTGGCTCACCCGATAGAGGTGTAACAGACTGAAGATAAGATCTTGCCCCAAACAAATTCACCTTGTTGGACCTCGACACAATGAAAATCTGTCAGTTCAGCTCTTATTTAGTTAAGTTCATATCTACCCAACTATATTTCCTTAGACCCAAACCCTCCAGCAATGGATAAATACCCTTGCATTGTTATTTTCTGATCGAATTCATCTCTTCGCTTTTACCAGAGTCACATTGATTTGGTGGTAGCCTGTCCGCAGGGAAGGAAACCCCCCGTAGTACAAGACATCGAGAATTATAGCCCTGGAAAGTTCAGTGATGGGGGTGGTGATCTTTCGAAGAGGCGTGCATCCACTGGCTTCTCTGACGATGATGAGGAAAACCCATCTGCCGTTGCAAGAGCAATCAAACAATTTGAATCCAAGAATCCAAGGAAAAGTGAGTTCCTTCAACGAAGAGACAGTCTTGAGAAAGCAAGGAATAGTTTACGGTTATATAAAGAAAAGAAACGCAGTACAATGTTTGGGGGTGGCTCAACTGGATCCCCAAGTACTCATTCAGGTGCTAGCTCAGGTCCTAGTCCTGGTAAAGTTAGTATGACAACAACTCCGGCTAAGAAACGTAGCGAAGATGTTGCTAAGAGTCATGGCCTGGGAGGATCCTTAGATTCTTTAACTTCACCAAGGATGAATAAAACATCAGCCTTCTCTATGCCAGATCCCAAATCTGTTTCAATCATAACACCGAACCGTTCTCAAAAGTTGAGCCGTCTTGGAGGGAGCTTCGATGAAAGTGAGGCTGGAACCCCAGCAAGGGAAAATGAGGCACGGAAGGTACGTTGATATCGCTTGAAAATCTGTTCCTCTCAAGGCGATATTATATGCCAAGCTTGTTTGCTGTTGATATTTATACTACAAATATTTAGATAGGTACCCCAATCATTCTGCTTTCACATTTTCAGGCATGCATATTCTAGTGCCACGCCTGGTCACCGTACTAAGGCGCATTTTATGTTACTATAGCTAAAGAAAGCACCTCCTCCGTTGTCCGTAATCTAGCACACTTCCTTTTTGCGTTTGTTCCCAGACATCGCAAACTTTTATGCAGCCCTGCATACTGTAAGAACACAGCATAACGTGTGTATTCAGGCAAAACTTCGTTTGCAATCTAGCATCACAATGCCGATGACTCACAAGACACTCCCCCTTTTGAGTTTGATAGTATCAAAAGTGTTATGAAAACAGCTGGTTGAGAAAGGCTGCTAGTGGCTAAGAAGAAAATTTTATGGCATTTCAAGGCAGGCAAAGACTCTAATACGATCTAATTAAACATAATGGTGCCCTGACACGACACTCATGGTTAAGTACGATGAGACCGTTATTCACGGCTATTTTAAAATTTTGTATCGCAAATTTGTTCTTTACGTATCGATTTTCTTTCTTTAGAAGTGGTCATCTGCTGTTACCAAAATAAAGAATGCCTCATCAGAGCCGACGAACGTTTCCTACGTAAATGAAAAAGGACTGAATAATGGAGATGTTAAAATCAAATCAGAGCAAACGTTGCAAATATCTAATCAAGCTGTCGCTAGTAGCCCGAATCTGACTCCGATGCGACAACGAGATATCAGCAGCAATGGAGATCAAAGGCCTCTAAAAAGTATCATGCGACAGAACAACAATCAGGGAGATCAGGGTTTATCTGCAGCGCCATACCATGATAATGTTGGCCGAGAAGCCCAGGGAAGCAATCAAAGTCCGATGCAACAGAGACCAGACATCAGACATGATCGAGTAGATGTATCTCAGAGTCGGATACGACAAGAACAAGATATCAGAAATGATCGTAAGGCTATGTCCCAAAAAAGTCGTGCGCAACAGGAGCAAGACGTAAGTCATGGTCGTGACGAAGTATCTCAAAATCGCAAGCGACAAGATCAGGATGTCAGGCATGGTCGTGATGAAGTGTCTCAAGGTCGGTCACGACAGCATGATGGGAACAGACATGAAGAACAAGACTCGACCCAAGCGTCAGCACGACAACAGGATGATGCACGTCTCCAGAAACATATTGAAGAAAGCTATAAAAAGATGGAGGCCAAAGTTGCCCTACATGAGAAAAGACGGGCAATGTCGTCATCATTCTCTGCATATGATCACAGAGGTAACAGTTATTTAGAAATGTGTCCTCTTCACGTGATTATCTCCGCAAAAATTTTAAAGACAGTATGTCCATGTGAGAGGAAGGCTTCGAAGGGGTACCTCAGAAAACTAATTTACAGTTTTCAGGATGAGTCTTTGGGAGGCTGCGTCGATCTGGGAACAAGTTCTCAGGTTATAACTTTCAGAGCGCGGTACAGTTCGAGCTTTTAGGCCCATTTCAAATTATCGAGAGCAAGCCATCGGCTCCCTATCAAGAAAGACGGCCAGGTATTGTAGACACGATCAACACCAAATCGTATCCACTAATACCCATGGTTTCAAGTGGTTGAAATAGTTTAGACGGAAATTTCAAATAACTCTTTCAATGCTGTCTATGGCAGGATTGTAAGTTTCAACCATGAACGTTTTCAAAAGAAATTATCCAGCCTTCTTCCAGACTTACTTACGCATAAATGCCTGTCTTTGAAACAGCCTTTTAACGCCGTGGCCAATGGATGTAAGATGTTTCTAGAAGCATTTTTCGTTTGAAGAAATCACATCGCTTTTGTTTCGTGAGGTGTTTATTATTTTCCTCTTTATGAAACCATCAATCTAGGTGGCACTTTCCATAGCAGCTTTGAAGTTTTCAAGTCTAATATTTTTCTTACAGATGGCCCTTCAAGAAATTCTCTACCAGGAATGATTAATCAAAGTTCAGGAGATCCACCAATGTCACCAAACAGACATGAAGTGAGAGCCCAAGTGCATTCGCCTCCAGTGATATCAAATGACGACATGTTGAAGTCCTGGGCACCAACGTCACCCCTTCGAGCCCATTCTGTCTCGGCTGAAAGTTTGATGTCAAGAAAAACAGTGGCCTTTGGCAAGGTAGCGTCCGACTAATTTTTATATGATTTCTGTTTATTGCCTGCTAACAAGATGACCTTACCTAAGAAAACTGCAGATCTTTTGCTGCAGGATATAAATAGAAATGATGCCGCACAACATGGCCTGGAGTATTGGGATCTTCGTTGGGGTATGCGCATGGTATGAACCAAAGTGTAAAGAGAATTCTCAGTTGTTGTAATTGTAATCCCTTCAACGTCTTCAAGACAGAGCCATTCCCATGATCGGTACGTTCAGGATAAAAGACGTTTGGTCAAATAATTTCCTTCATGCTGAGCAACTTGTCATGTTTGATTGTGCCGTTATGGAAAATAAAATCACGAACAGACTCTGTCCAGAAAATCTCTTGAACAAATTCCAACAAAGATCCCAATTCTCCAGCTATAACACGCGATTCTGCGGAGATCTTCAGATTCCGAGATACAATCTGGAGTATGCCAAATAGGATTTTCCTATTTCATTTCATTTTTTTTTTATTTTTATCTATCTAGGCACGATAGCACCATCAGTCCATGAGAACTGCTCTTCAGGGGGCCGTGGCATAAAACGTTTTCAGATTACGACGATTTGATTCTTCTCTTAAAGGCGGCAAGAGTTCGTACCTGTTTAACATCAAGCATTTCAGGTTTTAAGGTCTGGAATGAAGTCTCCATAAGTATCAGAGTATCAGAACCCCCCCCCCCCCCCTAACGTTGTGCCAATTCAAGAAACATTTGGAGGTGAAAGCTAACTGAAACGCGACTCCCTGGAAGATCTATAATGACATAACCTTTCATGTTTTTCTTTTTGTTTGCATTTGGTATTAATTAATACAACTTTATTTTTTGTAGTATCAGATACAGCTGAAGGGATCTTGTGTATGAATAATCTAAAATGTAAACATTCAAGATTTAAATTGGTCATGGGTCCCTTTTCCGAGTTCTGAACTCCTTGTCTCGTTCTGTTTCGTTTGGAATTAGTTTTTTGGAATTAGTGTGGTTCATTTCTTCTTCCGTAGGCCAATGCAACGTTGTCTCCAGAAAGTGCGATGTTATCCCCAAAATCTCGTAGCAGAAGTATGGATGAGTTAAGCCCACGAGGAGCATCTCCAAATGGCGCAAACAACAACCGTAAAAAGTCCGTTGGTTTTAAAGACACCGTTGAAAGCATTGAGCCAATAGGTAGTGTTCCATATAGGAGCTTAGATGATGTTTCAATGATTGGCAAGAGTGGTTGGGACCAAAGGATGACAAAATATGCCACAACAGACGCAAACAACGGCCACAACCAAAATGGTGCTAAGTTACTTCAACCAAAGAAAAGTGCACTGCGAAACAGTCCAAGTCCTGTGCCAACGACAAATATTGATGATATCACCCCGTCCCCTGTGATTACGAACCGATTAAGTCGATCAAACGATAAATTTGGCTTCTCGTTCCACAGTCGTGAGTTTCGAAATGAAGCCCATGGTTCCAGTGATCATGTTGCTGCAGCTCCGTTATTTCAAAGTCCGAGAAGTCAAAGGACAAGTGCATTCAAAAGTCAAAGTAGCAGCTTTGATGATGATGCAGCGTTGAATGAAGAAATGGACCAATTAGCACGGTCATTAGATCCCGGATTTGTTATTCCGGAACCAGATTATGATGGGGCCTCTACTTCAAACGCTCAAACATCATTGCAGAATGTTCCGGTACCAGTCTCTGCGCCGGTTTCACTTCCAGTTTCACAGTCTGCTTCGCATCCGGTTTCACATCCAGCTAAAGCTCCACCAAAAGCTGCCAAGCCAAAGAAGAGGGACGGATCATTAGGCCTAACAAACAGAATTCTTTCAAATGCCAGAACAACACTGAAAAGAGTAGGCTTCAGAAGATCCTCTCAAACATCTGTTACAAGCCAAGAGCGTGTAGCCACCGCAGATACGGTTAGTGCCCCTAGCAAGTCAGCAGCACCTCGATCAAAAGTCTCCCCACCTATGGCTCCCCCGCCACCACCCATCCCACCCCCAGTTTCATCCGCCAGTCAGCCTCAACAACCTGCATCCTTTGCTCAGCAAGCACCAAATGCAAGCCGTCATCAAGCGAAGAAAGCTATGGCCCCCCAACCTCCGGTATCCCAGCCACTGCAGATGCCCACTATTCCATCAAGTCCCCCAGTATCTCCACCACCACCCCCTGTTTCTCCTTTACCACAAGTACCTGGAAGATGGTCTTCTAGCCCAAGCCCCCCGCCAATGAATACATCATTGCAGCAAATGATATTGAGCTCACCAGTAAGGCAAGCAGCTAGCACGCGGGATTATGATGAGCGAGGGAACACGCAGCTACGAAGAGGGAGTGACAGCAGTGGGAGTATTGTAAATACAGCTATTGCATCTGAGATGTCCGATGACGTGAAAGTAGCGGCAGTGGTTGCTGACAAAGGCAGTGGGACTAGGCCTAAATCGATGGTCCAAGCCATGAAAAATATCGATATGTCTCAAGTGTTGACAGAGTTGAAAGGAAGAGTCAATACCCCGGATAAGAGAGATAGGCCATTTAGTATCCATTCAGATACTCCGACTAACTATGCCTCCTCGTATGCTCATCAAGAAAGGCTGCCAAATGCCTCAGAACAAAATATGGTCTCAAATCAAGCCACGGCCATTGATAGAAGCAAAGCTGAAGTAAGTCCGTCGAGAGCTGCACCTGATTCAAGAGAGTCTCGTATTTCCAGAAGGCAGGCTCAGAGTGTCGCAGAAGTTGATACAGACATACTTCCCAGTGGATTAGGCACCTCATCAGTGACACCCAGGAGCGCACGATCAGATGGAACAGACGGTGCACTTCTTGAAATGGAAGGAACACTGAAAGAATTTGATGATGTTATTAGATCTTTGTAAGTGTTAGATCTCTTATTTTCCATTCTATATTTTATGCACTTTGAATTCGTTTTTCTTTGGGTACATTCCGTTTCAGTGTGCACGCCATAAACAAAGGTTAAATTGGAAATATTACTCTCAGATGCCTGCAGAATTTCCGTGTGGAAATTTCATAATATCGAATTTTTGGAACCTGAGTCGAGGACCAACCACTTCCTGAAAGATGTCGTACACCTTTTTGGCAAAATTCAATTTTTCCTGAAATAGATATTTTAAATTGCCTAAAAAAATTGTTTCTTCTCATTATAGCTTGTCCACATTGGAGTTGTGTTTTTTTTTTGGAATTCAGTAGTTAACGTTTGTTAAGACTCTTACAGGAACATCCCAGTTTTCTCACGGAATACCAGGCCAAGTTGTGCTTCAGAAGAACCCAGCAATCGTTGAGAAATGACCTTAACATTGTTGTCGATTTCATCCCGATTTTTCTGCCCTGAAGGACTTTTATTCTAAACTGGGCCTCGTTTAGAATCACGGTTAGGTTTTTTAACAATAGCTTCTCATTAATCTTGATCGACACGTCTGTACAAGTTGATTATTACCTGACTGAAGTTTCAAAAACGAGGCAATACAGAATTTCGCCACTCCTATTGGTTAATCGCACTTTTCCCGCGGGTTTCCCTTAGCCTTGTATAATACGGTACAACGACGCGTTTTTTGTCGCCACATCAACTGCCTTAGGCCTGTGAGATTTACAGTAAACTCAAACGACATCACTGTAACAAAATGTGTTTGATTAAATGATGCGAGTCAAGATTAGAAGCTGTCAGGTAATAAAACTCATACTAACCAGTTTTGTCGTTGTACAGGAAAATAAAAAGCCCTCGGTCTTAGTGCACATACCTCGCAAGCTCGGTCTGTACTTTTAAGACCTCGAGCTTTATATTTTCCTGTACAACACAAAACCGGTTAGTATGCGCATATTAGCGACTGCAAGCAAAAGGATTTTTACTACCGCTTAGTCCAGCTGTAAGTGTGGATAAAGTATTAAACTCCAGAGGTGGCTTCATGGCTAAATCATATGTCATGCATGCGAAAAGGGGGTTGTCGAAAGTACAGATAAGCAGATGACTGAAGAAGGAGTATTCCTGACATCTTTTGCGTCGATTTTACTTCATGTAGTAAGTCAGTTAGTAGACAAGCTGAGCATCCAATGAATTGCAAGCAAAATTTGCGAAAATTTTAATTCCTCCTTTTTAAGTCCGTCCCAGCCAGATAACCAGACCCAATTTCGAAAGGAAATAGTTTTTCTTTTGAGAGTTCCGCTTGAAATAGGGTCTGGTTATCAGGCTAGTCCATCCTTTTTTACCTTCAAATTGTTAATACATTTATTTCCTTCTTGTTACAGGGACACTGAATTTTAGCAATAAATCGGAGGTATTTCGAGGCAAAACATTGAAAGGTCATCGCAGAATCAAAACCATGATTTTTAGCAACTATATTGCAGCAAAAGAAACTTTCAAACTAGATATTTATATGCACTTTTTGCAAACCCACCGCGTTACAGTGGTTCCAGTCTACTGGTTTGTAGATTATCTTTTTTACACGGTACACCTTAGACAAAAAATATCTATTTGGTACCATACTTTATATATAATGTATTTAAAATTTTTATGGAAACTTTGCGCATTTATTTATAGTGCCACTTTTCGACACAATTATTTACATTTATAATCCTGCAATTTGTAATTTATATCTAAATCTAAATTGTATTTAATGTGAGCTTTTGACATTAGCTTGTTCGAAAGTTTGTAAGTTTAAGATTTGAAATCAGCAAAATAAAATAGGGGATCTCTTCTTTTATCTTGAAATTAGTGAGCACAGAAATACTGACAAATAAATTTTAGAGTTTCTATTTCCAAATTTAACGGAATTTGGTGATCATTTACGCCCATTGACTGTGAAAAATATATAATATAAGTCTAAGTCAACAGAGAACAATTTTAGATTTAACTGAGCGAGCCTTGGATTTTCTGTTTATATTTTATCCAATGTTGATCTAGGCCGATATCGAGACCAATTATTTTCTATATTTCTCATATTTAATTCCATAAGCAGGGTTCCCATCCAGCAGAAGCTGGTTTTTATGGGTCTTATTACAAAAGTATTGATCTCGACCGTGGAATGGAGGAAATAAACTAAACCAAACTATAAAGCTCTGTTGACAGAATTTAAAATCTGCATGCAATTATGCTCAAAATTTTATCTTTCATTCTTTCTTCCGTGGACTACAGGGTAGGTATCTGCACATGCAGCTCTGAACATGTCTTTCATAGCTCCCTCCACAGCCTCTTAGCTTTGAGTTCAAGTTGACCCACGTAAAGTGCGTCTGGGTCTTCACGTTATATCTCCATCTGTAGGGTTGTCGACCACTTCTCCTCATACCTGACATGAGCCGTCCTACGCGGATCTTGGAAAAGTCTTTGATGCCCCGCCAAACAACCCAAGTGTTCTTAATTTGCATGCTCCATCACAGGCTTCAAGTCATGCTAACTATATTGGGGACGCGCCTGAGAGGCTATTCCACAATTTTCACCTATGTAAGAATTACTTATCTGTTCATTTGCTAACTTGTCCCTTAGACTGCGTTCACACGATGCCGGCACATTTTGAAAACGGTGAAAAATTCGCCGGATAGGCCTCCTGTTCACACGAAAACGGCACATTTTTTGCCGGCAGATTTTGAAAACGGTAGATTTTGAAAACGGAACTCTAATCGGCATATTTTAGAAACGGCATCGTGTAAGCACTTAAAAATGATCAAAATAGAACATTTTCAGACGCTTTTGGACGAGACTGAACGATTCTTAGGGTTTAGGTACACTTCTTTGGCATCACAGTCTTGCAACGAGCTTTTTACTGGCAAATTTCCAACCGTTTTCAAATTGTTCCGGCATCGTGTGAACGCTAGCTCAAATTTTGCAACCGTCACATTTTTCATCGTTTTCAAAATGTGCCGGCATCGTGTGAACGCAGTCTTAGTTTAACGCTTTAATACGATCCTTGGAATTCATGCTTCTGAATTTGACTGCATAGCAATATGTAGTACACTATATACACAAAGCATCTTTGTAGCCAGTTTTATGTGTAAATTTTCTAAATGCAACTGTAACTGTATTTATCGAGCACTGATAACTTCAGTATAATCTCTTTTCACATTCCAAGTGTTTTCACTGATATTTTACTGCTCGGGCTACATAGAATGACAGTAGCGATAAGCCATATTGTATTTATTTATTAGAGCCAATTTCTGAGAAAGAAGTTTACCATGGCCTGTTGGCCAGTATTCAAAAAGTCCTTTCAAGAGTTGTAATAAAACATCATTTTGTTACTGCTGTCCCCGTACTATTATTTTCCCGTCAAATTCACCTGTCTCAACGAAGTTTTATCATACGTGTTAACAAACTTGTCAAAATAACGGAAATTTTGCAACTTTTGTCGAGCGGGAACGCAAATTTCCTTTTCTTGCAGAAACGGGAACGGGATTCCGGTGACAAGAAAAGTAAGATTTGCTGCTAAATCGGAAAGTTACAACTTCTTTCGAGGTCGAGGGAAAATCTGCCTCTCAAGCAGCAAGGAAGGGAACGGTGTTTGGACAAAGCACAGTTGGTATACACCGTTCCAGTGCCTGGGTGAGTGTAGTTTTAAACCAACAACTGATCTCGAGGTCTAGGGAAAATATGCTGTTCGAGAAGTGAGATGAACGGTTTATACGCACTCGGTATACACCGTTCCCGTTTCAATAGCTGTTCATGCATTAACGGCAATGATGCATGCTGATTTAATATACACCATTCCCCTTTTACGTTTTCGGGACAAAAACGGAAAATATGCCATTTTTTGGAGATTGAGAATGTGAATATCTGAAGAGGAGGAACTATTTGTGATGTTTTTCTGACTTTTTCGTGAAACAGATTTTATTTGATTGCAAGGTGTGCAAAAGTGCAGGCAGTTCGAAACAACAGCAACAACATTGCACTCACGAGAAGTCTTGTGACAAAAAGGTCAGCCATCATGGCGGAAGAAAATGTTGGTCGTTGTCCTCCAGTTGTAAATACCTTGGAAGATATCTATGGGGACAGTACAGAAAAGATCAAACCGAGGTAAGAAGAGAGAATAAAAAAGAATTGATTTTTCCCGCGAAATGTTGTAATGATATCTCGGTCAGGTGTGATTTTGTTGCGTCTATCCTGCCTGCTGTTTTTTAGGCCAATTTTCTTCGTCTCAAACTCCCAAAAATGCGTGGCCCGCTTAATCTGCATGTATATCGTTGCTTGTTCAATGCTTGGTTAAAACCTATCTAACGTTCATCTTTTGCAAAGGAATCCTTGAATGTGGGACCAGACAACACAAAGTGAAAATTGGCTAAAATTGTTAAGAAATATGATGCGGGCGTTTCTTTGTTCCCTAGGTATGAAAGAATTAAAGCAAGATTTCAAGAAAAATATGGAGAGGTACCATTACTGTATGCTAGAGCTCCAGGAAGAGTAAATTTGATAGGTAAGGGGACAGAAGATTTCACATATCTCAATCTTTACTCTCTATCTCTATCTCAAACGTTTTGGCAAGGTGCATTGTGCTCTAATCATGAATCCTCAATGATCCCATAGGAATTTTACACTAGGTTGGAAAACATGCATGATTTGGCCCCTGCATGGTTGTGAGTCAAACAAATTTGAAGGTGCAAGCTGTGAGTTGAATTTGAAAAAGTGGTTCTTGTATGCAGGAACCTTTTATTCTCGTTGTGAGCCAGATTTGAAAGTTTGTCTTGCACAGCTGATTTCTCTGCCTTGCACTTTAAATTTCAGCTTGATTCCAGCTGCAAAATATGCATGCAACAACAAAAGAAAACAATATGTCTATTGTTTAGTGAAACAAATTTAGCCCCGCAAGTTGTTTGGATGACGGAGAGATCCCTGTGCATTCTGCAAACTTTCCAACCTGGGCTGTGAGTAGTAAGTTTTTTTTATCAATATAAAATATTAAAATATATGCTACATTCTACTATACTTTAACTACTATGCAACACTACAAGGATGATGCCAAGAGGAGCAAAAGACTATGTCTACCCCATGGCCAACACATGAAAATACACAACTAAATCAACAACTAAATAAACACCTACAAAATGGTACACATACGATATGATACTGATGAATACTGGAATCTGTTTGGCATTGGCATGCAAGGTCATTGACGGAGGCGCTGGGTGCCGAACAATACTGTTCAAGACATTGCGCCTTTAAGTTGTTGGGGTTTATTGATCACAACATCGTAGATGTTAAAAAGAAAAAAAGTAGTAAGTTTGAACACAGTGGCATAGTTACAAGTGAATAGAAGTTTTCCAACCTGCATTTGACACAATGCATCTTTGCATCCTCCAAGCTTGATTTCCCTTGCAATTGAAAGATAATGGTGTTTGGCGGAACGCTTATTTAATTTGTAAAAAACAAACAGCTTGGATACAAACTTGTAACTTGACAAACACTGTTCATTATTAAGTGTATATGCATTAATTTTTTGTATACACCAAGAAAGCTCTTGAAAATATCATGTGGTATAATTTGACAAATCAAAAGCTTCAAAAGGAGGTACTTGACCTCAGAACACCAATTTTGAAACATAGAGCATCTACGCCTGTTTTGAAAATTTGATAAATGGATAACAAGATTGAGAACACATGGTCCATACCTTGGAAGTTGTGACTTGACAACAATTCTTTTTTTTACGTTTAGGGGAACATATTGACTATTGTGGCTATGCAGTATTCCCAATGGCTTTGGAACAAGACATTATAATTGCCTTTTCAATGAATGATGAAGATAAACTGAACTTGTGCAATACTGATAAGGCATTTGGGTAAGTATGACTCATTGAGTCATTAATAATGTGTAAAATCAAAGTCAATTTTAATTTCACGATAGGTATTTCATTGCATGTCAGGCCCTGGTCAAATTCATACAACATTTTATCCAACTCACTGAAAAAATGTTAGATGAAATCTTGGATGTGTATGACCGACCCATGTTGTGTCATCCTAAATGTGCAAAGTGATGTTGCATGAAATCTGATCAAGATCAAAACAAATTTTGTTTTTAAAAGTTGGATGGAACGTTGGATGCATTTGAGTGCTTCATCTAACATTTTGTTCAACATTTCATTTGTGGGCGTCCGCAGAACACTCTACAAAGTTAACACTTTTTAGATTTGTTTCACCACCACTTCATAAGCATCAACAAACTTTCAAATTTTCTGAGAATAGATATTAGCTTATTAGGTGAAATTTTGGATATGTTTAACCAAAGGCTTTAGCCCAGATATCATGTCCCTATACTACAGATGCTTATCTTTGCTTTATTGAATTCAAAAGTACACTCTATATGTATACCTTTTAAAGTTTTCATTTATTATGGCATTTAGGGATGGATTTTGTGGTGCTGTTGTTTATGATTGAGTTTTATTACACTGGAATGTCACCACTTTGTTAGGATCTCAAAATCTTGACCAGAATGCATGCCAACAAAAATTTGGATGTTAGCCAAACCAAAATGTCAAACAGATTTCTTGGGACAAGAGTGTACCTTCTGTGTTACAGTACTATGCACTATATCCAATCTTTTCAATGTTTTTATCAGAGAATTCTCAGCTCCATCTTCAAATTATGAGATTGATGGCCAGATGTGGTACCACTATGTTCTTTGTGGACATAAGGTAATGTTGTGACTTTCCAAACTAATCATAATCAAAATGAGTTGATTCAGATCAAGTGGTACTTGTCACTTGCTTTGCAAAAGATTCCACATGTGAATTTCATAGAGAGTTTTATGGCCTTTTTCATGTGATTTGAAATCAATGAGTTTTCTTGCCTAATTATATATATATACATAATTTCTGGTGCTTGGTACTGTAAAAGATCATTAACATTGCCAAATTCTTCTCAAAAATAGGACAATTTCTCTGTGTGCCCACCATCATCAAAATCCTTTTTGTATCTATCCTGCTAACTATGAACTGCATTATATAAGACAGGATATTCAGTGTTGGCTGGTTGATTGTTGCCAATTTTTTTGTCAAGTTATGTTTCTCCAGGGCATTGCAGAGCATTTTGGGATGGACCAACCAACTGGCATGAATATGGTTGTTGATGGAACTGTACCTAAGGTATCTCATATGATTTAAATACTGTACAGGGTGTCCCAAGGAAGTGTGTCCTATTTGTATGGATCTGTGTCAAGGATTCTTATTTGCTGTATACCAAGTGAATTAAAAACAATCCTTGTTTAAAAGCCCCTTACTACCTGTTTATCAAAGTAATAATATTGAAAGTTGTCTTATTTTATTGCTAATTTTCAGCAGTGTACCGGACTTTGATATGCTATTTTCTTCCCATGGATATGGAGGATTTTCAACAGAAAGCGCCTTCAAAAGGCTGCAAAAACCTGTGAAAATGATGAGCAAATTTTTCTTGATTTTCCTCCCTTACAATGATGACACTTGTGTTATATTCATGTATTTTGTCATCTTGGCAGAATGGAATTCTCCTGAATAAGTTATTCATAGCAAAAGGAAGACTTGTCTATTCTCCCAAGAGGATAGGACATGCTAAAGCATCTGTAAAGCACGTTCAAGGCAGAACTGTTGCGAAAATTTGGTAGTCATTTTGGGCATGTTTTGATGCTTTCTTGAAGAGGATTCTCTAAACAATCCATCAGAACAAAGAGGTTAATTTCAGTCAGATGAATTTTAAAGTAGATTTGAATGCGTTTTCTTCCACTGATAATATATATCTGCCGATATATTGTTTTTATATCCAGGAAGCCATGGCTTTTCAGACGAGGATTGCTTTTGTTGACTTACCCAGCATATTTTACATTTGTGCTGCTAAAGTCTTACTGCACAATTTTCGGTGCACAATAGCGATAGAAGCTCCAGTGTGACTCAATTGAACCTTCCATTAAAAAGATTTACAAAAAATATTGCTGCAGAAACAATGGGACTTCATAACCATCTCTTGTGGTGATCAAAAGCAAAGCGACAGTAAGTCATTAATGTCTCACTTAATTTAGCTGGGGAAGTATTCATTGATCTATTTTGTCTTTCTATTTTTTACTCCCATTTCATTCACTGTGTCCATTCCTATCATTTTTCAGAGTGCTGGATTGTCAAGTAGCTCAGCTTTGGTTTGTTGTGCAGGCCTTGCTACCATGTTCGCAAATGGAAAGCACCTTACCAAGGTAAGTCTGCTTCATCACTCATTACTTAGGATTATCTATGATCAGTTGCACAAGTGGTCGCTGAAGAACGCTGATACCCTGATACCCTGAAAAACCGCGCATCCCCACCGGACAATTATGCTAAGTACCTCCCCCCGGGTTGTAATCTCTCCCCTTCTCACGCATCTTCAAATGTAAAGTCTGTATCATATCACTCTCGTTTACAACATACAACACTACAACACTACAATATAAACTACAATACTACCTTTGTTTTCACAGTATGAACTTGCCGATATTTGCACTAAATGTGAAAGATATATTGGAACCCAGGGCGGAGGGTAAGTGATTCTATGACTGTTCATAATGTGCTTGTTCGCGCAACAACGATGACTGTTAACCCCCATACCTTGTAAGCATGGAAACATTTATGTAAAGCAAGGGCATCACCCTTCGAAAACTTGGGGCAGACTCCTGGGAAATTAAGTTCTACAAGATATAACCAACTATTTTACATTATTTTTACTTGTGAGAAAAAGAACCGCCCCATAGGTAACCCATCTGTCCAGGCACAGACAACCGAGCATAAAATGCTAATTTCTATTTGATTAAAAGGAAAGGAGCTAAGCAGTAAGTGTTTAGGTAAAACCCAAAAATTCATGGATCGAATTGACAAACATTCGTTTTCTAAACTAAACACATGAAATGTCCAATCATGCTCTTAATTCATGACCTTGTCCAACCGTTTACGTCATTCTTCTGGGACTTTCTCATCCACTGTTCTCATCTGAACTTTCCTTATATGAAATGCCCAAGCTGATGTTTAGTTGTATTCGAGAAGCCATAAATCCAACTTTTGCATTTTTTCAAGTTTTTGAATAGATGAGAGTTCGGCTTAGAGTTTGGCACCGAGTTTGAACAAATCTGGCAAGTGGTTGCTGATTTATTGAGACTGAAAGTCAGAATCAGTTCTTGTTTCAAAACCAGAGGATTTTGTCTCTGTACTTAATCTTATAACTTGGATTTTAGCATCAAATGGACTTTAACTTTGCAGCTATGTCATCAAACATAACATGTGTGGGAGTAATTGATGACAAAGTGAGTCAGTCATGAATATTCACCGGGCAGCCTGCAGAACGCAAAATAACTGATTGACGCATGTCATGGCCTGCAATACTTGTGTTGCACCATCCCCATTTCTAGCAACCCCAAATACTAGCAACCCCAAAACTCTAACTTGAAATCGCGTCTATTCAAAAATTTAAGAATTGGGAAAACTGGATTTATGACTACTCCGCAAAGTCACTCAGACAGCACACATGTTTTTGGGACAACCTGTACTTTATGTATCATTTTGGACTTTTCCGTAATGATATAGATTCTGTTACTTTTAGGATGGATCAATCAATTTCATTCCTTGCGGAAAGAGGGACTGTAAGTTTACCTCTTGCATGTGGAAATTCCTTGGTAGTATCTATGCATTGATATAAAAGTTGCTAGTTGGGCTGATGAAAAGCTGAGATCAATCGCGATGAATTGTGACCAATTGCGACGAATTAGGATGAATTAGTATACCTGGTTTTCATGTGATTTGGTTGGTTTTCATATAACGGCATTAATTCAAGTTGATCGTAGACCCAAAATTCTGATGAAATGTGATGAAATACGATTAAATGCGACATATCAAAACCAGCCTTAACTCTAACATTGATTTTTTTAAAGATATCTAGTTTCTTCTTGCAGTGGGAAATAGAGAGACCCATTTCGCAGTAGAATGCGGAGGCGCTGTTCGTGTTGCATCTCAGGATCCGTTGGGACTTTCCGATTCGAAATCGAATCTGACTTCGAAGTTATCGATGCAAGTGTTTTCATGGATAAACAAGCCCCCATACGATCTCTTCATTAATAGCGTTAAGCGGGTTTGCATTCGACTGTTAGATTGTCTCTGAGCCAAGGACGCATATCAAAGTTTCATGAATTTGGTCAAACGCTCTGAGAGTGATAAGATAAATTTATTTGGCAAATGCTTACCCAAATTTTTAATCTTTTTTTCAGGCAAAATTGATTGAGTTTAACCCCCTGAGGGCAACTGATGTTAGAGTACCTAGTGGTGCAGTATTTGTCATTGCCAATTGCTTGGTAAGTAAAGAAGGAATCTTGCAATCTTTAAACAAGGGCCATCATCTGATGTGAAAGTGTTCATATTTCGCCTTTGCAACAATCTATGCCGTAAAGGCTCTGTTAAGCTCCCGGGAGGGCTTTTTTAATTTCGGACACTCCAGAGTTGGGCTTATTACAGATGAGGGCTTATTTACAAAGTCAAATGGCAAGGATATTTGATGTGAAGGTTTGATAAAGCAATGTTGTATTCACATCTTTACGTTTGCTCTATTTTGCAGAGAGAAATGAAGAAATCTGAGACGGCAGGCACTCATTTCAATGTACGAGTGGCTGAAGACCGTGTCGCCGGCCAGGTTTGCTATTTAATATCTATGTGCTTCCTTCACTGAATAAGCCAATTCCAGCAAAATACCATTAAAATGCACAATACCAATGCCATTGAAATTGGATGGTGTTAAGGCATTGGCTTCTGAAAACAACTGGATTTTATCGTTGTATAAACGGACGTCATTATATATCTTTTAGCCCTTTTTGTAAAATAATAGGATTTCATTTTATTTAGGAGAGCGCTGGGTCCAAATCTTTAAATCAGTGTAAAAAATTGGGTGTTAAATTCAGTGACATGACATATGTCTTCTATTTGGATGGATTAAAAGAAACTTTAGCAAACTATCTATAAATCAGGCTTTACTGCACAGCATTTTGCACATTTGTATATTCTAATGTAAAATACAAAAGATATGTGCTTTGTTTTGTTATATGTGTTTTGTTTTGGTTTAAAGATTGTGAGATGAAATGTGCTTTGTTTTGTTTCTAAAGGTGCTTGCCAAACTACATGGCTTGCAATGGAAAGAACTTCGACGTCTAGCTGATGTTCAGAAAGCGATGGGGAAAACACTGGAAGAAATGTATGTATTTCAAATTAGATAAACATACAAACTTGATATAAAAGTCAACTTTGATCATTCTTGTTCACCCAGCCTTTCTGAGTTGTTTTTATTGGATTGTTTGTTTATTTATTCAAGGCTTGATGTCGTCAAGGAAAACCTTCATAAAGAGCCCTATACGAGGAAGGAAATTCGTGAAATCCTTGGAATATCGGTAAGATTTTCGTTTCGTTATTTGGAAGATGTTATGAAATAGAGACGGGAATTGTCGTGTGTAGCCTATTTTGATACTTATTCAGGCGACGGAAGCACTTGCTAATGAGATTCATGTGCGACTGAATGAAAATAACGATCACCTTGGACCTTAAGCATCGTTTCCAGAAGCTGAAGTCTTAATCCTGTTTTGTTGTTGTTGTTGTTGTTACTTCATAACACGCTTCGTCTCCTCTGTTTTCAAGGTTCAGAAGATTTGATACTTAAAAGCACAAAGAGATTCCACAACAGTTAGATTTAGAATCTGAGTTTTGCCATTCATTGGCAGTCTTTTCACAAATGGGACCATGTCTTGGGCACTAAAAACCCTCAAAAATCGGTCCCTTTTTCATTTATGCTTTGTCCTTGTGAGTGTTCTTGATCGTTGGGTTTAAGCTTTCATAACTGTGCAATTAAGAGGGCTTGTACTATGCGAAAGTCACAAACAGGGCATGCCTTTGCATCAGCCCCTTCAAAGATCATTCTTTCCAGTTTTAATAAAGGCATCAAGAACATTCTGCTTGGGACTTTTCTGTACTTTTTATCTCTTCAGCACCGAGAAAATCAACTCTTTTCGTTATCTTTCAATTATTCTTATTCATTCATTCATTCATTCATTCATTCATTCATTCATTCATTCATTCATCAATTTATCATTTATTTGTTATTTAGGAAGAAGAGTTTGTCAATGACTGCTTGAGTCCACGCCCAGTGACAGTCGACTCATTCAAACTGCATGACCGTGCAACTCATGTTTACTCAGAAGCCAACAGAGTTTGGAGATACAAACAAGTTTGCGATGAAAACAAGCCAAACTCTTTACAGGTAATATGATGAGCATCTACTTATTGATACCGCAGGCTTGGGAAACTTATGTGCTCCTTGGTACCTCCTTACGAGTATGAGTAAATAATGGTTCAAATCTTTCATGTACACTACATAATGTTCAAATATTTTTGAGCGACTTTTGCCACAGAGGTGACACGTTTTCTTGATCCATGCCGACAAAGAGCCTGCCCCGTTCATTATTAGAAGCAGATCTTTGCTGTTGCCGTTTATTTCCTGAATTGATCATGTTGGGTTTATTTTCGTAGCTACTTGGCGAGTTAATGAACGACAGTCATAAAAGCTGCTCAGAACTTTATGAATGCAGTTGCAACGAATTAGATGAACTTACACAGCTATGCAGGTAACAGGACAACGTTTGCAAGATTTTGTTATATTTTGAAAACGGTAAAAAATGTGGTGTTACCAGAATACACGAAAATAGCAGAATTTAGAATAAGCGATTGAAAATTTGATGCTACCAATCTCTTTGAAGGCTTTGTGATAAAGAAGCTGGATTTTGACGACAAAGAAATTTCATCGAATTAAGAAGTTTAAGAAGTTTACCCAAGGAATCAATCAGCTTATAATCAATCAAAAAGCTCATATATGCTATTTTATACATTCATATAACTAACATTTTTCATTTCAATGACAATTTTGAACAAATCTTTATTTTACATCATTTGAAAAATGTCTCTATGAGAACCTCACAATGGCCCTTGTTTTCATCAAAGTCTCAAATTTCGCCTTGAGCTCATAAAAATTGCTGCCCAGCACACATTTGCATGTGTAGACCCTCTTCTGTGCATGCTCAAAACGAGTGATGGCTCTGTTGCATTTTGCACCGGCCATATAATCGATAAATTTTGCACTTGCCTTAAAAAAAGTATGCAATGGTAAAAAGGCTTCTCTATAAATAGAACAAAGAAAATACGCAAACACAGCATTGTTTCTTTAGCTATCGATCATTAACAACACGTGTGGGCCATCAATTTCAATCGGTTATTTTAGATTTTTCTGCCTTGTGCAAATGCAGGCTTATAGCCTTTCACAAACCCTTTAAGAGTATACTTTACCACTCTGGGTTTTCGACAGCAGTTGAAATCATTGCAATAATCTTTTTAAAATTCTGCTTCCAGGAAATACATGATTAAATTTTTTTGTCAGGGATTCCGGTGCTCTGGGTTCAAGACTGAGTGGAGCTGGTTGGGGAGGCTGCACTGGCTCACTGGTCCCCGCTGAAAAATTGGATAGTTTTCTTGACAGTGTGAAGAAGGGGTATTATATTGGAAGACCATACAGAGAGGAGAGATTAGCTGAAAGTTTATTTGCAACAGAACCAGGATCTGGTGCAGCAATTTTTAAAATCAATGCTTAGCGGGGATAAATGGACTTCTTAATCAAATTTTTAACGAGATTTAGCAGTAGAGTTAGTTTTTAATCTGTAGGTACCATGGACCATGAATTACCATTAAAATGATATTTTCCGGGTATCAAGAAAGAGTGAGAATAGACGTTTCAGTTTTTCAAAAAAAATAATCTCACTCGAACGAGATCTTTGTACATTTTGTAGAATTTTCCAATGTGAACAAAAGTGATAGAAACCAGAGGGGCACCTAGACGAATCCTTTCTGATAAAAATGCATAAGAATGTCGCTCGATCCAGACTCTTTTGTAAACGAATCACGACTTTTTAAGTCACCACAGCAAAGTCTCTCGAACAAGCGCAAAAGTCCTTGGTGTGCTGGTTTAAAAGTCGAGTATCCTTGCCTCTATTTCCTAGCCAACTTTTGTATCCATACTTTCCAACTTTTCCTTAGCAGCAATGATTTTTAAGTACACTAGAATTACGTTGGTGAAATTTAAAATGCCTTGACATGAATTTCGTTGTACCTTTAGCCTATCAAAATGACACTTTATTTTTTATTTCATGAAACTGCTCAAGCTTGAACAAGCGGAACTCTTTACTCCTCAACATCAGAAGCATACATCCTACTGTCAACATTTCGCTGGAATAGAATGCTTTGATGATTATTCGCACCATTCATAGCCATTTTATGAATCAGACATATTTGATTACAATAGATTTTATTTGCATCCGTATAAAGGCGATCAACAAAAGTGTTCTCCGTATTTATTTGTCATCTCTGTTCGGTATGCTTCTGTTTCTTGCTACTTCCAACAAGCGCACGGATAATGTTGAAAAAAGCTTATCCAATGGATAAATTTTTAGAAATTTTCTTCGAATTGGAAACGGTGCCTATTCTAAGCCGAATTCACAAGACCACAATCAGAAGGTCACAACTTTGCATGACATGAAATATATGTTAGAGAGGTCAAAAGAAGCTTTGTCAAGAGGCTGGTCACATGACTTGAAATGTGTGTAAACAAACCTTAGCCCATTTTGTCTATTCCTGAAAAGAGGAAAATCACTGTTATTCTAAAAGTATTGAAAATTTCGGAAAAATCAAACGGCAGAATTACAGCAAAATGGCCAAAGTGTCTTTGAAGCCATTCATTTCAGAGAAACAGGTCACCAAATTTTACACCAGCCTTATTCAAGATTTGAAATCTATGCTGCACACAGACTATAGTCGATAGCCCAAGGCCACAGACTATATTCTTTATCACACGAAAACTAGTTTCAAGGATACAATTTCTTGATAATTTCAAAATTACGATAAGTTTTGAAGTTAAAAATTTCACAATCTATCACTAAAAGCTTCTTAATTTGTTTCTCAATTACTAAATGAATTATCTGCAGTAGTGACAAAAAATTCATAGAAATTTCATGAATTATCATAAATTAGCTACCCTTACCCAGGGTATGAATTAGTTTGTAAGTTCGTAACACAACTGCAGATGTGTTTATTGACATTCAAAACTTCAGAAAGGAAAAAAGTTTTCTATTGCGCTCAAAACATAAAGTGGTTACCAATTATTACTCAGGAATAAGGGTTCTAAAAGGGAATTGCCATGATGGACTTCAATGTTACTTTTAAAAGTTTCTTATTACTCTCTAACAGTACCAGTTCCTGTTAATTGGAAAGGCACGCAGCAGGCTACACATCTTGAAGATCTTCCATCAACAGTAGGGTATTTGACTCTGCGGAACCCCGAACAGGTTTTGGCAGGCGAGAGTTCGAAACCCAGTTGTAACCCTCAGTCTCGATTGGGGTTTTCTTTCCCATGAGCCTCTTGTATGACGTCATTCCCGCATGTGCTTCATGATAAGGCCTTCTTTGAGATTTGTCGTAGCGGTCAGGGCGTCGCAGCCAAGCCAGCCGGATATTCAACGTTTTTTGCCACCTACAGTTATGCCAAGTGCTTCATCGAAAACTGCATCAATGTCTAATCAAGTGCCGAGCATCGAAGGTCAGGATCCATTGAGGGTCGTTGTCTCAATGATGGAGAAGAAGGTCAGGAACCTTGAGAAGCGGAAGGTGAGCCTTAGGCCCATGGCGTCACATACTAAAGCACGTTGTTTGGACGCTGTTGTGTTTGAAGCAAATTATTTTGTTGTTTTGTTCTAACCACCCAAATTCAAAATATTGAATAATTTTGTTACGCTTCAGAATATTATACCAAAATTTTATAATCGACATTATGTACTCGTTGTCAAAGAGAGGACGCACTATTTAGTAAATAATTTTGATGCCGAAACATACTTTCGCAACAACGGGAAACTTCCACTGTCGTCAATGCCACGCTTTGTTGTTCTGGGCCTCTGCGCATCGCGCGCGGCCTTATTCCAGACACGTTTTGTCAATCAGATTTTTCAAGAGCGCTGGAAAACTAGAATACCTATCCTGAAAGATACCAAGAAAGATCAAGTCATTTAAAGTCGGGCAACATATGAAATGCCTGCTTCATTCAAAACTACCTTTCTAGTTTATAATATTGCCATTTCATCAAAAGTCATCAAGTATGATGCAATTGTGTCTCTTGTTTTAATGAAGTGTTTTCCATCGGCTTTTTAAATTTACAGTTTGCCTTTTCAGGATTTCTCCTGATTGCGCCACTTGTACACTTCAGATTGTGTGTGGCAATTGTGTGGCCAACCATCCAAAATTTTTTTGAGGCAACAACAAGCCATTGATACAGTAGGCCTATTGATTGGTGTCAGGACCGTCGAGAAGGGGGGGTAGCCAGGGTAGTTACCAGGGGGCCCGGGGCCTTTAGGGGCCCGGAAAGACATATATTTTGAACTTTTTCTTTGTTTTCAGTTTCCTCAAGGAACGTCTCTAGACCAGCGGGCCCACTGGCAGAGATCAAAAGAGCTTTTTCGTCAAAAATTGTATTTCCAACAGTGCATAGGAGGGCATGTCCACCTAAAAGCAGTGTTTTACCAGTGAATTTGAGGGCGTGGTCCAAGAGAAAAATGGCGTGGCCCAAAAAAGTTTTCGGCGCCTTTACCGCTGGAGGGCCCCTTTTGCTCCAAACCCTGGGGCCCGGTCCGGCTCTCGACGGCCCTGTTGGTGTCACAGAGGGGCTATATAAGCATTTTTAATGAAGGGGCAACTTCTATGAATTATCATGCTTTCCAGTCTGGGGATTTTGCAAAAAGTCTCAAAACTTTTTTGAAAACCTCAGCTGCAGAAATTCCCTTCCAATTGAAGGGGCTGCGCAACACACCACACATATTTTTGTTCAGTGTTACTTGAATGGTCAATGAATGATTTCAAAACATATTAATTTTTTGGGTCAAGTGTTAGTTTCTTCTGAAGCTTTGAGAAAAAACATTGGACAATATTTGCACAGACTGAGAAAAGAAATCAGATTTTTCACTAACTGATAAAGTTGTAATAAACTTTAACGCCTGTGCTGAGCATCGCCATAGCATTTTCACAAAGGAATATTTTCATAAGGGAATATTCATTTTAAGAAAGGACTATTTTCAAAATTGGTGCAGTAAGTAAAAGGAAGACAAAATCAGGCTTCTTGCACCATGATGGTGTGTGGGCACAACATCATTGCAATTTCATCACCTTTTTTTCATCAAAACAAAGAGGCTAGCAGTGATTAAGAGGCAAGAGAACTGTAGGGCAGCCTTATTTCCATGAGCGTGACATTAGAGAAGCACTGATATGCTTTGCTTTCATGATGTCGCTAACCTCTAGTTGCTTACTTTTGAATATGCGATTTCACAAGCTGAAGGATGGTGAGAAAACTACAGTCATAATGATAAACCATTCATAACAGTCTATATTTATTGTCAATTATACCAACCCCAAATTTGTCTCTAAAGTTGCAAACAACAGAGCAGAAACTGTGTAAAATTGCGTCATCAAGCAATCTGAGATAAGAAAGTGTTAAGCTTTCTGAAATGATAAATCAAGAGTTTAAGACCCAAGGAACAAGATATCAAGTGTTGCAAAATTTTGGGATCTGTTGCAGGGAGCTAGGGGGCTCAAAGTTACAAGTTACCGTGCATGTGTGTGCAATTTCTGCTCTGTCGTTGTAAATAGAGAAATTTGGCATTGAAAGCATGTGTAGGTTTGCATGTGGGACTGAAGGATATTGTTATAATTCTCCTTTATTTTTTCCAGAGTAAGCTTGTTTTGTACACTCAACAAGTTCAGGAGGGAAAAGAGCTTGTGGAGAGGGAACAACAGGTAGGCAATTTACTGTATTAATCTCGTGGAAATAGGTTAAAGGATGGGAAAAGTTGTTGAATGCCACTTTTTCCAACCCTAAGCTTGCTTGTAGTGATTATTAAATAGCTAGGATTGATGTTATTTGACCCTGATCATCATGGGGGTTTGTTTTTACCATGTAGAAAAGAAAATAGTAAGTCCTTTAAAGTGTAAAGCAATGCTGAAAAAGCAAAATAGAAATTGTAATAGTCAGAAGTTTCCCAAGATGTTTGAAGCTGTTATTTGTTGATATCTGTTGTCTTTCGGTTGTCTGGATCCTTTCACCAGGGCTTTCAGTGGGGGCTGCGCGATAGCTCACACGCACGCAGGCACACACCCAAACGTTTGTTTGGGAGCAATTAATTGTGTATCTGGTAATAAAACATTTCACTTGAAGAGAACGATGTCCAATTTGGGATTTCACACTGGAAACTTTGTGGGAAAATTAATTTTCGCTTTAAAACATATATACCTTGTGTATAACTCCCTGATTCTGATTTTATTTGTTGGATGCAACTGAGTTACTTTGTTTGCTCATTCTGCCCAAGTTTAATCAGCCTCATTTTAGATCATCTTCTTCAGGGAGATTCATGCTAACCTAAATGTCAGACATCTCAAGCAGCTTGTGTTCGCTGATTTGTGTTTGTCTGTCTCACTCACTGGGTCTCGGGAAGTATGACACATACCTTTGTTACTATTTGATAGTTCTTTCCCGCGCCCCACACAGTTCACGCAAGTTTTTGGTGGTGCATCTTATTTCTGAATGTGAAAGCCCTGTTTCACCAGCAGGGTGAATGGATCCACAGGGTTTTCAATGCTGAGAAGAGAAATTTCAAAATTCCATGATCACTCTAAGTCCATGTTGTTTTGCTTGCAAAAGAAATTGAAAGTCAAAATGTATTTGTTTTCAGGATGCAGTCAAGAAGTTGGAATTTGTGGAGAACAACTTGGAACTTGCCAAGGAATTTCACCAGATTTTCCGACTAATGGAACAAGAACATATAAAGATTCAGAAAAAGGAACAAAAGAGGGCCAACATTCAGATGAAAGAGAAGAGTAATGAGGAAAGGAAGCAACTTGTTGTCCATGTCCTCGAGGTGCAGAGCTTGCTTGAAAATATTGATGAAGATGTCAAACAAGATTTTCTAAACGGCACAAATGGAGCTGTGGTATGTTTGGAGTCATTCTGATCTAGCAGATGTTTCTCTATGGTGTCTGTCTACTTTTTTCCCAAACTAAACTTAATGCAAAATCCAATAGTTTTGATACATACACGACATCTTTTACAGACATTATATCAGACCCCATTTACATGATGCTGGTAGAATCTGAAAACAGCTGAATTTTATGCTACCTTGGAAATTTTTGCTCCCATCTACTGGTTCCGGGAGAATTTTATGTTAATTCCATAGGCAGTAGCAACTGACATCAATTGTATATCAGTCAAAATAGATAAAACAACGATAGTAAGAAGGACATTAGGAAACACAGAACAATTTAGCCTCTATAGATGTAAGAAGAATGAAATTTTACAGGTAGAGTGTGTCTACATGATTCTGGTAGAATCTGAATATGGCAAAGTTGCGATCTTTGCCATATTGCAAACTGACATAGAACTACTGTACTGTGTGCCAGCAGGATTTTGAGTTTCTTGGCATCATGTAGACAAGAGGCCAAAATGGTGCTTTTTACAGTATGCTGTTTTCAAATTCTACCCACTCCATGTACAGTAAGTTGGGACCCATGTGAATGCAAAGAAAATTCCAGTAACAATGGATGACAATATTTACACCACAGTACCAGGGGCTTTCACGTTCAGAAATTAAGGCGCGCGACCAAAAACTCGCGTGAACTGTGTGGGGCGCGCGAAAGAAATATCAAATGGTACCAAAGGTATATGTCATACTTCCCAAGACCTAGTCAGTGAGGCACAGACACACAAATCAATACACAAATCAACGAAGAAAAGCTGCTTGAGAAGTCTGACATTTAAGATGGCATGAATCTCGGAAAAAGATGGCCAAAAGATGAGGCTGATTAAACTTGAGTGGAATGAGCGAACAAAGTAACTCAGCTGCATCCAACGAATAAAATCAGCATCAGGGAGTTACAAGGTATGTTTTAAAACGAAAATCATTTTTGTCTACAAAATTTTCCGGTGTGAACTCCCGAATGGGACATCGCTCTCTTCATGGGAAATATTGTATTACCGAGCGTGCGATCAATCGCTCTTAAGCGAACGTTTGGGCGCGTGCCTGCGTGCGCGCGAGCTATCGCGCGCCCCCCACTGAAAGCCCTGCAGTACGGCTCCTTAGAATTTCCATGAATAATTTTCTTTGCAGAAACTCACAGAGGATGAACTGACCAAGCTTGATGAAATTTACAAACTAATCACACCAAGCCAAAATGAAGATCCTGCATCAACTGCTGCCGAACATTTGCAAAATCTTTTAGATGAGAAAGACAAATCAGTCCTTGGAACAACTTACAAAGAGATTTCTGGAATTATCAAGAAAATCAAAGACTGCAAGTACTTTGAGAAGACCGATAAAGAGGAGGCACCTACGGAAGAGGCCGAACAACAGGCTACAGAAGCACAGGCAACAGAGACAGCTGAAGCAACTGAAGCTGCTCCTGCAGAAGTTGCTGAAGAGAATGTTGCCTCGGCAGAAGCAGCAAGTAACATTATAGCTGGTGAAGAAGGTGTACGAGGTGCTGAGGTCTACACTGCTGTGCCATCAGATCATCCTGAACCTGGACTTGTGAGTATTCATAAAATCCTTGTTAACACCTTTGATGCATCCTTACTTCTTTGGATATTTCCATTGTTCAAGAAGATAGACAATGCCCATCCCACTGACCATGCCAGCCGTATAGATCACCATGAATTAACATTTACTTTAAGCGCTTCAGTGATCTTAAATGGGGGAATCAGCTAGCCTTTCTGGTACTTTTAAGCCCAAAATTTTCCATACAGATACCAGTTTCTGAGTATTTTGCATTGCTCTATTTGAAGGCCAATTTTACTGGGGCTGAAGTTTGGTAAGAATATCGTAAAAGGCTCAAAATAAGCAAAACAAGAAACATAAGGGAATGAAATATCTTACCAACTGGTCCACAAATATAACAACCTAAAGTACTGCAAATGTTCACAGATATGAATGAATTCATGCTTAACTGTATATATCTATAAATGTATTCATACTGTATATATCAACCAAACTTTGATCTCTCCAATGCTTCAAATGTTCTTTGCATAACTAATGTTCAAACCTGTGCAGCTCCTTGTGGTCAATCCAGAGCATACAGCTCAAATCTTTGAAAGGGTGGGTGTAAAACTTCATTATTTACATTTTTCTTTCAATTAAAGTGCTTAGACAGAACTTTGGATAATTTGCTGTAAATTTGCCGTGGCAATTTTTCGATATCTTGATTATTTTCAAAATGGCGGCATTTATTAATTTTGAGGCTGTGACGTCATCAAATTTCTAAATCCTTAGCTAGAAGAGCTACAGATTTCTGCTTGCAAACATATTGTAGACCTTCATAAACTATGCTTTCCTTGAAGATTTTATCAGTTTCCCTCGAATAGTTTAAGATTTATGATGATTTTAGTTTCTTCAAAATTTTTGATGAATTTTTGCAAAAATTATCAAACTGCCGCCATTTTGAAAATAATCAAGATATAAAAAATTGCCACTACAGATTTACAGCAAATTACCCATAGTTTCTTTCAAGTACTTTAATTCAAAGAAAAATGCAATAACAGTTTTACACCCACCTTTTTAAAGACTTGAAAGATTTGAGCCCTATGCTTCAATCCAGTGCATATACAGGGTGAGTCAAAACGCATATGGTGGGCTGTGAAATAAAAATTTAGGGTCAATATTCAAAGCTGAAATGTTAATCTATCAGTCAATGGCTAATTTAGATGTATAGAGAGAAGAAATTTATAAGAAATTTTTTTATAAGAAATTTATTTGGTAAAACCACTCATCATTTAGACCCAGAAATTAGGTAAATGCTTGTAAGAGGCATGTTCCGGAACAAGGATTCTACGTTCCATCTGGTCCATAATTTACTTGCTATTGAAAATGAAATTATATTTCAGACACTGACAATGAAACTTCAAGTTAGCCTTTAACTGACACATTAACATATCATTGTTGAATATTGGCCTCATATACTTTTTTATCTCTCAGCCCACCTAACATGTAAACATTTTTTGACTTACTGGGTACTGTAGGCAACTCTGTTTAGCTTTGCCTGTTGCTTTCAATCGACCAAACTATTTTATCTGTAAGTCTTTGTTACCACCTCTTCATAGTAAGTTTATTAACATATTGCAGAGTTATATATATAATCAGTTTGATAAAGAGAAAAAAGGCTCCCCCCCCCTCCTTATTTTGCTACATATGCCTTTTGCCGTCCTTTTTAGACAACAGAAGGAACACTTGAAGAGCCACTTCCAGCTGTCAATGGGGTTGATTTACCATCAGAATTCAGTGAAGCAGTTGCAGACTCAGCTTTAAATTTCATGGGAGAATCTGAGGTTGAAACTCGATGTAAGTGCACTTGTGAAATGATTTTCAGAAACTTTAAAAGGAAAATCTTCTTTAGATGATGTTTGTCCTCCCGAGAAAATTTGTATTTTTTCATAAAGGAATTGTTAGTAAGTCTAGTTGATGGTCAGATCTGAAACAAGGACAAACAACCCTTTTTCAGAAGTCCTGTCTTGTAACTACAAAAAATTCAAGTGGTAGACCTTTTTGGTAAAATTTCTTTGTTATGCTAATTGTCCAATTCTGCTCTATATAATTGGATTAAGTTAGCAGAGCAATGTGAAAATTTTGTACCATGCAGCCTTTGAAATTTTTCATTCAATGGTGGACACTCTTTGGCAAATATTGGGGGCAAAATTATTGTTGTGGATTCAATGTATTGTTAATTCCTATTGTTTAGCACAAAAGCTCATTGTTATCTTGAACATTATGGTTGAGTGTCTTCCTCTTTTCAGCACAATAGTAGAGCATACCAAAGTCTGCCCCCTGTCTAACCTTTCAAAGAAGTTCAAAGCACATCAGTAGCCAAGAAACCTATTGTCATGCTTGAGAATTTCTTTGTTACTTGGCTAATTCCTATATGAATTGTGTCTGGATTGTCCACCCACATTCTTTCCACAAAGCCAACATGCTTTCTGCACATTATCATGCACAATATGTTTCCTATTTAGGGGCGAACCATTTCCTTTGAACTTTTATGAATCATATCCCCAACAAACAAAGCATGAAATATTTTTTATAGAAAGGTATCTAGGCCAAGACAGCCTCTAACCAACTTTTGCCAGACATAACTATAAGATCAAGGTGACTATAACTAAGTTGCTACAGTATAGAATTAATTACAAAATATATCAATTGTCCTGAGATGATACTAATCTAATTTACGTGATGTTACTGCCAAATATGATATGAGGGTGTGAACGATGATCCCAGAAGAGAACAAGAGAGAGAAGATACTGAGGCCAGAGACTCGTTCAGCCCAACTCTGCTTGCTCACAGTGTACAGCAAATTCCATATCTTGTGCTGACAAGAGAGCTAGACTTAGTACAGATTCAAGAAAACAGCTGATTAGTGGGAGGAAGTAGGTCTCTAAGAGTTGTAGCATTATTTCCTTGTTCAAGTAAGCAACGTAGAAGAGTTCTGTAGTTTCTTGAATGCACCAGTTCACAGTTTTTGAAAGAATAATCTGTGTGCATTGATCTTATGTATGCAAGCACACATTTTTGTCAAGAAAAATTATGCTAGATTTTGTTTTAGTACACAATTTTTTCTCCCAAAATGTTGCAGTTTTGACACTGTGGACTGATGTATTAAATGACAGAGGGGCAATTTAGCTGACACTTATTTGTATCCTTTCTAATAAATCAGTACCAGCAGCTGTGGAAGAAGGGAAACTGAATGCAGCAAGCCCAGAATTTATCCCACGAAGTCAGCAAGGACCAGGACAACATCAGACAACAATGCAACCAGCTGGTGATAGTGGTTGGGAAGAAACTGACCCCTCATTGAATGTTGATCCGTCACTTGATAACTCTGGATGGCAAGAAGGTATGTCAAAGGTTTATAAAGCTACACTAACTTCATTTCTGTGATACAAGCAACACTTTTAAAAGTTTTGCTCTTCCTTACCCAGTCCAATTTAATATGCCTGTCCATCAAATCATTGGGAAAAAACAAAGTAGCGTGGTAGCGGCGCTACGAGGAAGGCAGCTGAAATGCTCAAATTTGCCAGGAAGGAAGGAGGGAAAAAGGAAAAAGAAACGTAAGGAAAGGGAAAAGAAGGCAACTGAAATGAAGGAAAGGGAAGTAGAGGAAGGGTAAGAAAGAAGGAGAGAAAGGAAAACGGTGGGAAATTGGGAAAGAAGAAGAAAATGTGTGAGAAAAAACGAAATTACTTAGCTTGCTAACAGGAAGGAGAAAATTTTTGAGCCCTGTGAAACACTTCCATTGTTGTTAGTTGAGATTACTTACTTGACTTCTAGTTTGCGATGTAACAGGATTGAGACAATAAGAGACTCTTTACATTCCTTTTTGTGAGTCAGAGTATGCAGTGACAATCAGACAACTGCAAACTCTTCTCAGTTTCACGCATTTATACACTCCATATGGTAATGACCAAGTACTTTCAGATCAGCTTCAAAAAGAAACCCCATAAAGAATAGTTATGAGAATATGTCGTCGCAATATGTGTTGAATAAACAAGAAAACTGAGTAGAGTTTTCAGTTTTCTGACGTTTGCTGCATTGCATGAAATTCGGAGTAACTGCAAAGAATTTAGTTTCTTGTCTTGAATGAAATAAGAACCAATTGAAGAGCATAAACAGCCTCATATCCTACTAAACACCCAATACATCAGACCGTAGCCATGCTGACTAGCCAAATTTTAGGTTCTTCTTATATGCGGTTTTTACCTGTATCAATGTTTCCTCATCTTTGTAGTGCCATCTTCCAGTGACCCGCACCAACAATATGGTCGACCCAGAGGTGGACCAAGGGGGCGAGACAGAGGTGGCTTTAGAGGAGGAAGAGAAGGACGTGGTGGCCGAGGACGTGGAGGATATGGACAGAATGGATCAAACTATTATCGACAGGTGAGTATAAGAGAGGCAAATACAAATATTGGTGTGTTAAGGCCAATTTCCATTAATTGCCGCAATCAATTTTGAGCATGCGTAATTCATTTTTTCACACCTTTAGGCCGGTCGTTGTTGTTCGCCCTGACGTTCAAGTTGCTTGAACGTTTCAGCAATCGCCAGAGGACGCTATAAACTTTGATTCAAATTCTTAATTCCCATTTCAATTTCTATTGTGTTGCTACCATTCGAGCAAAGAAATGGAGATTGATTTTCTTGCAATTCACCGGCAATCTCACGGACCAGTAGCTAGAATGCGCTTTAATGGAGATTGGCCTTTATAGCCAAGTCATGTCCCTGAACTGCCGTAATAAACGTGTATATAAGCTGCAATGTTTTTGCAGTGTTTGGCTCTCAGATATCCTCAAAGAGGTCGCAGAACGTTCGTCCAAAAATATACGTTTAATAGGACAGCTGAAGCCAGAAATTTCTGAAAATTTAACGTTTGGTTGGAAAATCTTTGTAGCTAATCATTATTCTTAGACGCAATAGACCTTTAACTGTTCTTCAAAAGAGCCTGGATCAAGCGTTGTTTTTATACTTTTTTATGCCCAAGGTTTCGATCGAGTGGCGTTAGAGCTTCTATCACTATTGTGCACATTCGAAAATTCTACAAAATGTAACAAACTATCGCTCGATTGTGATTCTTTTCAGAATAGCTAAAACGTATATTGCTTTACTTCGTAGTGTAAGTAATTCTCTGAGAATATTTAACGTGGCTAAGGAGGCATGGCAAATAGATTTACTTGCGTATATGAGAGTTATTGAGTGAAAACACACTAAGCCTTGTAAAATGTTTCTACCGTATATATAGCTTTGCTAGTTGTCACAATAACCAGTCCTTTGAAGGGGATGTGCAGTGGAATATAGGATTGTCAATAAGTACAGTAAACACTTGCATTAAGGATGCTTCAGTTTAGAAAGTCAGTCTGGGTTCTTTGTGCAATGCAATGTTTGTGCCTTGAACTCGATTCAAGTGGATTGATTCTTATCAAATGGCTGGAGTCCAATTTGACATTTTCAGCCTATAGGTACTTAATCCACTAGGTGGTTGTTTACTTAGCCTGTGGACAGGTTTCAGGCTCTCCACAGCTCCCGTATAAGTCCTCCGCAGCCCCATATAAGGCCTGTTCACAGGTTATTGTTTACTATAGAACTAAGAAAACACTCTGACTTCTTTGTATGGCTATGCATTGTTTCTGGCACGTGTGCAACTGTGATTTGAATGGGACATTTTTACATTTTTGCCCGTTACAAATGCAAGCTTTGAACTTTCTACAAACCCTTTTGTTTCTCATCAGTCACTGTTCTTATTTCAATCCAATTTGCAGGACCGATCAGACAACTACCGACGTGACGGAAACCGAGGTGGCCAAAGAGGAAACCCGCGAGGTGGTCGAGGAGGTCCACGAGGCGGACCGCGAGGAGCCTCGCGTGGTGGAAATGGCGGCTTTGGGCGACCACAGCCGCAGCAGTAAGCGTTGGGTGGACAGGACAGATGGCATTTTCTGGAAAACTTGCGTTGTGTACATACATTTTGTTGTAGTGCATGGTGTCAACTACCCTCCCCTCCCTCCCTCTTATAAAGAACCTTGAACTCGATGAAGCTTTTGGCAAAACTAGAATGGCAATTAACTGATTCCCTCCTGAGCTAGCGTTGCGTACACCAGGCATTTAGGAGGCACGAAGTAAATGCGCTGATTTTACCATCAATAGGGTCTTACCCATAGCGAATCCTTTGACGATTTCTTGCAGCAACTAAAGCGAATGAAGACAATGCGACCCTGGTATTCTATCGATTACTGCTGATAATTTGGAAACTTCACGCAGGTGCGAGACGTCGTTGCTTGAACCGCTCTAGCTCCCTGCAACAGGCCCCGAAATTAGGCAGCACTTGATTTTCTGTTCTTTAGATGTTAAACTATTGCTTTATCGTTTCAAAAAGCCATGTAGCCAAGCACTGAAGTCAGAATGTACGTTGACGTTGTTTCACGCAGTTTCTGCCTTGTTTCAGTGCGTATGAAATACCACTGTTCTCTTTGGGAAAATGACAGTTTGTTAGTAGTAGAATGAGCCTCTTCGCCCTCGTCATGGGCACTACCCATAGGTCTCTGCAAGACGAATTTCTCGATTTAAAGACATCTGTCGACGTATGGTTCTTGTATAGAACCCAGATCCATTGGCACCTCCACTCTGTATATAGTCATAGTATTTATGCGTTCATCATTTGAAGCGTCAACGCGATGCATCTTCTGTTGTCACTGTCAGTGAAGATTTTATCCACCCAATGCATCTACAAACTCAACGAATTTTTACCATCGTTATTTTTACAAAACAAAATAGCGGCAGCCGGCGTGCAGACCTCACAGAAGTAAGTGAAATCTGCGTAACAACGCACAGTTTACTGTTTTGAAGAGTCAGAGCAGAACTACTCCCGCACATGTCTGCGGGTAAAAGAACAATGCAGCAATGAATCACTTATTTCTGTAAAGTCTGGACGCAGGCTAGATAGTGGACACTTTGTAAGTATTTGTATGACTCCATGCATCCTGATTCTGAACCAGGTCGGCAGTTTTTTGCAAGCAAAATGACATTCCGTCTGATAGAGGAAAAACTGTGCAAAGTCACCTCATTAAGAACATCGGACCTAATCAAGTGCTTGAACTTTTTAAGTGTCAACTTTCGGGGACTATGTATTAAGAGTGTCGAGCCTAGGAAAGATAGAGACGAACTTGAACCAGAAAGCGTTCTGGGACTATTTTGTAAGAGTTTTTGGCCTATGAAAGATTATATCAAGTGTTCTGTTCCTATTTTTGAGAAGTGCTGAAGGGAGCTGGGGAGTAAATTTGAAGGGAGTTGTAGGCAGCCAGATTCCTCTTGCATTACGCGCTAGTCTTTTATGATATGACCGTGTTGAATAGCATACGTGATTTGGCCTACGCACAATAGCAAGCGAAACAAATTTGAAGGCTGTTGCTGCGAGTAGCTAATTGCAGAGATGCATGATGAATTTTAGATCTTTCGTTCTTAATTCCAGCTGCAAGTTGCGAGTTTGAACACAATTTCTTAGTAGACGATTACGGTAAAGATGGCAGCGAGAAACTTTTTACCAAGGTGCATTGGGCTCGAATTACGAATGTTTAACGATTCTACTCGTATATGAATATGATTAAATAACGCAGTGCTTCTTGGTAAATAGTTTCTGGCGGCCATCCTTAGCATAATCGTCTGTTGCGAGTGAATGCAAGTTTTCCAACTTCGCTGTATCAATCAATCAATCAGTTAATCGCACTTGCTCAGTCACTGGTGCCTGGTGTAAAACGCTAACTGCTTGGAGCACTGTTTGTTAGTAAAGGGCGATGAATATCTTTATAACGTTCAGTTATTTGAGTAGTTAAATGCGACGACGTAAAATTTAACACGATTTTTCGTTTAGTTAATGAAAACAAAAGACGATGGCAGTAACTTCAATTCATTGCGTTTCATTCTTTGATTTAACTCACCTCTTAAAAGAGGCACAGCCAGGACCGTCGAGAAGGGGGGTAGCCAGGGTAGTTACCAGGGGGCCCGGGGCCTTTAGGGGCCCGGAAGAAAGACATATATTTTTAATTTTTTCTTTGTTTTCAGTTTTCCTCAAGGAAAGTCTCTAGACCAGCGGGCCCACTGCCAGAGATCAAAAGAGCTTTTTCGTCAAAAATTGTGTTTCCAGCAGTGTATAGGAGGGCATGTTCACCTAAAAGCAGTGTTTTACCAGTGAATTTGAGGGCGTGGTCCGAGGGAAAAATGGCGTGGCCCAAAAAATTTTTCGGTGCCTTTAGCGCTGGAGGGCCCCTTTTGCTCCAAACCCTGGGGCCCGGTCCGGCTCTCGACGGCCCTGGGCACAGCATGCCCACAGCAGCTATTGGGACTGGTCGCACCGCCCCCCCCCCCCAATAATTCCAAAAAGGTGCGTTTTCTATTGACAAAGTATTCTTTCCCGTCGTAGTTTAGTTTTAGCTCGCCCGTTTGAAATACATTTTAATTCGTAAATTTCCTATTTTGCTTCCAGGACCTCCGAGCAGGAATGCCCGCAGGGTGTTGCCAGACGAAAAAAGGCATGCCCCGAAATGTTTTCCGGGAGCCTGATGCTCCCCATCATCGCAATCTAAAAAACGCTCCTACTGGGCCTATCAACTTGTCACCAAAAAGAAGGTCCTTTTTTGGATGTCCGTCTGAAATTAAATTTGACCGACAAGTCAAGAGACAGCTGCTATCTGGAACTTATTTGTTTTTTTCCTTGTAACGATCGTGGAGAATTCAAATATTTTACTTGATGAAACCAAATATTGTTAAAATCTTTTGGGCAAAATCCCTTTTTTTGCACGGTCAGGACCCTACAGGAATGAATGTGAACAAGAAGAAATCATTTTTGAAATTTGAAGTGGAATCTTCCCAGGAGTTTGATCAAGATCAACAATCTTCATTTTGATCAACATTATAACTAATTTCATCTTTAAAGTTGTTCATTAAAAAAGTTTGATTGTTCAGGACACGGGCAAATAAATTTTTGGTGGAGTTGTAAACAAACGAATTGTTTTCCTTCCTACGACACTGCAGCTGCAGAAAAGTTACTGCTTGAGCCCCGTTTGAGCATATCTCATCTTCCACCAGATGGCCTTGCTCGAGGCACATTTCACTCCCACAAACGTCCTGCAGGGCTTTACCAAAAATCCTTTTGTTTTCAACAAATTCCGTCAAAAATCCTAAAAATCTACTCGTTCTGAAATCTTACCGTTCGAAGACATGGAATCGAATTTTTGGAAAAGCATGGTCAGTCGTTTCGAAATCGAGGCTATTGTAATATGGCCACGGGATAACCATGAAAACAGTATCGGTCATTGAGTCGTCGAGCTAGTCATCGCTGCTCTGTCTTGCCTAGGATCAAATTGAAAAAACCTAAGGATGGAAGAGGAACCGAAAGAAGGTAAGTCTTTGTTTGTTATCATTTCTTCTGCAATAAAATCTATACCATAGTTGACAATGGGAAACAGGAAGTTTTAGTCATTCAAATCTCGGTGTGCTTTTAGTTTTTAAGGTTAGGCCCATGCCCATTTGAATTAGGCCTATTTAATGAATTATTCAGTTCAGTTATTAAATATTGCTTTGGCATCAACTTCAAGAATAAATCATACGTTTTCATTTCCTTGCAGCTACAGAAGATGTTCCCAAGTCAAAGAAACACAAGCACAGAAAGGAAAAGCGTGAGAATCTGTTGATAACTTTTCTTAACTTTTTGTGGCATCATCATGGGATGGATGGATGGATAACTAGTAGAGTGGAAATTTTTCTTGTGCGGTGGTTTTCTCTGCCACTCACTTCAAATGTCTCCGATGGGCGATGGTTTTAGCCACTAGATTTCTTGGAAAAAATGAATAATTGGGTCTGTCTGGAATCAAACTTTTCGAGTAGCATGATCCAGTCTCTTGAATGGTGACAGCATGCAACTTTAATTCTCTACACAAGCTTTCCTTTCAGATGGCGTTGTTTCTTTCTGCTGGGTTGGGTGACAGATGCCGTGTAACATGACCAATTTTTGCACAAAGAGCCTTGAGAAAGCTTTTTGTGGCAATGGGACCTCAATACAATAGGCAGGTGTGGGCCAGACCAACAGGCCCGCCGAGAGGGGGGCAGGGGGGGCACTTTGCCTCAGGGTCTAAGTGGCCTCACAATTTGAGAATTTTGACATTTTGACAACAGGAAATGCTCTGAGATGCATTTTAAGCCAATCTAAAGGGGGCAATCGAAAAAAATTTTCTGCTCGCTTCGCTCGCAGGGGGCCTTGATTCACAGTTTTGCCCCTGGGCCTCGAAAAGCTCTCGGCGGCCCTGCAGACCAATGTTATTGTGTGTTGTAGAGAGGTGTTCACTGTATGGAGGTGTCATCTTTTTTCATATTGTATTTGGGATGAAAATATTTGTCCATTGTTCAGAGGTATCCGTTGTATAGTTTATGAATTTGGGATGGAAATATTTGTCCATTTTAGTTCCACTGTACAACATTTGTCACATTGATATAGCCCCATGGTCAAGGCTGGAAACCTGATTGGTTGAGAGCATTTGAAACTGGCTCAAGGATTGGAGCATTATTTTCCAAAATGTGCCGCTTTGCCAGTTTGGAAGCAAAATGGAAGTTGATCAAGATTTTCTCACAACATCAAATGGCTTCATTTCCCATCATAGCTTCGTGCTAGAGCTTCAATCATTTTGATCTCTTGGAGCAATCTTTTCTTGCCTTCTATCTTTTATCAATCTTTTTTGAAACAAGAAGTCATCTGGTCCTGCCAGGGTAATAAACCATGTAATGTGTTACCCTGGGTACTATGGCCTAGGAAGAGTGGGGGGAATGGAATGAAAATAAAAGTTTTTGTTCCCCCACATTAGGCTCTGGTACCCAGGGTAGTAATATCTAACCAAAACTGTTTCCTTCAGGCAATACCAAAATTAACCTTTGGCCTCTTTACAAAATCTTGCAAGCTTGCTCTTTTACTGACAGCTCTGAGTTAAAATTTTTCCATACAAGGTAGATTTTCTCTGAAATAGCAATGGGACATTTTGATGTATTTTCAGCATGGGACCATGAAGGAATTGACCACTGGAAAGAGGAACCCTTTACAAAAGAAGATAATCCAACTGGCCTTTTAGAAGAGTCGGCATTTGCAACATTGTTTCCAAAATATAGAGAAAAATATCTCAAGGAAGTATGGCCACTTGTAACTGAAAAACTACAAGAATATGTAAGTGAAAGAAGTTTTGTTGTGGTCATTTTTATCTACATGCATGGATCCGCAGAGTTAGAATTGGTAGTCTGGGGTAGGATTAATAGTGTTGATGGTCAAGGGCAGCAACAAGGGGTGCACTGGGGTGGAGATTTCCACACCATCTTTCTCAAGTTTGTATTCATTCTCCAGCAAAAACAATGTAAAATTTTATTAAATTTTCATTCATTAAGATTCATTTGTAGCCAGAACCAGATGGCATCATGTCTATTTGGATGGCCAGAACCTTGTGGAGCAATTGAATTGGATAGAACTAACTGAATTGAATAGCCTCGTGTTGAAGTAGAGACTGATGGCTACTTTACCTTGTATTTTGTTTTTTTATCTTTTAGTTTTGAAATTGATAGGGTCTACTGGGGTAAATCAAGTAAGTTGGGGTAAAGTGGGTAGGATAGAAATCTGGATAATTTTTGCAAAAATTTCTTTTCAAGTGTACCAAGGATCCCTGGAACTACACCCCTTGACACAGTGAATGTTGAATTATCAGTTATCAGTCTACTGTTTTTCAGCAATCAAAGCTAGTATCCATTTTACCCCAGTAGCCCCTATAAAAGATGTAGAGCATTATAGGTACCATAAAAGCTTTAGCCCCCCTCTGTTAAGCCCCCTCTCTAATACGCTCCTCCCCTCTTTGTCAAAATTTGAAATAAGCCCCCCTCTATATTAAGACCCCCACTCATGCAAAGTTCTAGAATTTACCAAATATTTCCATTTACTTAGCGACACAACCTTGCATGTTAATTTTGATAAGGTTCGGATAAAAACTGTGTGTTGAATTTATGCATTTGAGTTGTAGTATTGTATGTTGATTCAGCAAAATATGGGACAAGAGAACTGAAAAGCTACCAAATATTTCCTTGTCCCTTGATTTTGTGAAGAAGCCCCCCTTCTCTAATAAGCCCCCCTCTCTATTAAGCCCCCCTCTGGAAGGTCCGAAATTAAATAAGCCCCCTGGGGCTTAATAGAGCTTTACGGTATGCCTTCTGGTAATCAATTGCACTCCTTGTCCACACTCAGTTGCTCAGGGCTGACACTGTCCCTATTGATGGATGGAAAAGAAGAATGTAAAGTGCTACAAACATTCTCAATGCAGTCCTAACGAGATCGCTAAAATTTCCAGTTTCATAGATTTTGAAAGTCCACTGAATGCATTATAGCACAAATTAAAGACAAATGCTCATGATCCAATTCAATTCTGAATATTTACATCTTTATCTACCAGGGTGTGAAGTGCTCCTTAGATTTGATTGAAGGCAGCATGACTGTAAAAACAACAAGAAAAACATGGGATCCTTTTGTGATAATCAATGCCAGGGATGTCATCAAACTGTTAGCAAGAAGTGTTCCTTTTGAGCAAGTAAGTCAAGTCTTATCTGTTTGACAAGCATTACTGCAGACAAAGTTAAAACATATTCCACATCTTTGAATGTGGAAGCAGTGAAGTGATGTAGGCCCTCTGTGATATTTTTGGAAGCAAAGTATAAACTATTGCTACAGTAAAAAACATCTGTACTGTTTGTTGACAATATTTTTTGGCTCTTAATTCAGAAGGATTCTTGAGGAGTTTAAGCATTCTAAGTAAGGTTTAAACTATTATTAAGATTTCTTAGGAAGGAGGCATATTATGATTATGCTTATGATTCTTACGCGTTGTATTGTGGTGTTCCCGTCTTCAAATATTTCCACCCATTCTTCGCTGCAAGCATCTTTCATTCAAGGAAGATCTGACGCACAGCCTGCCATCGTGGTTTTTTCTCCATACAATTCATATTATGATTACCTATTAATTGATTGAAAAAGTGATTCATTCATTCATTGAATGAATATGAATGAATGAATGGACATTTTATCTCTTCTTCAAAAGAGCGTAGATCAGATGACGTTTTTATGCATTTTTGTACGAGAAATTCAAGTGAATGGTGTTAGAGCTCCTATCACTGTCATCCACATTTGAAGCTCTTTTGAAGTGCATGAAAATATGTGATTTGGATTCTTTTCCAGAATGGCTAAAGGGTCTATTGCGACATGTCTTAATTGGTGTTACAAAGAATTATAATTATTCTCACAATCCACCTTTTCAAGATAAGAGGTGCGAAAACGGAAGTCCTTTGTTGTTTGATATTTTGCATTTTTGAGGCCAAAATCTTGTTCTGCATGCAAAGTTTAGTGTATGAACCAATTTTCACATTCATGTCTGTCTTCATTTGGAAATAACGGTGATTTAAAGAATTAGAAATCATAAGGGCTTTGACCGTGATATCAAAAGTTTGGACAAAATTTGTCCAAACATCTGATTCCACGGTCAAAGCCCTTATAACTTTGAATTCTTAAAATCGCTGTAATTTCCAAACGAAGATAGATATGAAAGTAAAAATTCGCTTTGATACTAAACTTTGTACGCAGAACAAGATTTTAGCCTCAAAAATGCAACATCTCAAACAACAAAAGACTTCCGTTTTCGCACCTCTTATCTTGAAAAGGTGGATTCTGTTGCATTTCTATAGGCCTGTCGAGTACTTGAAGATGATGTCACATGTGACATAATAAAGATAAAGAACACTGTAAGAAATAGAGAAAGATTTGTGAAACGAAGACAACGACTGATTGGTCCAAATGGTGCAACATTGAAGGTACAATAGGTCACCCTAAAATGCCAGCGCCTTTGGGAACATTGTGTTGAAGTCCATCTCAAATTAATTTTTTCAGTGAATTGTAAGCAAGCTGGAAGGATTTTTACATATTTTAAGGCTAATTTAGGCTAACTATGCATGCAGCATCCTGGCATGGACCCTTAGTTTGATGTCCCTTCTGAAGGATAGCAAAGTGAGTTGCTAAGTCAGGCCTTTGAGAGAGGTCATCCATCCAGAGTCTTGACCTCGCTTAATGGAGCTCAATTTCAGTCACCTGACGGAAACTGTATAAGCCACTCAGCCACTCACCCCACAAGATATTATGTGAGGTTTGCAATCACGCAAGAAATGTCCTTTTGCAAAGTATTTCAGTTGGTCTTATCTGCGGACATGTCCTGCTCACCTAGTTTTGGACTGTAGTCCTTAATTATTTTCATCGTATCAGCCATAATCTATTTTTGACTACCAGTATCCCACGAATCGTTTGGCACTTTCTTTCAAAAGGAAAGACACTTGAAATTTACCTGACTTGCAAGCTGTTTGCTAAGGTGGTAACAAAGTTTAGCCTTTGCCAACATAGGTTGGCCCTCGCAGCTTCAAGCAGATTCACCATGACATTTAATTTGTCTTTATTTGGGAAGATTATTGCGTAGAAATCTAATCTTAAACTCTTTGGATCAAAGAAACATTTTTCTAAGTACCACTACCTAATTCTTTTATCACTAGATGGTGAGACCTCCAATGTTGATATGTTTTAGTATCCTCAGTGTTTTCGATCAGATAGCTTAGGCCATCTACGTGGTCGTCTAAACTTACAGTTGTAGTGGTATAGCAGTTAAAGCAAGAAACGAAATTACGATGATGCAGTAAGTCTAGGATCCAATTCTAGATATTTTTATATGGATATAATCATGTATAAAGTTTAAAATAACGATTTACCAAAGAAAATGCGATCAAGCTACCATGCACTATTACAAGAGCAATACCACGGGAAGCAAAGAATACATCATCTGCCTTTGTCAGTGCCATATGTTCGCAGTTCTTCTGTTATGAACCCGTAATGAATACCCTACTTGTTTTCTTTTATAGGCTTTGGAGTTGCTAACAAGCTGTTATATTTTGGTACAAGGTGGTACAGTATCAGTGATAGGACCACATAAAGGTTTAAAACAGGTAATTTTTGTAGCAATTAACCTTCGCAGCAAGACACCCCATTTCATAGAAATCAGGAGTTTCCCCTTAGGCTAATGTAACGCTTCGATTTTTGTCATTCGAAATTAAAGTAGTTGAAAATTAGTGAAATGCGAACGTTACTATGATGAAAAGAAAAGTATAACCCTTTTTAAGACAAGGAAATATTTCAATTCTAGAAAGGAACCTTCGTCAATTTTGTATTTTGATTTTAGGCCTATTACCTTTGGGGGCACAGTGGATTAGCGTAGATATCGCGAAATGATTGTGCGAGTTCACTGAGTCAACTGGCCGTAGTTGACATAAACTTCACATATTGCGACATTTCTATTTCAGGTCAGAAAAGTTGTTGAAGATACAATGAAAAACATACATCCTGTATATAACATAAAGGTATGTACGATTGTCATTCATCCTCCAATATTCAACCCTTCGATGGTGAAGTGAAGTGAAGTGAAGGTGAAGTTGTGTCCTGGGCTAAAAAAAACCAATCAGCCTGGTAGCGGCACTACCTGGAAGGAAGCTGAAATGCTCAAATTTTCCAAGAAGGAAGAAGGGAAAAGAAACAAAGAAACGGAAAGAAGAGGGAAAGAAGGGAAGGGAGGAAGGAAAGGAAAGGAAAGGAAAGGAAAGGAAAGGAAAGGAAAGAAAGGAAAGGAAAGATAGAGAGATAGGAAAAGGGACAGAATATGATGGTACATTGGGAAAGAAGAAGAATGTGTGTAAAAAGGCATAAGTCTTGTCTAACAGTAGAAGGTTTAAAGATCTTCAACACAACTCGATTTGTTTCATTTTAGCTCCGTAAAGCTGAATTTATTTTGTTTCATAGATTTTGATGATAAAAAGAGAGCTTGCCAAAGATCCAAAACTGAAGAACGAATCATGGGATCGATTCCTTCCAAAATTCAAGAGTAAAAATGTTAAAAGAAAGAAAACAAAGATTAAGGAGAAAAAACAATACACACCATTTCCACCAGAGCAGTCTGAGAGCAAGGTAAGTAAAGTTCTGTTTTATTGATTAAAATCCTTGTTCACCGGATGATTGAAAAAAATGGCACCCTCTTTGAAAATCATTGCAGCAAAAGTAGTTGCGCTATAATCATAGATGATAGATCTATTAGCTGAAAGACTGAAGTATTTTTTTACATTTTGTGGTAATTTTCAACGTATTTGTCCTTTAATAACTTCAAAAGATCTGAAAAATCAGTCTTGCAGAGCAGCAGGAAAATTGCCTGAATGCATGATCAAATCTTCCAGGTGTTTTGAATTTCATTTGAATTCCTTGTGAGAATTATACCGCATTCACACTGACACAGTTAAACCAGCTTTACTTAGACTGCGTTCACACGATGCCGGCACATTTTGAAAACGATGAAAAATGTGACGGTAGCAAAATTTGAGCTAGCGTTCACACGATGCTGGAACAATTTGAAAACGGTTGGAAATTTGCCGGTAGAAAGCTCGTTGCAAGACTTTGATGCAAAAGAAGTGTGCCTACACTTAAGAATCGATCAGTCGCGTTCAAAAAGCGTCGAAAAATTTTCTGTTTTCATCATTTACAAGTGTTCACAGAATGTCGTTTCCAAAATGTTCCGTTTTCAAAATCTATCGTTTTCAAAATTTGCCGGCAAAAAATGTGCCGTTTTCGTGTGTATCCGTTGAATTTTTCACCGTTTTCAAAATGTGCCGGCATCGTCTGAACGCAGTCTTAAACTAGGTTAGATTCCAACCAATCAAATGCATTGGATTTGTTGGATTGCCCAATTAGAAGGCTCCATTCGATAACCTGGTTTAATCAAACTGGTTTAACTTGCAGTGTGAATAGGGCATAAGTATTACTAGTAAAGTGTTGCAACTGAGACAGAAACTTATGTTCATGTCTTAAGCCCGTTTTATAAGTCGTGCCGCGCCGCGCCGAACCATAGAAATTTGAGTTCGACCGAGGTTCGACTTGGAGCGCCTCTTCTGTTTTATAAACACAAAGCTTTTGTCGTGCTGTGCCGTGCCGAACCATAATGACGAATGCGCACAATAATGACTTTGCAAAATTTTCTTTTTATCTTAATGCATTTAAGTACATTCATTCATTCAATGAGAAATTCGATATGGCTCGATTGAAATTGGCTTTATAAGTCGCATTGGGTCGACCCAGTCGAGAGGCCTTTGGCGTATGGTTCGACTCAGTCGAACCAAGTGTCAGGTTAGTTTTTTAAGAGTCGCGCCGTGCCGAACCAGGCAGAATCGATCGAAATTCACTCGGTTCGGCACGGCGCGGTGCGACTTTTAAAACGGGCCTTATTTGACGTTCTGAAAGTAAGAGTCGTGGAAATGATACAGCTGACAAGTGGCGTTTCCTTCATTTTGAAATACATTTGATCGTAAGTTTTTGGTAATTTTCTGGATGTTTTTCCCATGACATGAAAAAAATTGGAAAGGTTGTTAATGGCTCGAAATCTTACTGCCACTGCAAGAGGAAATGAGTACACAGAGTTTGTGTACACCTTTCCCATTACTACATGAAAAGCACATTTTCCCTTGACTTAAACAAGGTTGAAATTTTCTGCTCCCGTTGTAACAGGAAATGAGTACTATAAATTAGTATGCACCGTCCCCGTTACTACGTTAGAGGCACATATTCTCTTGGCCCAAATAGAAGCTGGAAATTTTCTGGTTACTGAGTACACTGAATTATGATATATCGTTCCGGTTACTACATGAGAGGCACATTTTCTCTCGACCTGAAAAAAGTCTTGTTTACGTTTCCCTATTTATATGAACACATTTGTTCCAGATTGATAAACAACTTGCGAGTGGCGAATACTTTCTGAAACCAGATGAAAAGAAAATCAAAAGTCACCAGAAGAAAAAGGTAAGCGAGTTAAGCCTGGTGCTCAAATCCACACCTTTCTTTTAATTATTTTGCTTGAAAAGGACAAAATGTACTTTGCCGTAAATTTGCCGTGAACATTTTTTCTATCTTTATTTTGTCGAAATGGCGGTGTTTTTATTTTGAGAAGAATTCATGGAAAATTTTGATAAGATTGATATCATCGTAACTCCTTAATCACTATAGGAAAAATGGTGCAATCTTCAAGAAAACTGTAGTTGGTAAATGTTCACAATATAGTGACAAGAAAATATCTTTCACTCTTCTGGTATCGGATTTTGAAATTTGGATGACATCATACCATGACAAATAATAAATGCCGCCATTTTGAAACAAACTAGAAAATCAGAAAATTTCCGCAGCAGATCTACAGGAATACAGGAAAGTAAGATAGAATTCATTTAAGCTATCTTATTTCTTTAAAAAAATATTTTTATCCAGCAGTCATACAGTCTGTGTAGTTAACTGAGATTGAAAAACCAGCTTTTGAAAAACCAGCTTTCGAATGCTTAGAACAAGTTGGAGCGAGTCGATGAAAACGAAAATGCTGGAAATAATCGAAGATTACTGAAGAAAATTAAATATGATAGTTTGTATGCCTCATCTCCCACTTGAAACAGGAAAAGCAAGCTGCGGCTGAGAAGGAGAGACAAAAAGTTAGAAACGAAGCTTTCGTACCACCTGAAGAAGAAAAGCCTAAGAAAAGGAAAAAAGAAGATCAGGGTATGTCAACCTTGTAGCAGTTCTTAGAATTTTACTTGCAGCTCATTGGTTATCGAGCATTATTCCTGCAGAGTTGCATTCTCACTCTGAACAAGTCATTGGTGAAGTTGCGGTTTTAGCACTCTATGAAGGTGTTGTGGCGCCGTGGTGTAATCCTCTGACATTGCAGCCAGAACAGTCAGGCGGAGTGGGTTCGAGTTCCAGTAGAGCCCCGCCACTTGAGCGTCATGACAAGGGGTCGCGGACTCGATTAGGTCTGCTCTATTTCTGCGATCCCAGCGCTTGGCGCTGAAAAATGCAACTTCACCTTCACTCTGGAAGACATAATCGAATCCACGTCCTCTTTTCATGACGCGACACACAAGTGCTATTTGTGGGGCTGGAACCCTTGAAATGTTCTGGCTACAAAATCAGTTGATTAAAAAACTTCGCCACAACACCCTCATGACATCCATCTGGAAGTGTGCTCCCAGAGAGCCCAATCTCCTGCTGTCTGAAGCAATAGAAGAAGACCTCCGTCATAATTTCACAATCGCAAAGGAGGCGAGGGAGTAGGACTTCTTTTTCATTCGGGGTCGATAAATTTTCCTGGGTTCCCTTTGCAAAAACAATGTCTTTTTATCAACGAAAATCCCGATATAGACTTGAATAATTTTTACAAAGATGCTGTGACAAAGTATGCACCTGGAAAAACGTTGTTTTCGACAGCAATTTTGACAATAAATTGATTCATTCCGACAGGTTAGCACTTCTGTTGTATTGCATTTGCATAGAATAGAGCCATATGCACGCAACTAAAATTAGATTTGAATTTTAAGTTGATTTGTTTTACTTTTTCAAGTATTGCAGTTAATACTGGTAAATGCTGGACTCGAAAGACAAAGCCGAATTGATGTTTTAAAGCTATGACTTCTTTCTGACCCCGCTGGTTTTTGCAGTGATGATCCTTTCGTAGTGGAACTCCATTTGAATATCTTGCTGTTTGTCGATAGCTGTAAGTTGATTATTTCTTTGTAAGGTGGTAGCAACATTGAAATTGATGTGGAATCGATAAAGAAAAAGATCAAGAAAGCAAAGGTATTTTCGTCTTTCTTAAATTTCCTCGTCTTTCCTAACGAAAATGTTGGAAATAATCCAAGATAACCGACAAAAATTGAAGATTGTTGTTCAGAAGTGCAATTTCGGGTTTTGGCTTTTTGCGTGCTGGTTTTCGGGTTTTTGCTAATTTTGGTCCGGGTTAGCGGGTTCTAGTACCCTCCATTGCCCCCTCCTTTAGATTTGATTTTTGTTCATAAAGCACGCTCCACTAAATCTTGTTGTCTTTTTGCAGAGGCAAACAAAGCAACCATAAAGTTCATGAGAAGTATCAAGGCGTAAATTTACAAAGCATATGTAAGTACCAATCACTATTTATGGACTGTATCTTCCATTAGACAGATAACTAGGAATCGAGTGTGAGAAGTCTGTGATTCAGTGGATTTGGTAAGGTCCTGTTTGTACGACACAATCCCGGATAGCGTTTGTGCGCTTCTTAAATTCTATCACATTTTTCTTTGAAATAAATTGCTTGAAAGGAACTTTGGATAACACGCTGAAAATCTGCCTTGGCAATTTTTTGATACCTTGATTATTTTCAAAATGGTGGCATTCATTAATTTTAGGCTGTGACGTCATCAAATTTCCGAATCCTTAACCAGAAGAGCTACAGATTTCTGTTTGCCACCATGTTTAAAACCTTCATGAACTATGGCTTTCTTGAAGATTGCATCAATTTTCACAAGTAATTTATGACTTACGATGGTTTTAATTTTTCAAAACTTGCGATGAAGTTTTACAAAAATAATCAAAATGCCGCCATTCTCAAAATAATCAAGGTAATAAAAACTTGTCACAGCAGGTTTACAGCAAATTGTTCCAAGTTCCATTCAAGTCATTTAATTCATGGAAAAATGTGATACAATTTTACACCCACCTTTCTTAAAGATTTGAAAAATTTGAGCCGTTGGTTTATCAGAACCCTGGCATGCTTTCATATGTTGTATTTCCTTTTAAATGCTTTGTAGCTTTTGGTGACCATGTAGCTTTGTAGCTTTTGGTGACCATGTGATTTTAACCCCTTCCCGACTGTCCAAGACTATATACAGCTGTTGGGATCCTGTCTGAGAGACACAGGATTCTGGTATGGTGGGATAAAACTTTTCATGTGAACTGAAACACTTGAGCAAATGTAAGAAGATGTAAAACTTGTACGTGACAGCATTAATCCAGAGTAATAGTATAAAATTAAATTTTTTTAAAGGAATTTGCAATCTTGCCTCTTGTTTTCTGCCAGTTTGCACCCAGACAGGGTGATTGTGCTTCCGCTTACCCACCCCCCCCCCCACAGCCTGAAAGAAAAAGAGGAGAGAACAACGTCCTTTTTTCCCTTCAACAATATTTTGGGAAATTCCGAGAACGGCCAAACAGAGAAAACACTACAAATTTGCACTTATTCATAACAGCGTACAAATATAAAGGAAGTACAACACCCTAAAGTGTTAAAAAATACCCATTAAACACAGCGTTGCTACAAAAATTGAAAAAATGAAGATCAGCTGCATTGAAACCCGCATATAAGAACTACAATATTCAGGCAAAAAATTTCGGAACAAAATTTTGAATTGTGCGAAACTTGAATCTGAAATGGAAATGAAATTTTTCAAAGTGCAGGATGCAAAAAAACATGTCATTGACCAGGACTAAAGCCAATGGGGGCTGGGCTTGGGGCAGAGCGCCTCCTCCCAGGTGACTATTTGGCGGAAATTTCGCTCCCATGTCGGATTTTTGGTGACTGACAGGTTCAATTTTTTGGAAAAATTTGTAAGAGAAATAATCCAATGAACGTCAAATCTGCAGAATTGATTCTGGCAGAAAATATTAGTTTTCTAACCTATTTTTGATTAATATTTGCCCATGGCGTGCGTTAAGTGGTTGGATTGAGAAAAATAAAACTAGCCCTATCATTGGTAGTATATGGCTTGCATAGCAATATGTAGTCTTATGCATATATAGCAATGTGTAGTCTTATGCATATCTTATATTTTAGCCCCAAAATTGCGGACCTTTGCCAGCCTCGGCTTAAAAGTGGCAGTTTCTATATACGGGTTGTATGTAATGCTCCAGCAGTTTCGTAAAAGTTATGATATATTTTCAACATAGAAACAGTCCGTATTTCTTCACCTCTTGATAGAAACAGAAATTTCCTATCACACGTATTTCATCTTGACATTGCCTCTATTTCATGATCCTCATTTCGGGGATCACCGTAGTGATGACGATGGTGATGACCATGGCGACGGCGGAAATGTGGTCTTCTGCCGTGGCGACGTCCAAGCGTTCGGCGGACCAACTTGGTAAATCGGCGAATGTCATCAGTTACAAAAATGGGGACACCTTGCCTGATCATGGTTTGGAATTTAGGTACCAGTGCTTTGTTAGCTGCGTTTGATAAATGCATTTCGAAAGTCACACCAACGCCAACGACAAACTTGGGCCCATAATTCTGTTTCACCATCTTCAAAGTATTCTTGTTTGCCACACCACCGTATGCTGGATTGTTAAACATTGGATAGTCCATGAAAAGAAATGAAGCCTTCATGGCCTTTTCGACTGAACCACTCAGGTACAGGAAATCAATCAATTTAGTCGTGGCAGGAACTGGAACCAGACATTTCTTTAAGCCAGGCAAGAGGCGTTGAAATTGAGCCTTCAATGGAGCATAAGCATACGAGGGTAATTTCCACGCAATTGGTGACATGAATGTACCAACGACAAGCTGTGGATAAGCCTGGAAAGAAATATACACGGTGTTCTTTATAAGAGAACAGGTAAATGTGAAAAGGCATCTGATGAGCGTTGATAATTACTTCAAGGCCCGTAAAGAACGACTCTCTGGAAGATCAGCTTTATTTAACTATACTATGTTTATTTTTTCAAGGCCTCCGACGAGACCTGAAAAGTGGAGGGGCCAAAATTTGAGATTGAAATATACCATAACCCAATATAATAAGCTGCCCTCCCAGGGACAGATCTAGAGGAAAAAGTGACCGAGGTGTGCGAGCGTGAAGCCCGAGTAAAATCTTGCCGTAGGGGTCCGAACGTAGGGGTCTGGGGGTTGCAGCCCCTGAAAGATTTTTTTAGACTACGCCTTTCAGCTCATTGAAAAATCTCCATTTTAAATTAAGAAGCGAGAAGCTGCCTACTAGATTTATGCCCACAAGGTACGAGGTCTTTGCATTCTGCATTGACTATCTGCTTCCTGGTGCAGTTTCTATAGCTTTAGCTTTCTTATATATTCATAGTGATTTGAACGGTGTATTTTTTGATATAACTGAAAATTGTCTGTGATTGTGTACAATAGTGAGGTTGTGACCATGTTAGTTTCCAACATGAAATCAACAGAGCAGGGATTGAATCGAATGGATGCTAGGAAATTCGCTTTATTTAATTTAAATGAGCATAGGGGTTTTAAAGAGAATTGAGACGATTATCAACAAATTCTGGAATTGCATATTTTGCAAAAAAGTGGAGGGGCCATGGCCCCCCCCCGGCCCCCACCCGTCGTCGGAGGCCCTGTTTTTTAGTTAGATTTTCAAGTTGTATACTGAAGGGATATCGTTGTAAAGAGAGAATTTGCATATATATTCAGTATATATAAATATATAAACAGGAATTAGTACACAGGAAATGCGACCGTGCGATGCGAGGCAATGCAAATCGGCCAAAATGGAAATTTCACAGGAATAAACCTTGGCGAAGTAAAGCTTCTTGTTAAATCCCGTAATGTCCCAAACCCCCCTCCCCCTAGCCTGCGTCGCAGACCCAATTCCAAAAGGAGAAGGATAGGGTCTGCGCACAATGGAGCGATCCCGTGTTCTTTGCATAAATTACATTCAAGGATCCTCGAATGTAATTTATGCAGACTATCAGGATTATGTACACAAAATGCATGTATCAATCGAAGAATTCATCGTAAGTTTCTGGAGAACATCGTAAACACTTCAGTACAAAGAATGTCGGCCATTACTTTTCCTCTCGCTCGCAAAATGATGCACTAATTATGCATGACACTCGCTGTCTAGTGCTCAGTAAACGGAATAAATTAAAGTCACAAGAATACGAGATCGCTCCATTGTACGCAGACCCTATTCTTCTCCTTTTGGAATTGGGTCTGCGACGCAGGCTACCCTCCCCCAACCCCTCAATGAACCCTTCAATACCTATGCTTGTTGGTAGCATAAATTAAAATCGAAAGCTTTCTGACGATCAAATTTTCGGACAAGATTTTGTCCGAAGGTTTAATTATCCGAAATCTGGTGATGTCCGCAAATTTTTTTCTCCGAAAGTTTTGAAATTAATTGAAAATGGACAACACGAAGAAACGTGACACAAAAAGTGAATTAATCATTGTTTTGCTAGACTTGCCCCAAGTCTATTTCGTCATCTATAATAAGTCTGGCTGAAACAGTGAACGACGAAACATTCGCTTTTCCCTTTCCTAATTTTCCCTTTCCCAATTTTTTTTTTGATTGACGAAATAGACTTGGGGCAAGTTTATTGTTTTGCCAGTAGTGCTCAAGTTCCTTGGATTTTTATCTAAAGTTTGGTTCCTCGAAGAGTTGCTTGTAAACAGTTCACGTATGGCAGCACCTTTTTCGCGCTCAGTCCGACAAAAAATTCATTTAAATGTTCTTGCAGATATGATGATGACCATGCTCGTAAGTTGATATCTTGGATTTGGATGGAATTACAATTGGTTTTAACATATATTTTGGTTTTATGCTTCTGCTTTGGTAACACACCTGGTGTCCCAAAAGAAAGAGTTTCCCCGTATGAATTACCCTGTGCTTTAAAGGGAGTGTGCAATGGTAAATAGGCTATTCTATAAATAGCACAAAGAAAATGCGCAAACACAGCATTGTTTCTTTAGCTAACGATTATTAACAACACGTGTTGGCCATCAATTTCAATGGGCTATTTTTAGATATTTCTGCCCTGTGCAAATGCAGGCTTTTAGCCTTGCACAAACCCTTTAGGCAACTCTTTGGTTATATACATACAGATAATTTAATAGACCATCACGAATTTCTATCAGTTCAGCTAGACTTGGGTTAGAAATGAAAAAAATTTAAAAAAAGAATATAAGAATACTGACCCGCTTGGCTGACAGAGTGTTCAGGATGTCTGTTCCATCAACGACAACTTGATGGACCATTCCAAAACTTTTAACCATCTTTGCAACTGCCACGCCAGTTTGAATACTGTTCTGAGAGACTGCTTGATTTTTTATGATGATGAGATACGGTTTCAACTGAAAATATGAAATAGTTTTATCGACTCATCATATCTTATTTATTCACGATATCCATTCAGTGTAGTTAAGTATAATAAAAGAATATAATAAAGAGAGCATGTTTAATAATACATGTAAAAGCCAGTACTGTTCTTCCATGGATTCGTGTGAAAACATATTTTTTTCTCAGCTTAGAAAATGACTTTTTAGCCCATTCTTAAACCGTCATTCAGACCATCATTCAGACGCTGGTAAGGGGTTTGTATTGGAGGAAGAACTCCACGTTCGAATCTGGTCGATGAGTTACCCACAGTGGGCCCACAGGTGGAAATTTGGCCAAAATGAATTTTTTTCAAACATGAAATTTATACATGCAAAAAAGCTGAGATTCTGGGCTTTCCGAAGCTTTTTAAATTTTTGTTATCTATTTTCAGCAAACAGTTACATTATTTTGAAAATGAAAAAATTTGTCATTAATGGCAAACATTGGCAAATAGGTAGAATTTCTCAAACATGCTGAAAATGCTTTCATCCAAGCTAAAATTTACTTCCAGTGTATTAAAGTTTAGAGAATAACAACCAGAATATCATAAAATGTGGTCTGCTGTTCGTTATCATCAAATTTTTCTTCGAAATCATGAAAATATTCACAAAACGGCCGATTTTCCAAAATTTTTGTGGTCATTTTTTCACCTTAAACTTGAAATATATCAAAAACCATGAACGGACTAATTGTAAACCATATACTTTTCTGAATATTGGCAACAAAGAAACAATAAATTGGATACTAATAGTGCGGATGAAAAACGAACAAGAAATAGACAAAAAAGAGATGTTTCTTAGCACTAGATGTTTCTTAGTAAGTGTGCTAAGAAACAGCTCTTTTTTGTTTATTTCTCGTTCGTTGTTTATTTCTCGTTCGATTCGTTTTTCACTATTAGTATCCAATTTACTTTTCTGAAAATATAGATCACCTGTGGTAAGGTACTAACTGGTTCATTATTAGTCCGTTCATATTTTTCAAATGAAGTTCACTTGCATTTTACCGTTAGAAGTCAAGCCATGCAAGTTGAAAATCAGCTGTCTTTGCCTCTGCAAAATATCATGAAATTTCCAAAAATTGGCATTCTGGGCCCATATCGTGTTACCCGTCTCGTGTGAACGGGGTGTATGCCACTGACAAAAATTACGGTAGCCCGCAACTGTCACGGACAAGTAAAGAAGGACGCGGGGGGGGAGTACTATACATATTTTGGGTACGGGGACGTGCCATCGGGAAGGGTATCGATTTTCACGATTTTGGTATAAGGAAAGGTATCGATTTTCACGATTTTGGTATAAGGAACGGTATCGATTTTCACGATTTTGGTATAAGGAACGGTATCGATTTTCACGATTTTGGTATAAGGAACGGTATCAATTTTCACGATTTTCGCAATTGGTATCGAGTCGAGTATGTATTTTCGGAAAATTGGTATAAGGAACGGGTATGTTTTTGAAACCTCGATGGCATGTCCCCGTCCAAAATCTGGTCAAGTACCCCCCCCCCCCCGGGAGAAGGACTTGCGCAAATGAAAAAATACATCATACAATAAAAATCCAAATGCATATTCAAAAAAAGTGCAGAATTTAAAAAGGAATTCTATTGATTTAAAGAACAACTGCCAAATTAAAAAACAAAGTGCGCAATTAAAGAAGAAAGCTCACGATTTAAAAACCCCACGGCAAGTTAAAGCCATCGGACTGTCAACCTCAGTCCGATATGAAATGAAAAAGTAGTCTACACTAACCTCAATGAACAATAGAATGTCCTTGTTTTTTGCCCATCTCAATACTGTATGCAAGAATGCAACCCTGGGACGCTTTCGATATGTATATGTTCTGGTTCCTTCAAAATAGATAGAAAGCATTCCAGTTTGATATTCGAAATAAAGTTTTTATTCAAAATTAACATTTTTTGCTCAGGTACCCTGGGTAGTTAAAACAGAGGCAGTCACTTGTGCAAACATGTCGCTCATACGGGACGTTGCATCGCGATTCTGGGATTTGTAAACAATCCTGGCAGATTCAAGATCAATTTTAAGCCTCATTTCCATGGAGCTGCAATTCTCCTCTTGAGTGGAAAATGCTCAAGTACATTTCTACAAAGCATGCGCATTGAGACAAAACACTGAATTTTGAATGCTTCGCAGAACGGCTCTAGAGCATTTTCCACTGGAATGGCAAATGCAGCTCCATGAAAATAAGGCTTTACTGTGGACCATCCATACGACAAATAACCCTGTAGTCTGTGCTTTGAATAAAACTATTTGATGTTCAAACAAGATCATCTCAGAATTTTTGTGTCAAAATCTTAAACCATTATTTGTGCCCCCAGACGACGTTTTGTTTCACATGCAATACTTTCCTATGGCATAAAATTGGCTCGCATGGTTTTGAACTGTCTGAAGACAAGTCCTTGCTGCGCGACGGTGAGTGGTTGTTGTTGCATAGTGAGGTAAATGATGCTCGTTGTAAGTCTACTTACCGTGCTTAATTGACTTTAAGTAGCGAAGCTTCTTGATTTCCGTTGATGTCATGTCTTGTATGTTACGGTTAACGCCAGTGCTTCTCTGTTACAAAGAAAAACATATATTTATTGGCAGATTCAAACAAAAGCTACGACGCTTGCAAGCCTTTTCTTCAGCAATTTATTTTGTTATGATCATGGAACCATATGACATCTAATGCTCAAAAATATGGCACAGACGGTTGTTTTGCAATGATTTTATATGGTGTGAGGAGATGTTTTGCTAGCATTTTTCTTCTCCAATGGCCATGTAAAGAATACATTTTTGTATGTCCCTCACTGCATCGAAAGCAAGTAATGGGGAACATGGGACAAAGGTAGTAGGTCTACTCTCAAGTACTTAATAATCGTCCCCCCCCGCTTATTAATTTTTGAAAAATTTACCAACCCCCCCCCCCCGCTTTTATTCCAACCCCCCTTTTATTAATTTTTGAAAAAATGAAGTTATAGTAAACATAATTTCTGAATAAACGCAAGAAGAAGTCTCAAGGAGTGCACTTAACAGGACCAGAGTTTATTAGTGCATGTATCAGTAACATCACTGTTCACATGAATATATAAAAATACGTGTTTAACTTACAGTTTCTCCAATTTTTCCCCCCGATTGTTCCAACCCCCGATTATTGTTATACCGAACCATTTCCAACCCCCCCAGCGATTATTCTCACCCCCCCCCGTTTATTCGGTACTCGAGGGTATCCACCTTTTCTATATTAGAGAGCAAAAACGGAAGTCTTTTGTTGTTTGAGATTTTGGGTTTTTAAAGCTAAAATCTTGTTCTTCATACGAATTTTAGTGCAGGAACAAACCTTCACATCCATATCTGTGCTTAGTTCGAAATTATGGCGATTATAAGAATTTAAAGTTATAAGGGCTTTGACCGAAGTTTGGACACATTTTTGTCCAAACGTTGATTTCACGGTCAAATTCCTTATGATTTCTAATTCTTCATATCGCCATTATTTTAGCCTGCAACGTGCAGCCTCTACTGTCTCTGCGGAGCAAAACGGAGAGGAGGAGGAAATGCTTTCCTCCTTCTGTCCGTCTTCCTCCGCAAAGACGGTAGAGGCGGGTAGAGGCTGCACGCTAGACTTGCCCCTTAGCCCGTTGGGCCGTTCCTTGTTGGTTGCACCTGGATCCGCCATTCCAACATTCCGTCAAGTCCCATAGCGTAATGGTGCAGCCATGTGTTGTATCCCCGCATAAAGAATTTAGTCAGAGACAAGACTTTGTTTTAAGCGTCTCTCAGCCAGCGAACCCATAACGAATCTCTAATCCAAATTACAGGGCGTATCTAAGAGGTCTCGGTCCTAGCGTCCATTTCGCAACAGAACAATACAGCATTACTCTTCTCTTAAAAAAAACAAATAAAAAAAAATAGTCATTTAGCTTATCGAACGAGTGAGGAGTCAACTGAATCTCCATAACGTTCCGTTTGTTTTCGATTTCTCGTTGAACGTCTCGGCAAAGCTACAGTTTGTTGAATGTTCATCTGATCATTCGACATAGGACTGAAATCATCATCTGATTCTTCCGCAACGGTTTTGTCAGGTAGTTTCTTGAAGAATGATACATTTCGAGTGATGAATTTGTTGTTATTTCTCGCAGTGATTCGAGTTCCTTTAATCTTTATCACTGTGTATGGAACAGGATTGAATCTCGTCGATAATTTATTTTGTTTCTTTTGTTGACAGATAACAGTGTCTCCAATCTTTATTTCACTGTCTTTCGCTCGTCTTTTCGAATCGGCGTAAATCTTTGCGGATTCTTTTCTCGATTCGTCGTTTCGTGTTGCTTCAGCATGTCGGTTGATAACCTTTGGCTTTCTCTCCAAAACGGGCAGTTTTCCTTTTACTACTCTGTTAAACAATAACTGAGCTGGAGGTACTTTTGTAGTCGTGTGTGGCGTTGTTCTGTAGTTGAGTAAAAATCTTTGTAACTCTTGTTTCCATTTTCGATGTTCTGCATGAGCTGTTTGAATTGCTTTTCCTAATGGCTTGTTAAATGCTTCTACATGTGCATTGCCTTGTGGCCAAAGAGGTGTGCTTGGTACGTGATTTATTCCTAACAATGACATGTAACGTTCAAATTCTTTTCCTTGAAACGGTGGTCCATTGTCCGATGTTACTTTATCTGGTATTCCGTGTCTGGCAAATATGACATCTAGCTTTGGTAGTACCGCTGGTGCAGCTGTTGATGAAACGATTTCAACTTCAGGGTACCTTGAGTAACAATCAATCACGGCTAATAAATACTCTCCACTATGGAATGGTCCAAGAAAGTCCATTTTAACTTCTTTCCATGGTCCTGCAGGCATTTGTGATGTTTGAAGTGGTGCTGGGGGTTCAGGATTTCCGGCAGCTTGGCATGGAATACAGCTGTCTATTTCTTCCTTCACCATCTTTTCCAAATTTGGAAACCAAACATATTCACGTAAAAGTGCTTTTGTCTTTGCAATGCCTTGATGACCTTCATGGGCGATCTTAATTGCTCGACGTTGTAACGAACTCGGGAGTATAATCCTTGTACCGCGTAATAATATCTTGTGTCGGTGATCAACGGATATTTCATCACGAATGTTTTTGAACGAATTTACGATATCGCAGTTCCAACAGCCAGTTTGAATCGCAGCTCGAAGTCCACGTAAAACTTTATCCTCCTCCGTAGCACATTTTATTTCTTCCAGAGTAAACGCTGGAAGTATAGCAGCTTCCGTAACAAAATTGATGTAATCTTCAGCAACATTTGGTCTGAAATGCTTTGTTTGTATCGGATGCCTTGAGAGGAAATCAGCAGGGTTTGAAATACCAGCTTTAAAAACGACTGTAAAATTGTACTGTTGGAGTCTTAACATCCATCGTTGAATCCTTGCTGGAGGATTTGAACAGGGATTTGCATATATCAGCTCTAAAGGCTTGTGATCCGTATGCAATGTAAATGGTGCTCCATACAAATAAAGGTGGTAATGTTCGATTCCCCATACGATTGCCAGCGCTTCCTTCTCAGTCTGTGAGTATCTTTTCTCTACGGACGACAGCGCTCTGCTTGCGTAAGCAATTATATTTGGACATTCTTTCCCAGGCTCTTTCTGTGCGAGAATAGCAGAAAGTCCGACGGGGCTTGCATCAACGATAACTAACGTTTCCTTGTTGATATCAAAATAACTAACAACTGGATCTTTCGTCAATACATCTTTCAACTTCTGATATGCTCCTTCGCATTCTGGAGTCCATTCGAAATGTGTGTTCTTCCGTGTCAATGCTCGAAGAGGCTCTGTTATCGTGGCGTAATCAGGAATAAACTGTGATGAATAGTTAGACATTCCAAGTAAACTTCTTACTTCACTAGCATTTGTGGGTGTGGCAGCGTTAACAAATGCTTCAACTTTCTTTGGATCGGGTTTCTTACCTTCTTTGCAAAATGTAAAGCCAAAGAAATCAAGACTGTTTTTCAAAAATTTGCATTTTTCGATGTTGAGTGTTAAGTGAAGATCTGCAAGTCGTTTTAAACACGATTCTAAAGCTTCATTGTGCTCTTTGATGTCACGACCATAAACGATTACGTCATCAGCTATGTTTCGAACGCCTTTTAAACCATTAAGTGCTTGTTGCAAGGTGAACTGGAAAATTTCTGCTGCACTACTTGTTCCATAGTTCAAACGTTTGTATCTGAACAGGCCAATATGAGTTGTGAACGTAGTGATATTCCGGCTTTGGGGACTGAGCTCTAGTTGATGAAATGCTTGTGACAAATCCAGCTTTGAAAACACTTTTGCTCCATTTAGATCGAGGGCAACGTCGTTAACAGTAGGAATCGGGTGTCTTACTCGTTTTATTGCACGATTAGCAGCTCTCATGTCAACACAAATACGAATTTCGTCGTTCTTTTTAGGAACACAGACTATGGGTGATACCCAATCAGTTTTTTCATCTTCCGGCACACGTTCAATGATATCTTGTTGTTGAAGTTGCTGTAGTTGCTTTTCAACCTTATCGCGTAAATGGAAAGGGATTCTCCTCTGTTGCTGGGCAACTGGTTGTACTTCTTGGTCAATAACCAATTCGATTTGCTTGTTTTTCAGTTTTCCTACCCCTTCAAAGACTTTAGGAAACTTCTTTACAATTTTGGCAATGTTTTCATCTCTTATTGATTTCTGCTTTGCGGTCTGCTGAACTTGATTAACATGCAGCGTAATTAGGCCTAGATCTTGGGCTGTGATACCACTCAGCAAACAACCTCTATTGTGATCAGTGACGTAGAATTGTGCAGTCGCTAATCTCTTCTTTGTTTCTATGACTGTCTCGAATTTCCCTTGCATTTTCACCGGTTCAGTGGAATTGTATGGGTATGCCTTTACACTCGTTGGCTTCAACTGAACGGTTTTCATCTTTTCAAATGTCTCTTTATCAATGATGTTGATTGTGGATCCTGTGTCGATCATAATAGGAAACTTATGCTCTTGAATTGTGACATAAGCAATTGGACGTTTGACTTTGTTTGATTTTACAGCATAAGAATACTCCGACTGTTCTGAATCACTTGTTTCCTCTGTCTGGATAGGACGAACATTGTTCTTGCCATCCTTCCCTTTGTTCGCATTCACTTGGGGTTTGGAAAAACAAAACTTTGCGAAATGATTCGACTTATTACACTTGTGACAGGTTTTTCCTTTCGCTGGGCATGGCTTTTCTCTATGAGGAAACACGCCCCCACAACTACGACACTTTGATTGTTGACCAGGATTACGAAAGGATTTCGCAGCGGGTTTCTTGGTTTTCACAGCTTATCATGCTGTTGAACTGAATCTTTCTCCATTTCCGAGGCTTGAAATTCACTCATTTCGGCACGCCTTCCCTCCAACAATAACTCTTTCAACGTTACTTTGGGGTCTCGCAATGCTTGCTTTCGAAGACGACTGGAACGTCCCCCTATGACAATTTGCATCATGATTTCAAAATCAATAGAGTCGTCAGCAAATTCACAGGTTTGTGACAGACTGCGAAGACGAGTATGAAACTGATCAAGGGTTTCTCCTTCTTCTTGTTTTGCTTGGCGGAATTTGTAGACTTCATAAAGTCTGTTTTTCTGGGGTTCGAAGTACTCATTCAGTTTATCAACGGCTGTTTTGTAATCTTTATCTTCTCCGGTATCTTGGAGTTGTCGAAATATTTCACGGACTCTGGAGCCAGCCTGATACAATAACAGTGCTCTTTTTCTCTTGTCGTCAGTGATATCATTTGCGATCACGAACGTTTCAAAGTCAGCCAGCCATGTTTTCCATCGTGGGCCTACGGATGCCCCAACGTCAGTATCTGGATCAAACGGTGGTAATCCTTGAACCAGAGACGTAGCCATTACCGTGAAAATACTTTAAGAAGCAATTATGTTGCTTGTAACCTTGATCTCGTCGCCATTTGTTGTATCCCCGCATAAAGAATTTAGTCAGAGACAAGACTTTGTTTTAAGCGTCTCTCAGCCAGCGAACCCATAACGAATCTCTAATCCAAATTACAGGGCGTATCTAAGAGGTCTCGGTCCTAGCGTCCATTTCGCAACAGAACAATACAGCACCATGAGCCACCGTAAATGGAACGGTCAGACGGACCGAAAGAACAGACAGACTTGGGGTAAGTCTATCTGCACGCAGACTTCATTATTTTCAAATGAAGACATGTGACTATGAAAATTTGTGTGAACCTGAACGCAAAACTTTGTACGCAGAACAAGATTTTAGCCTCAAAAACGTAAAGTCTTCGACAACAAAAGACTTCCTCGTTTGCATCTCTTATCTTGAAAAGGTGGATTGCTTACCAGGGCATTGACGTCATGAAAGAGAACCAACTTCTTGTCCTTTGTCAAGAAAACATCCAACTCAAAACCGGATGCACCTTGTCTGTATGCACTCTTGAAACCTTCCATGGTGTTTTCCTGATGCAGCAATGGATTTCCTCTGTGGCCTAATATGATCGGCTTGCAAAGGCGATGATATATGTGCCATTTAGGTATCCCAGAAGCACATGTTTTGAAACATGCATCGAGGGGTACCTTTTTCGCGGTTTTGGCAGCCGAAGAAGTGCCGATGTTCCAAGTGATACAAACTGCCAGTGTGAGAAGTGTTGCGCCTAGAAGAGAAAAATGTGCTGTCTTTCCAAAATGTATTCTTGTCAAAATTGTACTTTCCAGATAAAGGCCTGTCCTGTCCATTCCCAAAAACACCCCCCAGTAACGACCCCGCCGGACCTTGTAAATGCAGCGGGGAAATTATGAAAACATACATTTTCAGCGGGGATTAGAAATATCATGACGGGGAATTGAAATTTTAGGCTATTATCTAGGATGGAACTTGCATAATTTTGACGGGGAAGCAAAGGATTTCAGCGGGGAAACAACAAAAACAAGGCGGGGAAACTCTTTACGCTCAAAACTTAGCGGGGAAACGCGTTTTCTTGGCGGGTCATCCTTCAACCTTGGCGGGGCAATGTTTCAGCGGGGTCGTTACTGGGGGGTGTCCAAAACAACCGAATTCAAACTAGATTCGGTGGGACTAACGGAATGGATGGGCAAACCTAAGCAGTACTTGTACGTGTGTGAGAAGAGAAGCTTGGATTGGGGTGGAATTTGGAAAGGACTTACAGCAACAAAGAGCTTGGTGTTTCAACTCATCTGTGATTTTGATCTAAAGTAAAAAAGCGGGGAAACGCTACTTTTTCCAAAAAGACTTAGGTCTCTCCAATCACTCGCTATAATTTTGTATGTGTGTTTAAACTTTCGGGCTTTAAACTCATCTCAACTTGCTGAGTGGCTGAAAGAAGCCTCTCCTCTCTTAATGGCTCGTACCAAACGTACTATGACTCAGCCTATCGACATGTCAGCCTCAATCAGTAATGCGATTATCAATGCCATCAATGAAATCAGAAAGATCAAGAGAAAAGTTCCTGGCAAAGAATCAATTTCGACTCTTGCTTCGAAGCGCAGTGGCCTAAGCGTGACAGACATTCTGACCGAACTGGACAGCATGGTTGAAAGTGGACAGTTACACATTGAAAAAACAGCGACAAATAAAGATTCGTATTTTGTCCAGAACTTGGAAAAAGTTGCATCCACTTCACATGATGAGTCAATAATCTGTAGTTCCGAAAACGAGGAAGAATTACTGGAAAATGCCACAATAAACCAGTCTTCCATCACTGACCAAATCTCGGACGACGACGACTTTTCAAATCCCATTAATCAACAAAGTAACTACGGCCATCTCGATGTATCAGCCGAATTTCCCTCTGAATGTGTGGAAATATGTGATTCAAAATTGCAGGAAAGTGACATTTTTAATGCTTTGAAAATGCTGGACAATCCAACTTTTCAGAAAATGGCGCCTAAAGCATCGGAAACAACCACGCCGATAGATTCAAACAATCAGGGGAACCAGCTGGGTAATGATATTTACCTTGCCTACAGCCAACTGGCATCATCGTTTGCTGATCTGAGCAAACAACTCCATGAAGAACGAATTAAAAATAGTCTATTAAACGACGAAAATTTTGCTCTGAAATTGCAGCTTTGTACCTCTGGTATTTTTTCAAAGGATAATAACGCCATTGTTTCTGATGATCAAGACAATGCACAGAACAAAAGCTCCTTTCAAAAGTCTGAAAAGCCAAACAATTGTAATCAAAAGACCCATACGATTCAAAACAAAGGGGTTCCCATCGTAACTGAAAGCATTGAACTGGAACAAAATGAAAATGTAAACAGTAACAGCAAAACAAACAAGTCTGGCAAGAAAAAGAACAAGCGAAAGCGTAATGCAAAGCGGAATGAGCCAGCTGAAAGGAGCAATGACAACCCTTTCAATTCGCAACCAGAAACGCAACGAAAAGCAGGAATTTGGAATAAGAATACGGTACTAGTTGTTGGCGACAGTATGATTAATAACGTCGATGAAAGGCAACTTGGCAAGAGGTATCAAACAAAAGTGCGTAGCTTCTCAGGCGCAACTACGACAGACCTCGAGGATTACTTGAAACCACTTTTGCGAAAAAAACCAGACAAAATCATTCTTGTCGTGGGAACAAATGACATACAGCATCGACCTGTAGCTGACATCTTGAAAAACATCAAGCGTCTCATGGAACAGATCACGGAAAGCCTCCCAGATTGTCATATTGTAATTTCTGAAATTATCAAACGAAAGATGAAAAATGGAGATGAAAACCAAGCCATAGCGAAGAAAATCGCCGAATTTAACAAATCACTGAAATCGATGAATGTGGATATCTTGCAGCAACAGAACATTTTAGTCGAACACCTAGGTATGAGAGGTTTACATTTAAATGTTCAAGGAAATTTTCAATTAACTAAAAACCTAAATGAGAAAATCCGGTGTATTTAGCATGGTATCCGATAACTTGAATTTCAGAGAGGTTGCCTGTGGTTTTCCATCAGAAAATTTAACACCCACCACTGAGAGTGTTGCGTCGAGCGGGTCTCATCAGCATCTAGGATTTAAAAAGGGTATGGCAATTGCATCCCTGAATATTAACGGTCTTCGCAGTCACCTAGATGAGGTTCAGTTATTAATGAGGGACCTTGGGATTCTGATCCTTGCCTTAAATGAAACTAAGCTCGATCCTGGCTACCCAAAGGAGCTAACTAGGGTGGCTGGCTACCAGCAAGAACGTCTGGATAGGACAGGAAATGGTGGTGGTGTTTCTATCTATGTCCGGGACTCCATCAAGTACAAACGTCGTCTTGATGTCCCCACTGATGACCTGGAACTCATTTGTATCGAGGTTGAACCGCCCAAAAGCAAGTCCTTCATTGTTCTCGCTTGGTACCGGCCACCCAGTGGCCCTGTTGGGACATTCAATAAGCTGGAAAAGGCTCTTTCTTTTTTGGACAAAGAGGGTAAAGAAATAATCCTCTTAGGAGACACAAATTGTGATCTCAATCCAAAACAAGCTGATCAACCAATAGACAATGATTCAAAGCACATGCTTGATCTCTATGGGCTGTTCAGCTTCAAACAGCTTATTGAGGAACCAACAAGGGTCACTCTGAGTACTTCTTCTATTATTGACCATATTGCTACAACGTGTGCCAGAAACATTGTAAAATCTGGAGTGCATGAGATCTCCTTGAGTGACCATTATATGGTCTACTGCGTTCGGAAATTTAATGGAGCAGTAGAGAAAGGCCATAAAATGATCAAAACTCGGAAGATGAAAAATTTTAATGAAGAAGCATTCCTGGCTGATGTTTCTGGCATATGTTGGGAGCAAATGCTTACTGGTACAGATGACATTGATGTTCTTGTGAGCAATTGGTCTAACCTGTTTTCTTTGATCATAGAAAAGCATGCCCCGATGACCGCAATGCGTGTCTCAGAGAAGTACTGCCCTTGGATTGATAAGGACCTGAAGAAACTAATGCATACCAGGGATAAGCTAAAAAAGGCTGCAGCCAAAAGAAAGTCCCCATTTCTTATGGACTCTTACAGACAGATCCGTAACAAGGTCAATGTCCTTAACATCCAACTAAAGAAGCAGTATTATACTAATAAGATCTCTGATTGTCAAGGTAACATGAAAGAATCATGGAAAGCAATCAATGAACTCCTTAATAAGAGATCAAAGTCCAGCAACATCGATTGTCTTAGAGAATCTGGTTCTGAAACTGTTCACAAAAAAGATATTTCTAATGCAATGAACAGTTTCTTTTGCTCCGTAGGTAAGGATCTTGCTGACAAAATAGATCCAGCCCCAAATCCCCTTCTTGCTGGTGACTATGAAATTAACAAACACAAGGCAACATTCCGCTTCAGGACTATTGAAGTGCAGGAGATCAGGGATGCATTTGCCACCGTTAAGACTGCAAAGAGCTTTGGGACTGACAATATCTCTAGCTACTTTCTGAAGCTTGCGATGCCCTTTATTGAAAATTCGCTTGCTTTCTTGTTTAATACATCCATTGAAACAAGTCGTTTTCCTGACTCATGGAAAGTTGCTAGAGTCACTCCTATTTTCAAAGATGGAGATAAGACTGACAAGTCTAACTATCGACCAATATCAGTCTTGCCTGTCATCTCAAGGCTTTTTGAAAAGTTAGTAACAAACCAGCTGTACCAGTACATGAATGACAACGGGCATTTTTCATCTGGCCAATCCGGCTTTTTGCGCCTTCATTCTACAGTAACATGTTTACTTAAAAATACGGATGACTGGTACAATGGAATGGATCTTGGTAGGCTTGTAGGTCTAGTGTTCATTGACCTTAAAAAGGCGTTTGACACTGTAGATCATAACATTCTCTGCAAAAAGCTTGAGCTCTACGGTTTACAGCAACGTGAACTCTCTTGGTTTAAATCCTACCTTTCCAATCGGAAACAGTTTTGTAGGGTTAATGGTGTAGATTCAAGAATAGGGGACATAGAAGTTGGCGTTCCACAAGGTTCATGTCTTGGCCCTCTTCTCTTCCTCATCTACATCAACGATCTCCCACAAGCTGTCCAAGATTCTACGGTGTCCATGTATGCTGATGACACCAGTTTGTGCTACCAGTCTCACGATTTGACTCGGCTAAATGAGGCTATTAATAGTGACCTTAGAAAACTGGGCACATGGCTACAAGGCAACAAGCTTTCCTTGAATGTTGCGAAAACTCATTCTATGCTTATTTCTACCAAGCAGAAACACAACATTCTCAAAAGTCAAAATAAAGACTTGGTTCTGAAAATTCGCGATAATGAGCTTGAAGTAGTCAAAAAAACAAAATACCTTGGTGTGCAAATCGACTGCTCCTTGGATTGGAAAGAGCAAATCAAGGCAGTCTCTAGTAAGGTCTCGAGGGCAGTTGGCTTCTTAAGACATGCCAAGTCTTTTCTCCCGAAAGAAACATTGCAATCTCTCTACACAGGTATCGTGGAGCCCCACTTTCGATACTGCTGTTCTGTCTGGGGCTGCGCTGGTTTAACTGAAATTGATCAGTTGCAAAAACTTCAAAATCGTGCTGCTAGGATTATAACGAATAGCAGCTTTGATGCCCCAAGCAGACCTCTCATTAGGGGACTGGGATGGAAGACCGTTGAGGAACTTGCCGCTGGTGAATCTAAGACAATGGTCTTCAAGTCCCTGAATGGGCTGGCTCCACAATACTTGTATGACCTTTTCACCCGAAATTCGTCCTGCTCATCATATGGCCTTCGTGATACGAGGACCGACCTGAGGTTACCGATGAAAAGGTCAGCAAATGGCCAGAGATGTTTCTCTTATAGAGGTGCAAAATTATGGAATAGCCTCTCTGCCGAGTCAAAGCAGGCAACCTCTCTGTATAGTTTCAAGAAAACTATATAGATACTGTTTTCTTTCGTTTTGATTGTAAATTATAAACATTGTTGTAAATAGGATTGGGATATTGTAAATAAGGTTTTATAGTTTAATTTAATTAATAGCTTTTTACTTTTTATCTTAGATTGTAATTAATGTTTTTATTGGAGGGCCCCTTGAAAATCAACTTGTTGAAGGGCAACCCTCCTTAAAAGAATTAAAATGAAAATGAAAAATGAAAAAAATGTTAACACGACGGGTCACCAACATGCGTAACTGATGCTATCGTGGATCCTCCACATGATAGGCTTTTCGAATGGGTAAGTCAACTTATATCAAAGGCCTAAAAGTAGGACAACATTGAGTGTTGCCTTATTTCAGGATCCTCAGAAAGGCAAATCACTCTGTCTTTTCGAAAAAATTTGACATTGCTGACACCTGTGGTCACGACGTAAATCAAATATGGGGATTCAAGTTGAAAGTAGCCTCTTGTAATAGTAGGCCCTCTCGATACTCGAGCAGTGTTTTATCATAAAAGTGCGCGTGTTTGTATGCTCTCCCTTGTCGCTCTGTTTTGTCGCCCATTTGTCTTCAGAGTTTTTTGCTCCATTCCTTGCCAGTGTCCACCATGCTGCCCTCCGTCGGACGAAGATCTTTGCCACATTTGGGTCAACTCAACTGTCAATATTAAATTTCTTCACATCACTTTTTGATTAAGGAATCTCCTTGACTATGACTATAATCAACAGTTGATACGGATACGAAAATACGTCTTATCATGTCAGTATGATACCTTACCTGTGATATAGGCCATGCTGAGCTTCTTCGATGACTATGAGCTTTTCGCTTGCCCCTCTTCCTCCTTGCGTGCTGTCAGAGTGCAAGCGGAAAATTTGAAGAAATATTTCCTGCCAAACAAAATGAGATTACTTTGCCATACCTTAGTTTGTATAAGACAATGAGAACACAATTGTATGCTCTCTGCAACGTTTACGTGAAAAATCAATAGGTCTTGATCGACAATTTTCTTTTACAAAACAAGTGATGCTTTGTGAGGCAAGTTTCTTTTGAAATTGTCGTCATTCTATGCTTGATTGACATGCTTTGCTGTGCTTCGAATCCCTTTCGAATGCCGATTGAATGACGGAGAAACAGCGACACAGTCCAAACCAGGGAGGGCCAGGTCTTTACATGCCACCAAAGCTTGGTTTCCACTATGAGTTATCATGAGATAACTTGAGATAATTTTCGGTCTGAGATGGGTGAAGAATTAACTCATTGTGGAAACACAGTGCTGTGGGGTAACGCACGGTGGTTGGGGTTAGAGCAACTCCTAAGGGCCCCCGAGCTTTAGGGGCCCCCAAGGGGCCCCTTACGATTTTCAGTAATGTACTGATGTCGCTTTGGAAGGAGAAACATCCCTCTAAAGAGACCCAGAGACTTCTAGTGAATTGAACACCGTGTTACAGACTTTTCAAAGATGCCTTGCTATCTTCTAGCGAATATGAATGTTTTAGAAAATGACTTGACCAAAAATCCATTTCTGTACGATACCTAAGCTTAACTTTTGAATGCTTCCTTGGGAAGCATGTCGTCGACCACAATCCTTTTTCTGAATTTGATCGTGAACGTTCCACGAAAGATGCATTTTCCGATATTCTAAAGAGCATGGTTCAAAAAGTTTTCCCGACATACCCTAAATGTAGCTCGCTTCGCTAGCATTTATTTTCAGCCACCATCTCTAATTTTTTCTTGTACAAACGCGGGGGGGTACTTGGATACAAAACGACGGGGGTGTGCACGCCTACGATAGTTTTTGTGAGCCGGCTTTAGAAAAAATAGCCAAAAACCATACCCGGCATTAGAATTTTGGAATCACCCAAAACCACATTCTACCGGGTGAGTCAATAAAAACGCCCGGCGTTTGAAAAAATTCCTGATCCCTGAAACAAACAAACAAAGTGCAAACCACTGTCCACAATGGGTGGGCACTGCATAACAATAACAATTGGTAGGGCAGCCTCTTTTCTGTTCTTTTTGAATGAATCACGTGGGAGGCTAACGCCGATTGTTTGTTTGTTGTGAAGAACTTCATTGGGAAAAGTGGGGAAAATTATCAGAAGCTCTGTTGGCGAAAAAGTAACCGGTTTTAGAAAAAAGATTAAATTCAGGCTACCGGCTTTAGATTTTATCAGCAAAACAGATACCCGGCCTTAGAATCGATCGCTGAAAAAGATACCCGGAAAGACGTGCACATCCCGTCAGCAAAATATACTAAGTACCCCCCCTCCCCGGGTACAAACGTGCCTTCATACAAAACTTCCATAGAAGCCGGTTTTGATTTTGCCGATAAAAAGACCGCTTTGATGTTGCAGATTTTGTGAAATTTTGTTGATCTATCTGCCGCCTCGGGGGGCCCCTGCATAGCTAAATTACTGAGGGCCCCGAGCTGCTCCGTTACGCCACTGACCCCGTGGAAAAATTATCTCACGCAATTGATCTCATGTTAACTCACGTTATCTCATGAGCTTGGCAACAAAATTTTTTTTATTTCAAGCTCATGAGATAACTCTGCGATAATATTTTTTGAAAGGAGCCGACAGATGGTGGTGGAATAAACCCTTTCCACGTCACTCTTGTCAAAAACATGAGATCCTTTTGGATGATTACAAAGTCCGTCTTCAGCTATGATTGACCAATCGGGAATTGTGCGTTTTCTGCGAGTTTGCCTGCCTAATTTGCATGGGTGAAGAATAAGAATTGTTTATCGAAGCCTGCAGGCCACAAATGATCCATGATGTCAATTTTTCGCATCCTGGCCAGCGAAAGTTTCTGTGCCCTGCATAGTTTTAGAATGAAGTCACGCATAAATTGATATAATGTTCGAAAATATACACATACGCTTTCAGCTCTCATGCCAAGGAAGACCTTGCTAAAAGAAACAGTAATGAGAGAGATCGCTCAATTTTCAACGTGCTTTAGACGTAATTTAATTAAGCTGCTAATTAGGTCGAGTTCGTGCCAATTCAGGCTAATGTTGTTTTTGATTACAAAGTCCAACTTTGTAATCAAAGAGGGCACTCGATGTCAGTCAGAAAGAAAGTAAGTAAGTAAGTCACGCTCCTTAATGGAATTGATAAACGTTTTACCGCTGCTGATGAGCACTCAGATAAAGAAAGCGCACAGAAAGCGCATACAACACAGAAGCTTCCCGCGATCCTATAGCAGAATTTGACGTCGGCTTATTTCATGTTAGACAGATTTGACACCATAAGATGGATAAATTACTAGGATGTTTACCCTGGCACAGCAACAAATTCACCCAGAATTGGCACGTTCTTGACTTCATTAGCAGCTTAATTATGTCAAAACAATCGTTTTCTAGAACGAACGAATCATTAGCCACTTATTGATAGTACTCATTATGCAAATAACTCAACTTTAGAGGATGATGTAACCGGCGGCCTGCACAGAGGCTAGCATTTGCAGCATAACCAAAGGTAGAAGGACCCCCCTCCTACACAGCAACGGATGCAATCATCGCAGGTGAAGTTGAGACGAAAGGTGCAGAATCCCAGCAAGCAATGGCGCCATGAACTGGGGGAAGGGACGTGATCACACTGAACCAAAACATCTTCATGCATATCATTCTGCACAGAGGAATCTTCGTGACTGCTTGTCTCAAATTAGATGCCCGCGAACAGCAACAACTGAAACGTTCTGTAGGGTTCTGCGTAAGTAATTTTGCGTTATCGTAAATCTCACATGACATCTCATTTGACACAGATGCACCAATAGTTTTGTGCACGAACTATAAGCAAACTAAGGGTAATGACTTTTGATTTTTGCGTATCATTCTCGTTTGACATAAAGACCAAAATATTGCCTTTGACCTTGAGGCGATTCTTGTCCTTATACTAGGCGCTCGATTTTCCATTGAAGGCGACTTTAGCAGCAACACTCATCTCTCTGACTGTAGCAAAAAACAGAATCAACGATCATTTGGGGTTATGAAGAAATCGATAATCAGATATTCTTATGCTTGTTTAGCTCAGGACGGACTTTGTAATCATCCAAAAGGATCTTATGTTTGATTACAAAGTCCATTTTGTAATCTAAGAAGGGGCTTCGATGTCAGTCAGAAAGAAAGTAACCCACTTCCGTCACGCTCGTTAAAGCAATTGATTAACGTTTTATCTCTGCCAATTGGCACTGAAATAAAGAAAGCGCACAGAAAGCGCATACAACACAGAAGCTTCCCGCGATCCTATAGCAGAATTTGACGTCGGCTTATTTCATGTTAGACAGATTTGACACCATAAGATGGATAAATTACTAGGATGTTTACCCTGGCACAGCAACAAATTCACCCAGAATTGGCACGTTCTTGACTTCATTAGCAGCTTAATTATGTCAAAACAATCGTTTTCTAGAACGAACGAATCATTAGCCACTTATTGATAGTACTCATTATGCAAATAACTCAACTTTAGAGGATGATGTAACCGGCGGCCTGCACAGAGGCTAGCATTTGCAGCATAACCAAAGGTAGAAGGACCCCCGTCCTACACAGCAACGGATGCAATCATCGCAGGTGAAGTTGAGACGAAAGGTGCAGAATCCCAGCAAGCAATGGCGCCATGGACTGGGGGAAGGGACGTGATCACACTGAACCAAAACATCTTCATGCATATCATTCTGCACAGAGGAATCTTCGTGACTGCTTGTCTCAAATTAGATGCCCGCGAATAGCAACAACTGAAACGTTCTGCAGGGTTCTGCATAAGTAATTTTGCGTTATCGTAAATCTCACATGACATCTCATTTGACACAGATGCACCAATAGTTTTGTGCACCAACTATAAGCAAACTAGGGGTAATGACTTTTGATTTTTGCGTATCATTCTCGTTTGACATAAAGACCAAAATATTGCCTTTGACCTTGAGGCGATTCTTGTCCTTATACTAGCAGCAACACTCATCTCTCTGACTGTAGCAAAAAACAGAATCAACGATCATTTGGGGTTATGAAGAAATCAATAATCAGATATTCTTATGCTTGTTTAGCTCAGGACGGACTTTGTAACCATCCAAAAGGATCTTATGTTTCATGGCGAGATAGCCATGTTCACGTGTCATTTTATGGACTTCCTTGCCGTGACTTTGAAAAATGATGTTGATTGATGGGTGTCACAACAAGTTGAAATTAAAGACCAAATACGGACTCGAATCATCGAGCTTTAGGAACGCTGCAGACTCAATATTTTCGTAGATTTATGTGATTGGTATATCTTAATTAATGATTGACAATATATATGATTTTTAGGCGCTGTCAAATCTTACGTTGTCCTTTTAAGAACATTTTTAGGCGTTGACCAACTTTATGCTATCATACGTTTTCCTAATATGAACTTTTTAGGCGTTGCTATTGTTTCACCGTTTTGCTTATAACCTTTCGTCAGGGTGTTTTTGGGTGGTGTGGACATTGTTTTAGAACTTACAGTCGAAGTTGAAGCCGAAAGACGTTTGCCGAAATATTAGACGAAACGACGACCCGACGACGCCGCGACGAAAGAGTTTTAGGTTTTGATAATTGATTTTAGTTAAGTAGGTTTAGTTCATTGTGTATTCAAGAAGTCTCGAAGGATTTGAAGAGTTACTGTTGACGTTGAGCATTGCCGTGTCGTTTTCTGAGAAAAGTCTCCGCCGTTGGCCGCCGCCCGTATCGTTTTGGAAATATTTGAAGGTCGTAAGTTTTTGTTTTAGTTAAATCCATTTCTTGTTTTTGCCGCGAACCCAGAAGATACACTTTTATGTTAGGCCAAGAAATCAGTGGTTTAACATTAGGCCCAGCCTTCCACCCAACTGCGAAAACAATTCGCCTCCCACCAAAGCACGAGCGATGTTGCTTGCAGGCTCGGGTGAGTATTGAATCATTATTGTTTCTTCGTTAGTTTAGAATGCACAACAATAGTGTCCGAACTGTCCATTGTATTAATTGCTTTGTTTGAATGTGTACACTGCTAAAGCCATCTTGTACCCTTTGAACCAGTCAAATGGCTCAAAAAAAATGCACACGGCCAGGACAGAGTACAAGCATGCAAATTGTTTCTCAAAATCTTATTTGCTCTGGTCTGTCTTTTATAGCCAAATACATCTGTAGGAGCCCAATAAAATTAGTTGCCGATTTTTGACAGCGTAAAATTTTCAAAGGAGGAGGAATTTTAAAAATCCCAAACACTTTGGAAGCTTAGGTTCTCCACTGTCTACTGATTTCTGTCAGAATTCGTTATCTCAAACAGAAGGGTACAAAATAGCTTTTGAAGGTGGTACACTCCCTTAGGCGATAGATTTGCCTGGAAAATCTCATGTTACAATATTTGCTAATTATGTTATATGGCTAGAACCCCCAAATTCTTGTGCATCGAATGATGTATAGTTCAACTGGATTCCATTAGTATCTTTGCTTTCAGGGAGAGAAAGCTAAATCTCGTGTTACAAACGTTTACCGTAGCCTTAAAGGGGCAGGGTCACGTAACCGTAAACAAACCTGTTATCTCTAGAATCTACATTGTTGCCCACACGTGGCCATTGTGTGCTGCACAGATTTTGGTGGATGGGGTGAATCCACTGGAAAGTTACTTCCAAAAATCCACCAAAATCTCTGCAATCGTACAACATATGAGTGTTTCGTTTGTTTCTCTAAGAAGCTCAAGAGTCCATCTTCAAAATAACACCTTAATTTTGAGGAAAATAGTTGAAAATCTCTGTGTTATGGCCTATCAAAAATATTGCAAAATCGTCGTTTCGAAAGAAGTTTGTTTACATTACGTGACCCTGCCCCTTTAATGTTGAACATCAGAAACCGTGGCCGAGAGAACAACAACAACAACTAGTGCTGCCACTGCTCCCTCTTCGGAATCCCCATCGCTTGAGTGAAGACATTGTGTCCATGCTATCAAGTCTGGATCCCTTGTTCACAACATTGATTGGAATAATATGAGGGAGTAACGTATTCGGCAAAGCAGTAGATGGATAGTTTCAATTTAATTTCAAAGTTTTGCAAAGATTCGATGTTTGTGTTGTACGTTTACAAATCGTTAATCGTCGGATAAAATCTCAACGTTATCATCATCATCATCAGCATCATCATTTTCTTCGTGTTCAGCGTTTCCGTCTTGGTCCGCATTTTCGTCGCCATCTTCGCCTTCAGCGTCTCCGTAGTAGTACGGGCCACGTCTCTTGCGCAAGCAATTTCTACGTGCTGCGCTTGTTCTCGCAACTAAGGAAAGCATTCTTTTGACATCATCAGTTGTAAACATATGAATTCCTTGGTTAATCATGACTTTGTACAGTGCCTCCAGTTGAGTGGCCTGCAATGAAATGCTCCACATTATTATTACTAGAAATAGCTCTTGCTAGGTTTGCCCGCAAAATGTAGATAGGATCTATGAAGCGGTGATGGGGTCAAAAATATTTCGTCGCCGCAATAGCCATCCATCGTTGAAATGGTCATTCATCGTTGAAAACCTGTCCATCGTCCCAGAGTGATTCGTGACTGAAGAAGTAATTCGTCATCATAGACTGATTCGTCGTTGCACAGTAACTCGTCATTGCAGTTGTTATTCGTCGCTTCAATCCTTAATCGTCATCGCAAAGCAAGTCGTCATGATCGTCATTCGTCGTCGCAAACATCATTCGTCGTCGCAATCATCATTCGTCGTCGCAAACATCATTCGTCATCGCAATCATCATTCGTCGTCGCAAACATCATTCGTCATCGCAAACATCATTCGTCATCGCAATCATCATTCGTCGTCGCAATCATCATTCGTCGTCGCAAACATCATTCTTCATCGCAATCATCATTCGTCGTCGCAAACATCATTCGTCGTCGCCGTCGCAAAGTACTCCGTCGCGGCCTAGGCCTTTCGCTGTTGGCAAGGCATGGTGGCAGGTTAATTGCAGGATATTGGCAACTTGCGTCGTGCTGGTAAAACAACTGAAACATGTTGGTGAAAAGAAAAAGAGTTTTATTCGTGATCTTTATTTTTCTTATCCATATGGCTGTATTTTGCTTTATTACCTTTGCATTTTTTATGTTTTCAATGAAAAAGTTTGGAAGTATGGAAACTGTCTTACGAGTTCACAGATTCCATGAAGGGGTGGGCTCACTTTTTAAGACTTTGACCGAAAAATTTGAATCTCTATCTGACAAATATCCTTGTATTTGTTTTGAACGTCGGAGCCCTGTAAATCATTCAAAGTAAATTTCTTGTTGATGGTGAATTATTATTTATTCATTGTTAGAGACAGCACAAAGTTGGTTGGTGCAAAACATAATGGGGCAAACACTTTTTTGAGCTTGAACATAACTGGGTGACCATTAGGCCAGTTGCTCGGTGACCATTAGGCCAGTAACTGGGTGACCATTAGGCCAATATGCTCAAAATGAGGCTTGAAATATAAAGTTGTTCATGTTTGATGAAAAGCAAATTTGAAAAAAATTTCTGTCCTGCGAATGCGAAAATTTGGCAAGTTTTGTCTAGAAAAAGCCCTTTGAGGGCACTTTTAATGGAGAAATTAATCTAGCCAAGGGTATCATTTTCACAAAAATTGGTCTAGCCAACGATCCCATTTTGAAACTGTGGGCGGCACACCCCTACCCGAAATTTAGCTGAGAACCCCCCCCCCCCCCGTGAAATTGAAAATCTCAGGCTTATCCCTTCACGCCCGACTAAAATTAAGTTTAATAGGAAAACCTGATATAGATTGTCGTTTTCCAGGGGGTATCATAATCAGTGATTCAGTAAGCAATAGATAAATGCAAAGTGCATAACCTTCATTTCATTTCATTTTTCATTTTTTATTTTTTATCCACGGTAGCCCCGTCAATCTGCATTGATTGCTTTACAGGGGGCCGTGCAAAAATACATATAATTTCCAAATTTAAAACCTAATCCTAATTAATTTACAATTGTGTTTACAAAAACGAAAAAAAAAATCAAATGAATGTACATAAAAAAGATCTTTAACCCTCCACTACGTCTTTAAACCTCCTTTTGAAGGTAGAAAGGGAGGGTGCAAGTCTGACATCAGAGCTTAATTGATTCCACAGCTTAGGCCCACGAAATGATATTGACTTCTGCCCATTTGCCGTTTTGAAGAGAGGAACACGCAAGTCAGCTTCGGTATTTCTAAGTCTCATTGTGTTAAGCGCTGAGTTCTTTACAAACAGCTCGGAAAGATATTCAGGCGCAAGACTATTTGTTGACTTAAACATTATGGTCGCTGTTTCACTTAGAATAATGTCCGAGATTGTTGGCCACCCCAGCTTTTTAATCAGACCAGTTGCTGAAACATGATAGCTGCTATTCGTAACAATTCTGGCAGCTCGATTTTGCAGTCTTTGGAGGGCATCAATTTGAGTTTTGCCGCAACATCCCCATACTGAGCAACAATAACGAAAGTGGGGCTCAACAATTCCTCTGTACATTTTACTGAGCGTTCCCTGTTGGAGAAATTTCTTTGCATATTTCAGAAAGCCTAAAGCTCGAGAGACTTTGTTTCTCATACCCTTTATATGCTCATCCCAAACAAGATGACAATCCAACTGAACACCGAGGTATTTAGTCCTCTCGACAGTTTCTATCTGTGTGCCATTTATGAATTAAAGGCTCCCATTAGCCATGTTTGAAGAATGAGATCATGCATGTAGCTTGCTTCATGTAGTAAAGAATATTTATCTGCAATAGCAACTGTTTAATGTAGGATTTGATAAGCGTCAGAATTATTACATTGGATGTATCGAAAAGCACATGATACTGACAAATTCTTTACTTTTGCCAGACAAGATTTGCCACTGCAATAGTGCCACACCTGTTTCTTGATTGTATTATATGGGTTGGTTGGTCTCCTTGACAACAGTCGTCCATATTAAGATTTCAACAGTAAGGGAACATTGCCAGGTCAAACTTGCAAATAGCATTTTAATGACTTTGCAACTCTGTTGATGATTGCATTAACAGCGAGAGTTTGTTAGGAACACGTAGTAATTAGCCTTAATCCGGAGAAATCGATTGGCAACTCATCAAAATTTGATGGAGATTTTACTTTGCTCGATTGTTTTGATTGCATACAAGTATATTCTTTCTGGTTTGCCTAAAGCCCCTTTCAGAATGTTTTCATTCTTAAAACATGAAACATAGCTCAAGAAACTACTTATTTTGACAAAGAAAATCCTTAACCTACACTTAATTTATTTTCACTTGCGTCCAGTATCACTTTGCTCAGAAATTACTAGAGTAATGTCTAAACACTGGAAAGGCTTCAAAAAGCCTTGTTTTGAAATCATCCCGAGGGCACAGATAGTAATCAACATGAAGATTGTTATGGAACATTTAAGAAACTCGTAAGAAACTCTGTGATCTCAAAATTCTATAATTTTAAGGAGTTAAGGAGCCAAAATCCTTAGTTTCTTATAAAAAATACGTTTATATGTAGGGGGAAAATGGTGGAGGACACTACTGACGTATTTTTACTTTGGCCGGACATCAGCTGCTACCTAGTCAGCGCAACATTTGTCCCTTGATAGCTCAGTATGAGTTGCTTGCCCCTTGACAACAGTCGTCCATGTTGAAGATTTCAAACAGTAAGGGAACTTTGCCAGGTCACAGAGGTCAGATTTTGGAAAATTACTTTTTAATGAGTTGGCAGCTCAACTGATGAGTTCATTAACAGCCTGAGTTTGGCAGCTCACCTAAATTTGATTGTTGGGCCAAATATCTCTGAATTGTTTTGATTGTATATATTAACAATCCCCATAAATATCTCAAATTCTACGTTGATTGTTTCGATTGTGTACATAAACAATGCCTATTGTTACAACATTCCTGATTCCTTCCACTCTATATAGGTAGGTATATAGGTGTCCTTCCGGTCGGAGAAAAAGCCCCTCCATAATGTTTTCATTCTTCAAACATAATTAAAGGCTCCCATTAGCCATGTTGAAGAATGAGATCATGCACGTAGCTTGCTTCATGAAGTAATAAATATTTATCTGCAGTTGCACCTGTTTAATGTAGGATTTAGTTTATATCGGGATGGCAATAGCCTAGCCAGCCCACTTCAAGGAGACCAGATTTCTTGATAAGCGTCAGAATTATTACATCGGATGTACCGAAAATAAGGATGGCACATGATATTGCCAAATTCTTTACTTTAGCCAGACAAGATTTGTCACTGTAATAGTGCCACACCTGTTTCTTGATAGTATTATATGGGTTGGCTGGTTTCCTTGACAACAGTCGTCCATATGAAGATTTCAAGCAGTAAGGGAACTTTGCCAGATCAAACTTTGTAAATAGCATTTTAATGACTTTGCAACTCTGTTGATGATTTCATTAACAGCGAGAGTTTGTTAGGAACACCTAGTAATTAGCCTTAATCAGGAGAAATCGATTGGCAACTCATCAAAATTTGATAGAGATTTTATTTTGCTCGATTGTTTTGATTTTATACAAGTATATTCTTTCTGGTTTGCCTGAAACCTCTTCCAGAATGTTTTCAGTCTTCAAACATGAAACATAGCTTGAGAAACTACTTATTTTGACAAAGAAAATCCTTAACCTACACTTATTTTATTTTCACTAGCGTCCTGTATCACTTTGCTCAGAAATTACCAGAGGATGTCTGAACATTGGAAAGGCTTCAAAAAGTCTTTTTTGAAATTATCCCGAGGGCACAGATAGTAATCAACATGAAGATTGTCATGGAACATTTAAGAAACTCGTAAGAAACTCTGTGTACTCAAAATCATACATGTTGATGTAGGGAAAAAATGGCGGAGGACACTACTGACGTACTTTTACTTTAGCCAGAAACCAGCTGCTACCTAAACAGTGCAACACTTGTTCCTTGATAGCTTATAGTATGAGTTGCTTGCCCCTTGAAAACAGTCGTCCATGTTGAAGATTTCAAACAGTAAGGGAACTTTGCCAGGTCACAGAGGTCAGATTTTGGAAAATTACCTTTTAATGAGTTGGCAGCTCAACTGATGAATTCATTAACAGCCAGAGTTTGGCAGCTCACCTAAATCTGATTGTTGACCCAGATGTCTCTGAATTGTTTTGATTGTGTAAATTAACAATGTCTATAAATACTTCAAATGCTTCATCGATTGTTTCGATTGTGTGCAGGAATAATGCCTATTGTTACAACATTCCTGATTCCTTCCTCTATAGGTAGGTATATAGGTATATAGGTAGGTGTATTCCTTCCGGTTGGAGAAAAGCCCCTCCATAATGTTTTCATTCTTCAAACATAATTAAAGGCTCCCATTAGCCATGTTTGAAGAATGAGATCATGCATGTAGCTTGCTTCATGTAGTAAAGAATATTTATCTGCAATAGCAACTGTTTAATGTAGGATTTGATAAGCGTCAGAATTATTACATTGGATGTATCGAAAAGCACATGATACTGACAAATTCTTTACTTTTGCCAGACAAGATTTGCCACTGCAATAGTGCCACACCTGTTTCTTGATTGTATTATATGGGTTGGTTGGTCTCCTTGACAACAGTCGTCCATATTAAGATTTCAACAGTAAGGGAACATTGCCAGGTCAAACTTGCAAATAGCATTTTAATGACTTTGCAACTCTGTTGATGATTGCATTAACAGCGAGAGTTTGTTAGGAACACGTAGTAATTAGCCTTAATCCGGAGAAATCGATTGGCAACTCATCAAAATTTGATGGAGATTTTACTTTGCTCGATTGTTTTGATTGCATACAAGTATATTCTTTCTGGTTTGCCTAAAGCCCCTTTCAGAATGTTTTCATTCTTAAAACATGAAACATAGCTCAAGAAACTACTTATTTTGACAAAGAAAATCCTTAACCTACACTTAATTTATTTTCACTTGCGTCCAGTATCACTTTGCTCAGAAATTACTAGAGTAATGTCTAAACACTGGAAAGGCTTCAAAAAGCCTTGTTTTGAAATCATCCCGAGGGCACAGATAGTAATCAACATGAAGATTGTTATGGAACATTTAAGAAACTCGTAAGAAACTCTGTGATCTCAAAATTCTATAATTTTAAGGAGTTAAGGAGCCAAAATCCTTAGTTTCTTATAAAAAATACGTTTATATGTAGGGGGAAAATGGTGGAGGACACTACTGACGTATTTTTACTTTGGCCGGACATCAGCTGCTACCTAGTCAGCGCAACATTTGTCCCTTGATAGCTCAGTATGAGTTGCTTGCCCCTTGACAACAGTCGTCCATGTTGAAGATTTCAAACAGTAAGGGAACTTTGCCAGGTCACAGAGGTCAGATTTTGGAAAATTACTTTTTAATGAGTTGGCAGCTCAACTGATGAGTTCATTAACAGCCTGAGTTTGGCAGCTCACCTAAATTTGATTGTTGGGCCAAATATCTCTGAATTGTTTTGATTGTATATATTAACAATCCCCATAAATATCTCAAATTCTACGTTGATTGTTTCGATTGTGTACATAAACAATGCCTATTGTTACAACATTCCTGATTCCTTCCACTCTATATAGGTAGGTATATAGGTGTCCTTCCGGTCGGAGAAAAAGCCCCTCCATAATGTTTTCATTCTTCAAACATAATTAAAGGCTCCCATTAGCCATGTTTGAAGAGTGAGATCATGCATGTAGCTTACTTCATGTAGTAAAGAATATTTATCTGCAATTGCAACTGTTTAATGTAGGATTTGATAAGCGTCAGAATTATTACATTGGATGTATCGAAAAGCACATGATACTGACAAATTCTTTACTTTTGCCAGACAAGATTTGCCACTGCAATAGTGCCACACCTGTTTCTTGATAGTATTATATGCGTTGGTTGGTTTCCTTGACAACAGTCGTCCATATGAAGATTTCAAGCAGTAAGGGAACATTGCCAGGTCAAACTTTGCAAATAGCATTTTAATGACTTTGCAACTCTGTTAATGATTTCATTAACAGCGAGAGTTTGTTAGGAACACGTAGTAATTAGCCTTAATCAGGAGAAATCGATTGGCAACTCATCGAAATTTGATGGAGATTTTATTTCGCTCGATTGCTTTGATTGCAAACAATTATATTCTTTCTGGTTTGCCTAAAACTCTTTCCAGAATGTTTTCATTCTTAAAACATGAAACATAGCTCAAGAAACTACTTATTTTGACAAAGAAAATCCTTAACCTACACTTAATTTATTTTCACTTGCGTCCAGTATCACTTTGCTCAGAAATTACTAGAGTAATGTCTAAACACTGGAAAGGCTTCAAAAAGCCTTGTTTTGAAATCATCCCGAGGGCACAGATAGTAATCAACATGAAGATTGTTATGGAACATTTAAGAAACTCGTAAGAAACTCTGTGATCTCAAAATTCGATAATTTTAAGGAGTTAAGGAGCCCAAATCCTTAGTTTCTTATAAAAAATACGTGCATATGTAGGGGGAAAATGGTGGAGGACACTACTGACGTATTTTTACTTTGGCCAGACACCAGCTGCTACCTAGTCAGCGCAACACTCGTCCCTTGATAGCTCAGTATGAGTTGCTTGCCCCTTGACAACAGTCGTCCATGTTGAAGATTTCAAACAGTAAGGGAACTTTGCCAGGTCACAGAGGTCAGATTTTGGAAAATTACCTTTTAATGAGTTGGCAGCTCAACTGATGAATTCATTAACAGCCAGAGTTTGGCAGCTCACCTAAATTTGATTGTTGGCCCAAATATCTCTGAATTGTTTTGATTGTGTAAATTAACAATGCCAATAAATGCTTCAAATGCTTTATCGATTGTTTGGATTGTGTGCATAAATAATGCCTATTGTTACAACATTCCTGATTCCTTCCACTCTATATAGGTAGGTATATTGGTATATAGGTATATAGGTGTATTCCTTCCGGTTGGAGAAAAGCCCCTCCATAATGTTTTCATTCTTCAAACATAATTAAAGGCTCCCATTAGCCATGTTTGAAGAATGAGATCATGCATGTAGCTTGCTTCATGTAGTAAAGAATATTTATCTGCAATAGCAACTGTTTAATGTAGGATTTGATAAGCGTCAGAATTATTACATTGGATGTATCGAAAAGCACATGATACTGACAAATTCTTTACTTTTACCAGACAAGATTTGCCACTGCAATAGTGCCACACCTGTTTCTTGATTGTATTATATGGGTTGGTTGGTTTCCTTGACAACAGTCGTCCATATGAAGATTTCAAGCAGTAAGGGAACATTGCCAGGTCAATCTTTGCAAATAGCATTTTAATGACTTTGCAACTCTGTTGATGATTTCATTAACAGCGAGAGTTTGTTAGGAACACGTAGTAATTAGCCTTAATCAGGAGAAATCGATTGGCAACTCATCAAAATTTGATGGAGATTTTATTTCGCTCGATTGCTTTGATTGCATACAAGTATATTCTTTCTGGTTTGCCTAAAACCCCTTCCAGAATGTTTTCATTCTTAAAACATGAAACATAGCTCAAGAAACTACTTATTTTGACAAAGAAAATCCTTAACCTACACTTAATTTATTTTCACTTGCGTCCAGTATCACTTTGCTCAGAAATTACTAGAGTAATATCTAAACACTGGAAAGGCTTCAAAAAGCCTTGTTTTGAAATCATCCCGAGGGCACAGATAGTAATCAACATGAAGATTGTTATGGAACATTTAAGAAACTCGTAAGAAACTCTGTGATCTCAAAATTCGATAATTTTAAGGAGTTAAGGAGCCAAAATCCTTAGTTTCTTATAAAAAATACGTGCATATGTAGGGGGAAAATGGTGGAGGACACTACTGACGTATTTTTACTTTGGCCAGACACCAGCTGCTACCTAGTCAGCGCAACACTCGTCCCTTGATAGCTCAGTATGAGTTGCTTGCCCCTTGACAACAGTCGTCCATGTTGAAGATTTCAAACAGTAAGGGAACTTTGCCAGGTCACAGAGGTCAGATTTTGGAAAATTACCTTTTAATGAGTTGGCAGCTCAACTGATGAGTTCATTAACAGCCTGAGTTTGGCAGCTCACCTAAATTTGATTGTTGGCCCAAATATCTTTGAATTGTTTTCATTGTATATATTAACAATCCCCATAAATATCTCAAATTCTACGTTGATTGTTTCGATTGTGTACATAAACAATGCCTATTGTTACAACATTCCTGATTCCTTCCACTCTATATAGGTAGGTATATTGGTATATAGGTATATAGGTGTATTCCTTCCGGTTGGAGAAAAGCCCCTCCATAATGTTTTCATTCTTCAAACATAATTAAAGGCTCCCATTAGCCATGTTTGAAGAATGAGATCATGCACGTAGCTTGCTTCATGAAGTAATAAATATTTATCTGCAGTTGCACCTGTTTAATGTAGGATTTAGTTTATATCGGGATGGCAATAGCCTAGCCAGCCCACTTCAAGGAGACCAGATTTCTTGATAAGCGTCAGAATTATTACATCGGATGTACCGAAAATTAGGATGGCACATGATATTGCCAAATTCTTTACTTTAGCCAGACAAGATTTGTCACTGTAATAGTGCCACACCTGTTTCTTGATAGCATTATATGGGTTGGCTGGTTTCCTTGACAACAGTCGTCCATATGAAGATTTCAAGCAGTAAGGGAACTTTGCCAGATCAAACTTTGTAAATAGCATTTTAATGACTTTGCAACTCTGTTGATGATTTCATTAACAGCGAGAGTTTGTTAGGAACACCTAGTAATTAGCCTTAATCAGGAGAAATCGATTGGCAACTCATCAAAATTTGATAGAGATTTTATTTTGCTCGATTGTTTTGATTTTATACAAGTATATTCTTTCTGGTTTGCCTGAAACCTCTTCCAGAATGTTTTCAGTCTTCAAACATGAAACATAGCTTGAGAAACTACTTATTTTGACAAAGAAAATCCTTAACCTACACTTATTTTATTTTCACTAGCGTCCTGTATCACTTTGCTCAGAAATTACCAGAGGATGTCTGAACATTGGAAAGGCTTCAAAAAGTCTTTTTTGAAATTATCCCAAGGGCACAGATAGTAATCAACATGAAGATTGTCATGGAACATTTAAGAAACTCGTAAGAAACTCTGTGTACTCAAAATCATACATGTTGATGTAGGGAAAAAATGGCGGAGGACACTACTGACGTACTTTTACTTTAGCCAGAAACCAACTGCTACCTAAACAGTGCAACACTTGTTCCTTGATAGCTTATAGTATGAGTTGCTTGCCCCTTGAAAACAGTCGTCCATGTTGAAGATTTCAAACAGTAAGGGAACTTTGCCAGGTCACAGAGGTCAGATGTTGGAAAATTACCTTTTAATGAGTTGGCAGCTCAACTGATGAATTCATTAACAGCCAGAGTTTGGCAGCTCACCTAAATCTGATTGTTGACCCAGATATCTCTGAATTGTTTTGATTGTGTAAATTAACAATGTCTATAAATACTTCAAATGCTTCATCGATTGTTTCGATTGTGTGCAGGAATAATGCCTATTGTTACAACATTCCTGATTCCTTCCTCTATAGGTAGGTATATAGGTATATAGGTAGGTGTATTCCTTCCGGTTGGAGAAAAGCCCCTCCATAATGTTTTCATTCTTCAAACATAATTAAAGGCTCCCATTAGCCATGTTTGAAGAATGAGATCATGCACGTAGCTTACTTCATGAAGTAATAAATATTTATCTGCAATGGCAACTGTTTAATGTAGGATTTGATAAGAGTCCAGAATTATTACATCGGGTGTATCGAAAATAAGGATGGCACATGATACTGACAAATTCTTTACTTTAGCGGGACAAGATTTGCCACTGCAATAGTGCCACACCTGTTTCTTGATAGTATTATATGGGCTGATTGGTTTCCTTGACAACAGTCGTCCCTATGAAGATTCCAAGCAGTAAGGGAACTTTGCCAGGTCAAACTTTCAAATAACATTTTAATGACTTTGCAACTCTGTTAATGATTTCATTAACAGCGAGAGTGTGTTAGGAACACCTAGTAATTAACCTTAATCAGGAGAAATCGATTGGCAACTCATCAAAATTTCATAGAGATTTTATTTCGCTCGAGTTTTTTTTTTTTATTGTATACAAGTATATTCCTTCTAGTTTGCCTAAAACCCCTTCCAGAACGTTTTTATTCTTCAAACATGAAACATAGCTCGAGAAACGACATATTTTGACAAAGAAAATCCTTAACCTACACGTCCTACACTTTATTTGCACTCTGCTCAGAAATTACTAGAGTAATGTCTAAACACTGGAAAGGCTCCAAACAGCGTTGCTTTGAAATTATCCCGAGGGCACAGATAGTAACCAACGTGAAGATTGTTATCGAACATTTAAGAAACTCATAAGAAACTCTGTGTACTCAAAATCGGGTAATTTTAAGGAGTTAAGGAGCCCAAATACTTAGTTTCTTATAAAGAATACGTGTAGATGTAGGAAAAAATGATGGCGGAGCCTACAGCCGAATTTTTACTTTAGCCAGACACCAGCTGCTACCTAGTCAGTGCAACACATGTTTCTCGATAGCATAGTATGAGTCGCTTGCCCCTTGACAGCAGTCGTCCACATTGAAGAAGATTTCAAACAGTAAGGGAACTTTGCCAGGTCACAGAGGTCAGATTTTGGAAAATTACCTTTAATGAGTTGGCAGCTCAACTGATGAATTCATTAACAGCCAGAGTTTGGCAGCTCACCTAAATTTGATTGTTGCCCCAAATATCTCTTAATTGTTTTGATTGTGTGAATTAACAATGTCTATGAATACTTCAGATGCTTCATCGTTTGTTCCGATTGTGTGCATAAATAATGCCTATTGTTACAACATTCCTGATTCCTTCGTCTATAGGTAGGTCTATTCCTTCCGGTTGGAGAAAAGCCCCTCCATAATGTTTTCATTCTTAAAACATAATTAAAGGCTCCCATTAGCCATGTTGAAGAATGAGATCATGCACGTAGCTTGCTTCATGAAGTAATAAATATTTATCTGCAGTTGCACCTGTTTAATGTAGGATTTAGTTTATATCGGGATGGCAATAGCCTAGCCAGCCCACTTCAAGGAGACCAGATTTCTTGATAAGCGTCAGAATTATTACATCGGATGTACCGAAAATAAGGATGGCACATGATATTGCCAAATTCTTTACTTTAGCCAGACAAGATTTGTCACTGTAATAGTGCCACACCTGTTTCTTGATAGTATTATATGGGTTGGCTGGTTTCCTTGACAACAGTCGTCCATATGAAGATTTCAAGCAGTAAGGGAACTTTGCCAGATCAAACTTTGTAAATAGCATTTTAATGACTTTGCAACTCTGTTGATGATTTCATTAACAGCGAGAGTTTGTTAGGAACACCTAGTAATTAGCCTTAATCAGGAGAAATCGATTGGCAACTCATCAAAATTTGATAGAGATTTTATTTTGCTCGATTGTTTTGATTTTATACAAGTATATTCTTTCTGGTTTGCCTGAAACCTCTTCCAGAATGTTTTCAGTCTTCAAACATGAAACATAGCTTGAGAAACTACTTATTTTGACAAAGAAAATCCTTAACCTACACTTATTTTATTTTCACTAGCGTCCTGTATCACTTTGCTCAGAAATTACCAGAGGATGTCTGAACATTGGAAAGGCTTCAAAAAGTCTTTTTTGAAATTATCCCGAGGGCACAGATAGTAATCAACATGAAGATTGTCATGGAACATTTAAGAAACTCGTAAGAAACTCTGTGTACTCAAAATCATACATGTTGATGTAGGGAAAAAATGGCGGAGGACACTACTGACGTACTTTTACTTTAGCCAGAAACCAGCTGCTACCTAAACAGTGCAACACTTGTTCCTTGATAGCTTATAGTATGAGTTGCTTGCCCCTTGAAAACAGTCGTCCATGTTGAAGATTTCAAACAGTAAGGGAACTTTGCCAGGTCACAGAGGTCAGATTTTGGAAAATTACCTTTTAATGAGTTGGCAGCTCAACTGATGAATTCATTAACAGCCAGAGTTTGGCAGCTCACCTAAATCTGATTGTTGACCCAGATGTCTCTGAATTGTTTTGATTGTGTAAATTAACAATGTCTATAAATACTTCAAATGCTTCATCGATTGTTTCGATTGTGTGCAGGAATAATGCCTATTGTTACAACATTCCTGATTCCTTCCTCTATAGGTAGGTATATAGGTATATAGGTAGGTGTATTCCTTCCGGTTGGAGAAAAGCCCCTCCATAATGTTTTCATTCTTCAAACATAAAAAGGACGGCTGCTCACTGACTTCTTCGGAAATCCTCTTGAGCTTTGGACGGGATCCAACTACCATTGCGGAAAATTTGGACGGGATCCAACTACCATTGCAAATCAATCAAATTCCAAATGCTGAATTTACCCCTGAAAAAATTTCAGGGGGTGAAAGGGTTAAACAACATCAGTTGTTCATGAATATAGGGCAGAAACATTTTTATCAAAGGGTGAAAGGGCAGTTGTTTTTCTTTGCAATAATTTCATACGGGGCGAGCATATTTCTCTGCAAGCATCTTTCCTTATCTTGTCATATGGTAAATTTGCTAATTCATCAATGTAAGCAACTGACAGGCCATTTGATATCAATAAGAAAATGAAGATCACGAATAAAACTCTTTCTTCTTGCCGACATGTTTCAGTTGCTTTACCAGCATAACACAAATTGGCAATATCCTGCAATTAACCTGCCATCATATCTTGCCGATAGCGAAAGGCCAAGGCCGCGACGAAGTACTTTGCGACGATTTTATTATTTATTATTTATTATCAATTTCTTTACCGTTGGACAATAGTAAAAATAGCTAAAAGTAGTTAGCTAATTAATTCCAACCTAAAAATATTATAATACAAACATTACATAAAACTGGTGGATAAAATATTTACAAATTGTCAAAATCAAACAGTATAAAAACAAATATCTAAAAATGTGCATTACAAAAAGCCCAGGTTGGGAACAAATGTGCGGCATAACCTGCATGAACAATTTTCTCCGTACCAATTCTTTATCTTTGTTTTAAACTGATAAAGGGATTCTGAATTGCGTATCGTTGGTGGTAACGTTTGCCATAGCTGCGGACCTTTAAATCTGACGCTTTCAGAGCCGTTGTTGACTGATCTCACTCTTGGTTGAATAAATTCGTTATTGTTACGCAAGTTGTAGTGAGTAATATTTTCACAGAAAATTTCCTGCATAAATGAGGGATTTAGGTCATTTCTAGTTTTGTACATTTCAGTCATAAGTATTTGCAAGTTCTTTGTATGAATAATGACTGCACAGTCCCGCTGTAATAGGTCACTAAAAGTCGATTCGGTGTTCTTATATGTTATTCTCAATGCCCTTTCCTGTATTTTGTTGATTTTTTGGTTCAGCTGCCTGTTGTGGAACATCCAAACTAAAGGGCAGTATTGAAATTGACTGGTAATAAATGCCCTCATCAAGATTCTTAGTTTGTTATGATCCATATACGGGGATATGCGGGCAAGTGCATAAAGTTTATTACTGGCTCTTTGGCAAAGTTTCGAGACGTGATGGTCAAAGGAGAGCTTACTATCAATATGAACTCCAAGTAATTTCTCTTCAGAGCTATTAACGATTTCGGCGCTTCCAATTTTAACAGCAACTGGGTCATCACATCTCTTCCCAATGACCAAAAGATGACATTTATCTGCATTTAATTTCATAAAGTTGTTGGCAAACCATTCTAATGCTACATTGCAGTCATTTTCAAGCTTATGAGTTATGTTTTCCAGGTTCTTGTCGCAAGCATAGATTGTGGTATCATCTGCATAATTACAGATATCTGAGCTTTGAATGAAAAGTAAGAGATCATTGATGTATATGTTAAACAACAGTGGGCCTAAGACTGACCCCTGAGGGACACCTCGTGTTAGTTCTTTCCAAGAACTGAAGGAACCATTTACCTTGACTCTCTGTTGTCTGTTTGTGAGGTAATCATTAATGAGTGTTAATGCTTCATAAGAAAAGCCATAGGCATGCAATTTTGCAATCAAGAGATCATGTCTAATACAATCAAATGCCTTGGAGAGATCCATCAATACTGCCCCTGCTTTACCACCTTTATCGAGGCTTATCTTGAATTTTTCTAAAAGCCTTACGAGAGCATGTTGAGCACTGTAACCTTGTCGAAAACCACAGAGAAGTGAAGATAAAAAAGGCGTAATAAAAGCAACTATCTGTTTGTCCATTATTCTTTCAAACAGCTTTGAGACCGTTGGCAGAACGCTAATTGGCCTAAAGTTAGTCCTGGTATTGGTTGGTCCATTCTTGGGAAGAGATGTGACATCCGCGCACTTCAGCTCATCAGGAAAAGTCGAATTGTCAACACAATCGTTAAAGATTTGTGTTAAAGGCTCCACGCACAAATCAGAATTAGATTTAAGAATTTTAGGAGGGATATTTTTGTGTGTTGTAGCTTTCTTAGGATTTAAATTCCTAATCTCTTTGTCAACGGCATCAGGGGTAACTTTTTGAAAAACAAAGGGGCCAGCATTTTGATAGTGACCTTTAATTTTTAAAATGCTTGGATGATTCGCAAATTTTTGTACAGCTTTCTCAACAGGGTCCGAGATTCCTTCTGTTGCATTTTCATTATTGGAATTTTCATTTATTCCAAGAGAATCAGTAACGGTAACGAAAAATTCATTCATAGTTTCTGCTACTTCAACATCGTTGGAAATAATTTTTTCTCCTTCGGTCAAAACTATTTTATTATTAGAATGTATCACGACGAATTACTTTGCGACGACGAATGATGTTTGCGACGATGAATGATGATTGCGACGACGAATGATGATCGCGACGACGAATGACGATCATGACGACTTGCTTTGCGATGACGATTAAGGATTGAAGCGACGAATAGCAACTGCAATGACGAATTACTGTGCAACGACGAATCAGTCTATGATGACGAATTACTTCTTCAGTCACGAATCACTTTGGGACGATGGACAGGTTTTCAACGATGAATGACCATTTCAACGATGATGGATGGCTACTGCGGCGACGAAATATTTTTGACCCCATCACCGCTTCATAAGGATCGTAAAAGATGGTTACAGAGTCGGGAATTTTCCCCTGAAAATAACCTGGTTGCTTCAGTAAAGACAAAAGAAAAGCAAGTAATGTGCTGATAAAATGATAACGAGCAGCACAGAGTATGTGATATAACTGTAATCGAAGCTGTTCGTCAGCTCAAATTTCCTACCATTACCAAAACCTGACCTACGAGCTTTCAACGGCAATGATGACAGATCTGCTGTGTACGAATTTTTCTATATGAAATTGATGTCAGCTGCAGCAGAGAAGAATGCAACATCTTGAATTTGTTAGGCTGCCTTTATCATTTCCATGTCTGATTAGGCCCAATATTGATGCTAGTTAAAGTCAACATAAAATCGGATTTGAAACAGCGTTCAAAACACTCCAAATAAACAATTCGGATGGATGTCGGTGCTTTGTTTTCCTCATCCTTGTATTGCAAGATTTTTTCACGGCTGCTTCAATCCTTTTTGTTGGGAAAACAAACAAAATAGTAGCACCAAGGCCTCGTTTTAGATTTCCTCGTTCTCATGACAGCTCAAATCTGCTGACAAATCGCTGACAGAACTTCGCCTGGTGAGATTTATTCTAGTTCTGAGAACCATGGCACCATGCACGTCCGCGGCAGACTATAAGCCCTTCAGGAGCGCGCTATCGCGCGCTCCTTGCGGGCAATTAATTTTCTTTATAGTAGGCGTTTACGATAGCTACTACAGCTAATTGATACTTACTAACAAAACAAGAAACAAAAAAATTAAGATGAAATCTTGTGCATGCTTTGATACGTAGTAAATCGATGCTGTGACGTCAGCGTTTTCGAAAAGCTCCGTTTTCACTCGTCCACACCGCAACATGCAAACGGCGTTTTCAAAAGGATCCACTTTGGAGAGCGCTTTCGCGCGAAAAGCTTCGTTTTTGGTGACTGAAAACGCCTTCTCCGTATGGACGCTAACCCAAACGGATAAAAAAGATGCGTTTTCAACGATATCCGGATATGTGTGGACGGGGCCTAAGTTAGCCTTTGGGCTTCAAAATGAGAGGTACAACTCATTGAAATTGGCGCATATTTCATGATCACACAGCTCTGCAAACGATGATACATCATTTTGGAGCGCCCGGTAGATCATAGAATTTTTCACCGACTCTTGCAAAGGTTTGGAAGCTATATTCGGTAACATGAAGCCACTCATACTGTACCTGAGAAGGAGTAAGTGAGAGATCATACGTCGTGTAAGTGCCAACAACAATGTTCGGTCCGTAATTAGTCTTCAGCATTTGTATCGTGTGACTATTTGCAGGACCACCAAAGTATGGTTGATTAAACAACCTATAGTCCAAATCTGTGACAGCAGCCTTAATGGATTTCTCGATTGTGCCACTTGTGTACAGGAAGTTAACGAAGGCATTGTTTACAGGGGGCACTGGTGCAAGACACGTGCTTAGGCCGGGCATGTCTCTCGTTAGTTGAGCCTTTAATAAAGCGTGCACATAGTCAGGTTGTTGCCAGTAAACAGGAGACCAAGCAACACCAAGAACCAGCTCTGCTTCTACCTACGAATGGGACAGATAAGAAGTTATGCGATGAAGTTATTCACTTCATATTTCCATGATAGCTGAAATTACGAATAAGGAAAAGTTGGGAAAGTGTATGGTGGAACATAGGCTCAAAATTAGTCATGTCCATCGACCTCGATCCGATCAATCGATTAATGGAATAGCAATGGCCTTCAAGCAGGTCTTCCTGAAACCAAACGCGTTTGAGAAAGATGACTTTTTGCAATCTCAGCTAACCACCAAATTTCAAATCAAATTTCAAAATGGCGGAATGAGACTCGCAGCTCGACAAGGAGGTCAAACAAAATAAAGGAAATAAAAGGAAGTACCAACAAAAACAGGAATATAAGCATTTTTAGTTATTTGAGAAGTAACATGGACCATTCTGAAACATTCTTTACGCGTCAGATTCCCCCATGGATTCGCTTGGATTATTTTAGCTTAAAAACACTGTAAATTTAAGAATGATCAAGACATAAGAAAGATCACTATAGTACTATAGGAGTGGATCTAAAGTTTCCCTCAAGCCATTCTATAGATCTTCTGGCTACTCTACAGAGGAGTCTGAATCAGGGACGCCGGAGCGATGGCAGGGCAAGGGGGTCGAAGGGGAACGCAAGGGCACTCTAGACCGATGACGAGGGAAGCGAACAGAAGATTGGATGGATCTGGGGCCCTCCCTTGTAAAAAGTTTTGCGGCCATACCCTTTAGATTCGCTTAAAATGCTATCAAGAATATTCTAACTGATGTAAATGATGTTCTTTTTGCATTTTTGGGTATGACCAATGCAAGTTGCAATGATTATTCAACTTAAGGGTTAAATTCATGGATTTTATAATATCGAATTGAACGTTGTTAAAGGAATATATTTTTCCATTTAAAGAGCACTCTTGCCCCCTTGCCCCTCTTAGAAAAGGGCAGGAGGGGCGCTTGCCCCCCGCGCCCCCCCCCTCTCCGGCGTTCCTGCTGAATCGGGCGATACTTTCATACGGTTTTATTCGAAGGTTCGGTTTAGTAGCGTTGGCACTTGTGTCACTTTTTGCACGCTCAAACTAGATCTTTTAGCTGATCTACAAAAGAGTCTGGATCTAGCGACACACACGAGGCTCAACTAAGTGGAATTAGAGTAGACTTATGATGATGACGTGACTCCCTTGTATCTCTGCGGTAAATCTTGCTCAACAGGGACTGATAATAAAAAACAGTGAAAAAGCAGACCTTAGTTTTGCGTTCATCAGTCGCAGTATGACATGGCCTCAAATCTCAAATCACGGTCCCAAATCTCAAATATAAAGTGTGTGTGGCTATGATAACCAATGAATACATAAAATAACGTTAAATAAAGTATGTAGCCTAGAGCTTGAAATACTAAACGTTTCGGGCTTGAACTTTCGTCATTAGTCAAGGTAGTCAATACTGACGAAGGGTCAGCCCGAAACGTTTAGTAATTCAAGCTCCAGGCTATATTTAACGGACACAGCAGAAACTGCGTAAAATTACGTCATCAACCAATCTGAGATAAGGAAGTGTTTCAATAGATAAGCTTTTTGAAATGATAAATCAAGAGTTTTACGTCTTGGAAGAAAATATCAAGTGTTGCCTAATTTCAGGATCTGTTGTACGGAGCTAGGGAGGCTCAAAGTTACGGGATTTCGCGCATGCGTGCGCAGTTTCTGCTCTGTCTATTTAACGTTATCTTACCTAATCTCGAATTACAGCCTCGAGCCTTGAATCTCGTCCGAATGTTATCAGTTCTTCAATCGATTCGAAAATTCTATCACATTTGCCGTAACCATAGTAATTCACAAATCTCGAAATCTAGGAAGCTCAGAGTCAGGGCCTAAATAGGGTCAGGTTTTTCAGAGTAACGTAAAGAGTCCCTGTTGACCAAAGCGCTATCACCAAGTCAAGCAAGCACAGGGAAACAAGGGAACCCAGGTTACAAGTTTAGTGTTAGAGCTGCTATTGCTTCTGTTTACATTCGAAAATTCCTCAAAATGTATGATGTCATTCGATTCAAATTCCTTTCAGAATAGCTTAAATGGCTATTCTACAAAATATATGAAAGTATCGCTCAGTGACAGAGCAGAAACTGCGTAAAATGACGTCATCAAGCAATCTGAGAGAAGAAAGTGTTTAGATACGTTGGATACATAAGCTTTTTGATAGATAGATAGGTAGATAGATAGGCAGATAGATAGATAAACTTTATTTACAGAGGATAACCTGGTTACCTGGCAACTAATCTTTCCCAGGGTCCTCTCTCTCTACTAACTACGCAATGAAAATATAATACAATTTAAAAAGTAACCTTTATGTTTCTACAAAGCCTAGTAACAAATTTTGTTTATAGTACGGTTAAAGTATTTGAATATAAAACGTCAAGGTAATGCTGATACACTTTTCTCTTGAAAATTCCCAGTGATGTTGCCTTTCTAATGTTAAGTGGAAGTTCATTCGTATGAAATGCTAAATCAAGAGTTTGAGGCCCTAGCAACACAATATCAAGTGTTACAAGTGTTTTGCACATGCGTGCGCAGTTTCTGCTCTGTCTCGTTCAGTTCAGACTCCTGACAGTGCTTTTTCAAAGAGTAATTTCATACTTCTAGCACGTATTTGTTTCATTACGGCTTTTCGGGCTGCGGTCGCAGTTGTACGCATTTGAAAATTCGTCACATTCTACGAAATGATCATTTCTGTGAAACTATATTACTGCGTCCAAACTTCTTCCAAGAATAATTGAAAGGTCTATAAGGTTACAATGACTTTGTTACGTACCATTTTTGCGTTCAAAGACTTGAGCAAATCAAATGAACTGACAATGACTTGATTCGCCATTCCATGTTTCTTGACCAGAGCTCCAACAGTCCTTCCTGTCTCAACTGCATTTACGTATTCTGCATGGCTTGTTAGTATCAATGTACTTGGCTTCATCTGAAGAACAAGAAATCTGATCAGCCACAGCACAGTTAACCTAGACTTACGACGTGATTCCTTGTATTCGTTCAATATTTATATCTGATGTTTTAATTTCACTCATACAAAGGACTCACGACCAAACAGAGAAATTCTAAACAGGGACTAAGATCTTGCGAGAAATCAGAAGAAACTTAGAACATCTTCCATCCTACGAACGTCGAAAGAAAATTCGAACGTCTCTTCGAACGTCACTTCGAACGTTGCTTCGCTGCGAGAAGTCGAACTTTGAACTAATGAGCCAATCAAACTGAAGCGATAACAACAACAACAACAAGAGTAAGTTAGAGGGACTTACGTAATGTAGTCTACAGTTAACCATGAGTGGCAGGACACTAATTATTTGGAATATGTTGAATAAAATTCTTTGATTACCTTGAAATGCCATAAAATTCTCTTCCCTGCCATCAGCAGCCTTTCTCAGCCATACTTCCTTGCCTGGAACTGAAGAGCTCTATCAAGTGTGCTTCCAAAATGTTTGGGCCTAAATGAACTTTGCCTTCTCCTTGCGTAGGTTCAACAATGCGCAGGAGAATGCAAAGTTCAATTAGGCCCAGACATTTTGAAAGCACACATGATAGAGATCTTCAGTTCCAGGCAAGGAAGTATGGCTGAGAAAGGCTGCTGATGGCAAGGAAGAGAATTTTATGGCATTTCAAGGTAAGCAAAGAATTTTATTCAACATATTCCAAATAATTAGTGTCCTGCCACTCATGAGTTAACCAAAAGATCACATACTTTTGCTCTTCTATGGAAAGTATGGCAGACGCACACCCGAGATTTTTGGTTGAGTTGTTAGTTGCACACCTAAGTGATTTACGAGAAAACAACAGAGCAGGATCTGTGTGCTTAAGTGTGAACATTTGCAACTTTGAGCTCCCCCCCCCTTCCATAGCTCAAATGATCATGATCACGGGATACATAAGAACAGCGTAGATGCATAGATTGACCAAAGATTTTAGCAAAAAAAAAGGAGAATAAGAGTGCCATTAGGAATACTGATAAGGAACAAAACGTACTCAAGGCATTTGGCAGTGGCTTGAAAGAATTATCTATCACTGTTGGAACGAAATTCATATTGAGGGGCTGAAAAGAAACACGAGCAAAGCGACTAAGTAATGGGGGTCCGGGGGCTTGCCCCCGGGAAAATTTTTTTATGATCCCGCCCTTTAGATTGCTGGAAAGCGCCCCATTTTTGGAAAATGTGTCATTGAGGGAAACAAAGGATCATGACTAATGGGAGACTTTTCAAATTTTGAAAATTTTGAATTTAAGACTTCTATGATATCGAAAGATATTGCATTTTTGATACACTGGTAGCTTCCTCGAATATATAAGAGTTAGAATCTTTATTCCTACGACCTTAGCTGTTACAGCCATTTTCACTTACAAAATCAACAAACTTCATCTGATTTGAAAAGTTTCAAGATGTGCACACTTGAAGTGCCCACTTGCTAACCGTTGCACACTGCACACTTCAAATTTTTTTCGTGCACACCCGAGATCTCGTCGAAAAGTGCCGTACTTTCCATTCTGCTCTCCCTTACCCCTTATAATGCCCGGGGGTGCACTACATATATTTCGGGTACGGGGACGTGCCTTCGGAAAGGGTATCGATTTTCCAGATATTGGTATAAAGAACGGTATCAATTTTCAACATTTTGGTACGAGGAACGGTATACCGATTTTTGAAGATTTTGGTATGAAATATAAGGTCGGATATACTCTTTCGAAAAATTGGTAAATGGTCGGGTATAGTTTTTCAAATATTGGTATAAGGAACTGGTATGTTTTTGAAGCCTCGATGGCACGTCCCTGACTAAAATCTGGTGAAGTGCGCCCCCCCTGCCCGGGTTACAATGTTGGTTCCTTGTGCGATTAGGCAGCGCTTTCGGGCACGACAACACTGCTGAATTGCTTTTCTTCAAGTCTCGTGATCAGAGTTTCGCACCAACATTGTTCAGGGGCCAGAGAAAAAAGAGTGACTTGAAGTTTATGGCTTGTGGATTGGATACTTAATCAGACGAAAAGCAGCAAAATGAAGTGTTTCTCAAGTTCTATTGGCAAGGATTGTTGTGTATTAAACTCGCAGACACTTGAAATCTGGAATTCGCAAATAGCATTCGTTTTGCTAATTGCAGCTAAAAAGAACTGTCTAAATACTTACCCCATGGGGAGGCATTCAGCATATGCACATAGGGGGGGGGGGTAAGTCCGATATTTTCGGGTGAGAATATTGCTGAATGTATGCTGACCCCAACTTGCATCGTATCAGCATACAAGTCAAATCTTTCAATAGGGCACAGGGAAACCCATAAATCTTCCAATTGCACGCTTATCAGCCAATGGTGTTGCCGTATTCTCGTCACATGACCGAAAATAAGATCTTTGAGACGAATTTTCGAGTACCCTTACGAAAATCAAAATGGACATTCGAGTAATAAAGATACAGAGCTGCTTTTGCCTCGAGTCGATTCTACAGGCCCTACTCCATATTTTACATTTTGCATTTCAAGAAAATCTCATCAGGGATCAGCACTACATCGAATTTCATGCAACCGAAAATAGGCCTATATTCAAATATCATTTGGGAACGCAACAAATAAGATATAGCTTCCAAAATTTCACACCTTACGCGAATTATAGCGAGGAATAAGCTGAAGTTGTTTCTTTGCTTCAGTTTCCCAAATCCTTGACGAGTCTCAGCTATTTGCGACGAAGAAAGCTATTGGGCCTACCTTCATCCACTGCATAATGCCATTATTCTGTTTCAAATCGGCTTCTTTGCTGTAGCAAGGTAGCAGAGCTATTCACCAACAACGTAACACCAATTTCCACTATTCTCCGCTGAAAAATTGCCATCAACTTTGGTAAAACATGATGAACTTTCAACAGCTCTTCGCCACACTATCTATTCCAAGTTTTGAAACAGTGTGCTCACGTGGAGAAGTTTCTGTTATTGTCAAAGCGCTCTTGATGTCATAGTCAAGAGGTAGGTCTTGTGTCATCTCCTCTCTACAAAGACCTAGCCTTTTTTTTTAAAGTGGAAGGGATTAAGGCCGGGCTTTCACAATTATCCTTATTTTCTAAAAGAAGGAAAATGGTGAATGCATATTTCAAATGAATTTGAATTATTAAAATGATAGGGGGCCTAGGTATCTTCGCAAGCTCCAATACCCTTTGATGAAAAATCTCTCATATTCATTCAAATTATTTTGAAATATGCATTCACCATTTTCCTTTTTTTAAGAAATACAGATAATTTTGAAAGCCCGGCCTCAATCCCTTCCACTTTTTCATACTAAAACGAAGGCCAAGTCTTCGTAGAGAGAGGATGATACGAGACCTACCCCTTGACCATGACCTCATGAACGCTTTGACAATAACAGAATTTTTTCCACGTGAGCACACTGTTTCAAAACTTGGAATGGATAGTGTGGCGAAGAGCTGTTGAAAGTTCATCGTGTTTTACCAAAGTTGATGGCAATTTTTCAGCGGAGAATAGTGGAAATTGGTGTTATGTTGTTGGTGAATAGCTCTGCTACCTTGCTACAGCAAAGAAGCCGATTTGAAACAGAATAATGGCATTATGCAGTGGATGAAGGTAGGCCCAATAGCTTTCTTCGTCGCAAATAGCTGAGACTCGTCAAGGATTTGGGAAACTGAAGCAAAGAAACATCTTCAGCTTATTCCTCGCTATAATTCACGTAAGGTGTGAAATTTAGGAAGCTATATCTTATTTGTTGCGTTCCCAAATGATATTTGAATATAGGCCTATTTTCGGTTGCATGAAATTCGATGTAGTGCTGATCCCTGATGAGATTTTCTTGAAATGCAAAATGTAAAATATGGAGTAGGGCCTGTAGAATCGACTCGAGGCAAAAGCAGCTCTGTATCTTTATTACTCGAATGTCCATTTTGATTTTCGTAAGGGTACTCGAAAATTCGTCTCAAAGAGCTTATTTTCGGTCATGTGACGAGAACACGGCAACACCATTGGCTGATAAGCGTGAAATTGGAAGATTTATGGGTTTCCCTGTGCCCTATTGAAAGATTTGACTTGTATGCTCATCGTATCGGGATATTTTAAGTTCATTTACAGTTGTCAGAGTATGAAATGAGAAGATGTTTCGGGTTTTATTGAATATAAACTGATATTTTTGTGTTGCCTGAAAATTTCTCGGACTGACCCCGTATGCACAAGTGCTGAGTGCCCCTCCCCCTGGGATACTTACATCAATGTAAACTATCAATCTTCTCTTCTTTGCCCATTTCAGTACTGTTTTAAACGACGCTACTCGACGTGTTTTTGAATATGTGTAATTGTTTGAGCCTATCACAATAAGAAATGCGTACAATGAAATGTTAAGAGTCTAGACTCGTGATTATTGTGTATTCCACTCGACTGAATTAATAGATTTACCCCAAGTGCACTCCCTTAGTCCGTCGGACGGTTCCCTTTTTGGCTGTTCTTGGATCCGCCATTCCAACATTTCGTCAAACGTCACCTCTTCCCCAGGGGCTTTTGTCGGAGTTGGACAAAAGGCCCTGGGAACGAGGTTGGTCAAACGTTGGAATAGCGGAGCCAGGAACTAACGTAAATAGAAAGGTTAGACGGACGAAAGGAACAGACTTGAAGCAAATCTACTGAGTTAATTTCTGCGTTCAAATTGCTCATTTATTTTCACCGGAAAGAACGGCAATTTAAAGGGAGTACAAAGACCAGCACCCTGTGCCATCGTTTGTTTTTCTTTTTGTGAATTTCGTAAAGTAAGTTATTCTGGAAAGAGCAAGACGCTGACTTCCCGCAAGGCATGCTGGTCTTTACACTTCCTTTACGGAATATGACACTCAGTCTTACAGAATGATATGTATCATGTGACAACTATGCACGGCTGCAATTGGTTTATTTTATCAAACAACGCCGTAGCTCGGGATGGACGCACAATAAACTTGTATCCAGTAAGAAAATACTATCAACTCCTGTGAAAGAACAACCATGATATAAGATAAACCTGTAACTGGAGAGAAAGCTGTTAAACCTGCAAGAAAATCAAGTAATCAGTTATCAACAACGTTATTACACCAATACGCGTTTCGTCGCAAGCTCTTCTGTTTGGTTCATGTGAAGAACAGACAAATGACACGACCGGGCTTTTCTCGTAGAAGAGGTAGAATCAGCTCCCAGGGCCAAATGTTGTGATGGCAATGAATGTGAAAACTAAATGGGGTCTGATATCAAAACATAACGAACCCGTTGTTTTGAACAGATGCAAGGAAGGAGAAACGCCCTGAGTGATTGCAGCTAACGTATCGCTACAACTAATGAAGCGACAACTGCTTTATACCTCTGAACATTTAACAGTTCGTATTTTACACAGAACATCTTTACTTCAGCACATTTAAGGTTCATTCTTTACACTTCAGTACATTGATTATGGTGAAATAGGTTTTCTTGACCTCTGGCTCCTTTTTCCTACGTCCAACCGGTTAATGTGCCCATAATGCCTCTCAAAGAAAGTTAAGGCCCATTCACCCTTCTTGATAATAACGATTCTAATTTTACATACCATACATGAGGTTTTTCTTTATCCGCAGTTGTCTGACCTCCTTGTACGTCATGTCGCCAATGTTTCGATCTACTCCTGTGAGTCTCTGCGTGAGGGGGAAGGGAGTTATAGATGGGGTAGTAGTTTAGTAGAGACTAGAAGGGCTGACTCTTTATCTACATGGCTGATTACCTGGGCAATAAAATAGCTCGAGTAAGCTTGATTTTTGTCACTGTAGAGCTCAAATGTAGAAACATTTGATCTATGAGTTTAGGCCTGTTTTGACGAAACACTTTAAATGTCCAAAATTTTTAACGGAAGAAGGGGTTGATTTGCTTTAATTGTATAAATTGTAACAAGTTGAAGATTGTAAGTACCATTTATAGCCAGAACTCGGTGACCTTGTGTCTTTTTTGGCTATGGATGGTACATTAGTTGTATTAAAAATATTGAGTTAGTTTTTAAGATGCATATAACGAATAGATTTGCTTTTTCCAGCATGCTGCATTTGAAAATGGCCACACTTAAGAAATTATCAATTTAGTGATGAATACGAAAAAGTGATTGCAAGGAATTGGACATTTGCTATCTGCGGCTCCCTAGGAAGTATTGCGCAGCGATGCATTGTTATTAGATGAGATAGCCGAACAATGATAAGGCAATTCGTAATCTTATCTCCAACGCTACGAGAAAATTTCTAAACTTCACCCTCAAAATGCCGGTTACTTTTCAAAATTCCTCGGCAAGATGACAATTTTCATATCAAAAAGACGACCCGGCAAGTGTACTCTCTTAGCCTCCATGTGTACTTTTTTGATATCGTGTACGAGGCAGATACAATATTGCAGATACTGAGGCCTGTGCTTGTTCAATGAAACGTTGAAGCACTTAGGCCAAGGCGAAAACGCGGACAGCTCGGAAAACTCGGAAAGTTCGGAAATTTTTTTCCAATTTTTCCTCGTCCGACTTTTCGTATTTCCCCTGTGCCAAATTCGAAAACGCGGACAAAATTTTCCGCGTTTTCGAAAACACGGACAAAATTTTCCGCGTTTTCGAAAGCGCGGAAAATATTTTCCAATTTTTCGAAAACGCGGAAAATATTTTCCAATTTGTTGAAAACGCAGATACAACTTTCCTGAGCTTTTCCTAGAGCACCAGGTAGAGCTGGTACTTTCTACGACATATTTTTACTTATTTTCGTGTGATTCCAGTATTTTTTCACCCTAAATGTACTTGAGCAATGTCTAAACATTTGGCAAGGTTCAAAAACATTGCTTCAAAAGGTCGCAGGTAATGAACATGAATATGAACATGAACATGATTTTCATGGGACCTTTAAGGAACTCATTAGAAACCTTGAGTACGCAAAATCTCATAATTCGAAGAAACTTCTAGTACTGGAATGAATTCTTAGTTTCTTGTGTTATCTAATAATGAATCTGACTGTGCTCTTTGCATTTTCAGTGGTATTCAGAGGTTATCATTTTCTTGCAACCTTGTCCCCAAAACCTTTTGTCATACTTTAGAATGAGGCCAAATATGACAAAGGCCCTGGGGATCAGGTTGTATTTCTTCTTAGCGATGACTGTATTGATCTTGCCTTCTTTTGACTTACACGTTTGTGTTGCCATTAAAACTCACGATGGGGAGAGGAATAGGTGTTCCCGACCCGATCCCTTAGAGTTAGGTCATACTGATCCTCTCGTTTTTCCGTTAGGCCATGGCTAACCATGGTTAGGCCGTTTGCATGTTATAAACTTGCCAAACACATTGTAATCACTTCAGGTATTTGACATTTCAATTCCTGCAAATAATGTTATAGGTCAAATATTAAATGTCTCTTCTTCCGTGATTTGAGAACGATCACGCACTCATCTCCTACTGCTCAAGCTGCCAATGACAACATTTTCCATGTTTTCGAAAAATTGGAAAATATTTCCGCGTTTTCGAAAAATTGGAAAATTTTGTCCGTGTTTTCGAAAACGCTGAAAATTTTGTCCGTGTTTTCGAAAACGCGGAAAATTTGGTCCGTGTTTTCGAATTTGGCATAGGGGAAATACGAAAAGTCGGACGAGGAAAATTTGGAAAAAAATTTCCGAACTTTCCGAGTTTTCCGAGCTGTCCGCGTTTTCGCCCTGGCCGAAGCACTTACGATTGCCGAGGGGTTCTAGTTTTAAAATCAAAATTGCCGGTTCGAATTTTGCAGAAAGTGGAGAGGAAAATACACTAACGGCATGAAGAAGAGTTAAATGTGCCAGAGGAACGTGTACTTTTCAAAAATGATTCAAGATTTTGGCTCAAGGGATGAAAATTGCAAGGAATCTGCTGAAAATGATCGCTGCGGCCTATCCAAAACAGTGGGAGTTGCGGGTGAGTGAAAGCTATTATCTTTTCTCCAAGCTCTTTTCCACATCGGTATTTTGAAAATCCCGTTAATGAATCCAAACTGTAAGTCATTTGACGGAAGAAAAATTCTGCTTTCAGATGGTATACATTACATCTACTCAAATTTTGTCAATTTTTTAAGATTTTGCATTATTGTTGGGTTGCATTTTGTCTGAAACATCCAGTATATCTCAGGTCATTCACTGTAAGTACTTAAATCACCGTAAACAAACCTGTTATCTCTATAATCTACATTGTTGTGTTGCCCACACGTGGCCATTGTGTTCTGTACAGATTTTGGTGGATGGGGTGAATCCACGATAAAGTTACTCCTAAAAATCCACCAATATCTCTGCAATCCTACAACATATGAACGTTTCGTTTGATTCTTGACGAAGTTCAAGAGTCTATCTTCAAAATAGAACCTTTATTTTGAGAAAAATAGTGGAAAAAACTATGTGATGTGGCCTATCAAAAATACAGCAAAATCGTCCTTTCGAAAGAAGTTTGTTTACATTACATGACCCTGCCCCTTTAATCGCGATTGACAGATTATACCAACCTTTGCATTAGGTTCGTAGAAGCAGACTAGTTTCTTATCTTTGGTCAACATAGTATCAACTTCCACACCATCTGCACCATCTCTTACTGCGCTTACAAATCCGGCAAAAGTATTTTCTTGGAATTTTACAGGATTCCCTCTGTGGCCAATTATCAATGGTTTACATTTTTGATGATAAATATGGCTCCTGGGGATCTCTGGTGTCTTCGTGCTGAAGCACTGGTTTACGGGGAACGTAGAGGCGTCCGCTCCAAGAATGATACCTGCAAATACAGAAATATAAGGGGTTGAGACAGTGTTACAGCAGTTCCAGTGCTATCTACGCTACTAGCCTGGACAAATACATCTTTTCAACTAAGCAGCCTCGTTTTAGAATTTTTCAAAATTTCTTTAGCTTGCATTTGCATTGTATAAATTTCTGACCCCATATTCACATTCAGCGCCCTAATTTTATTTAGCCTTTCTGCAAATTTTAATGATCTTATTGTTGGCGATTTTAATTTTATGAGAATGTAACAAATTTGAACGTTTATACAATTTGAACAGCCTCCAGGAATATGAAAATTTGCAATACACCACTTTGATTAAGCAGCCTCGTTTTGGAAATTTGTCAAAATTCCTTCCTATTGTTCCTGTGAAAATTTCGAGCCCAGATTCGGATTTAGCACTCAAACATTAGTCTAGTTACATGTTTTTAACCTGCTGGCATTTGTGATGTTGATTTTATGACAATGTAAAGTTCAAAGATTTATAAGGGATTTGACCGTCAAAAATCGTTCGGGGTGAAACTTTACACCCCGAGTCATTTTCACGGTCAAATCCCTTATAGATTTGCAAACTTTACATCGCCATAAAATTAACACCACGACCGATAGCAACATGAAAACTTGTGGTTAGACTAACGTTTGGGTGCTAAATCCTAATTTGGCCTCCAAAATTTCATATGAACGAATTATGAATAATTTTCAAAACGAGGCTGTTAATCGAAGTGGTGTATTAGACTAAACTTGGGGTGCTGAATCCAAATCCATGCTCAAAAATTGCGTATGAAGAAATTTCCAAAAATTTCCAAAACGAGGCCATTAGTTGAAAAGGTGTATTCTCCGGAGCAAAGCCATGATCCTGCTGATTATCCTAGTACTTCTCATTTTCACATTTCCACCATCCTCGTTTACCCCAAAATCAATGTTGGTTAGCATCTTGAAGCTGAAAAACATCAAGCAACATTATATCGGGGGTGACGGGGCGGTTCATTTGAAACTGTAAAATTTTACGTTGTTCCAATATTATTTGGGTGGCCTTCAAATGTTTATTTTGTTGCATGGCATTCGGTTAGGGTTTTGGTCAGCTTCATATGAAGGTTTCTCGGGGTAATCTAGGGCTAGCTGGATTTGAAGGGCTGGGACTTCAAATTCACGCGAGCAAACGAGTAATCCTACATAAGTCAATTTACCCCAAAGTTCATATTACCCAATCCTATCCTAGGTACTTTGATCAAAGGCGTGCTCTTATCGAAAACTCCCTTTTACAAAATAAGTTCACACTTTTAAGTGAAAGTAATTTATGCTGCGTTCACACGATGCCGGAACATTTTGAAAACGGCGAAAAATTCGACGGATAGGCCTCCCGTTCACACGAAAACGGCAAATTTTTTGCCGGCAGATTTTGAAAACGGTAGATTTTGAAAACGAAACTCTAACTGACACATTTTGGAAACGGCATCGTGTAAAGACCTGAAGATGATGAAAACAGAACATTTTTAGACACTTTTGGAACGAAACTGATCTGCTCTCAGTTTGTAGGTAAGTTTCTTTGGCATCAAAGTGTTGCAACGAGTTTTTGCCGTCTAAGTTCCTACCGTTTTCAAATTGTTCCGGTATCGTGTGAACGCTAGCTCAAATTTTGCAGCCGTCACATTTTGAAAACGGTGAAAAATGTGACGAATAGGCCTTCCGTTCACACGAAAACGGCACATATTTTGCCGGCAGATTTTGAAAACGGCAGATTTTGACAATGGATTTGTGAAAACGGCATCGTGTGAACGATAGCTCAAATTTTGCTACCGTCACATTTTTCACCGTTTTCAAAATGTGCCGGCATCGTGTGAACACAGTCTTTGTCACTTTTGCAAAGGAAAGAGACATCTCGTCATTCTAAAAACCCTGTTGCTTGCATAGGTTCATTTATTTTCCGCTTTTAAGAAGGACTACTTTCACACTGTACTTTATCGTATGAAAACAGATCGCTATTCAAAATTTGTTAGCAATGCTAAAATTATTTCTTGGCTATAAAGACAGCAACGGGAATTATTCTTAGTAATGTTTGATCTATTAATAGCTGATAGGTGAATTTTAGGAATCCTCGGTATTATTTCCAGTTTTCATAGAAATTCATCGTGAGATTACTTCTCCAACATGCCCATTCGGATGCCTGACAATATTTACATTTAGGTCTTTTATTCAACGCAGCTTGGGTTGTTTTTGATGATGACCTTATGAAGGTCATATGAAACACGTACCAATGAAGAAGGACAAATAACGTTACAACAGGAACTGCTACTTTTAATTGACACCAAAGTACAAATCGATTAGCGATTAGCGATTGGAGACATATGAAATTCGATGCCCGGTAGGTCAAGTCATAAAGAAAACAAAGCACGCCCGCAAAAGTTGCTCTGAACCCCAGGTAGCTAACTCACTCATTGTGCATCCCAGAATGGATTTTGAAAGAAAACATGAGCACATATCGAAAAAAGAAGATTGTATCTAAGCCCGTGAGAAAAATTTATGAGATTATATCATATCATCGGACGACTTTTTGAAATAAATCTCCTCCAATGGTCAGTCCGATAATCCATTCACTGTCGTTTTCATTCTGCGCTGCTGGAGTTTGAGCAATATTTTCATACCATATCGCACACACTCTTGGACTGATTGCATATTCGTAATTATCGCTATTGATTGACTGATGGACGCTCAAACTATCACACGTGATTGTGGCTGCGTTTACACGGGGCCGCTCTAGTACTTGGCCGGCCGAATATTTGGCCTTTTAGCTGTACCGTGCAAATATTTGGTCGGTATGGATTCGCGTTTACACGAGGCTGGCCATCTTTTATGGGCATGCGCACATTGTTTAATTACTAGCAATATGTCTCCAGTTTCTCTGAGGACCATATTCCATTCGCCTCCTTTTCAAAGCATTCCATCCTCAATTGTGGTACCGTGCAAATTTTTGTTCGCTTAGAGTGTTTACACGAGGCCGCTCACAATTTTGACCGGCTCAGTTCGCAAGAAGGCCACTTCCCTAGGTGACCGAGTGAAGGTCGGCTAAGCGTCCAAATATTCGGCCGGTTAGGCAGGTCTCGTGTAAACGGGAAGGCTTAGTGGCCAAATATTTGGCCGGCCAAACATTCGACCGGCCCCGTGTAAACGCAGCCACTTGTAAGCGGCGTGGTTTTGTCTGACTCACCCGACAATAAGGATATCTTCATGTGACAATTTGGTCCTAGACGAAAAGCTGTTTACCTTCATCGCCTGTTTTTCACGATGTTTCTCTTATGCATCCGCAACCCGCAGAGCATTGCTTGCAACGCTTGCAACGCACCAGGTAAAAATAGACGGCCCACTCAGGGCCCACTTCAGCCCTGCAAGTTGCACAGCATAAAGATCGAAAGAGGAAATTTGACAGAACAGTTGACTGGAAACAGAATGTTTGAGATGCCTTGATTTGTTTCAAATCGAGTTTAGAATGATAACAACGAAGAGTGTGTGCGATATGGCATGAAAATATTGCTCAAACTCCAGCAGCGCAGAATGAAAACGACAGTGAATGGATTATCGGACTGACCGTTGGAGGAGATTTATTTCAAAAAGTCGTCCGATGATATGATATAATCTCATAAATTTTTCTCACGGGCCAGTACTAGATAGGTCGTTTTGATTTTCAGGGTCGTTGAGGAGTTTATATCAATGTTCAGTCTTTTTGGTATTCTTAGGTTGTCATAATCGTTTATTGCAAAGACGCCAACAGCTAAAACGTGCAAGCACCTTTCCAATTTTATGAAAATAGGGTTAGACGCTGGAAGGGCAACAAATGCAAGCTATGCAAAACATATTTACCGAAGATTGTGTATCTATGGTTCAGACCTTGTAAATAAATATGCTGTACATATGTAAGACAGTTTCAAGGATAGATAAGATGTAACTTCGCTCATATTATTTGTAATGCCTACTCCAAATAATGATAGTGATGATAATGATGATGATGATGATGATGATGATGATGATGATGATGATGATGATGATGATGATGATGATGATGATGATGATGATGATGATTATGATGATGATGATGATGATGATGATGATGATGATGATGATGATGATGGTGATGGTGATGGTGATGGTGATGGTGATGGTGATGGTGATGGTGATGGTGATGGTGATGGTGATGGTGATGGTGATGATGATGATGATGATGATGATGATGATGATGATGATGATGATGATGATGATGGTGATGATGATTATGATGATGATGATGATGATGATTATGATGATGATGATAATGATGATAATGATGATGATGATTATGATTATGATGATGATGATAATAATTACCATCTTTACCATCATTATTATCATTATAACTGTTATCATGATCATTGCCATGATGATCACGATCACTACGATTATGGTGATGATGATTATGAGGTCAAGTCAATGAAAACCAGACTTCTTATACATTGATTTTGTAAAAGTTCTTAAGGATTGCTCAAAACTCTTGCAGTTTTAAATAAAAGGGTAGTAAACGCATTGTCAAAAATGTGTTTGTTGCGCGATGGAGGGGATTGATTTCTAGAAGTCTTTGCATCACACATGACCTCACAAATTTCTCTCTGACCTTTACTTGGCAAGCATAAAGCCCAGACCCATGAGCTCTTAGTGGTTGGTGATCCGTTGAAGTTCTGGGGAATGAAGGTGTTAGAATGGGATGCATTGCAAGAGTTGGGGAGTGTAAAAGTGCCCATGATTGAGAACAGAGGGCCTGATGGGGCGATTTACTCTCAGGAGCCCACACATGAAGTTACTGAGCTCCTGAGAGCAATGTCCTTGAAAATAGTGGCAAAAGATACTCAAAGCGGAGACATCGTGCGTGCAAGCTAAGATTATCTCGTTTGGGAATTTCCATATTCGATTTCATTTCTGCATTCTTGCTGTGTTTATGAGATTAGATGTTTTGATTATAGGAATAGATGAGCTAGAATAACTTAAACTGCAGGATATTTACTGGAATCGTGAACCTCAGCAGTTGTCCGAAAACCACGAACACCAGGAAGCGAAGCATGCTACAGAAATGAAAATTTTCTCATGAAAGAGGAAAATTAGAATTTGAATCAAGAAATGATGTTTGGCTAACAACATAAGTCAAAAACGATTTTGTCGTAAATATCTCCCAACTCTGTTTGTTTTTCAGATGGATCAAGAAATAGTTGTTCCTTCAGACCTGTTTGTTTTTTTTTTGTTTTCAATTTGTTTTGAGTGGGCTTGTCAGGATTTCTAGCTACTGAAAGCTAATTTAGGCCCACTGTGCATGCCGCATCCAGGCATGGGACCCCTTGTTTAACGTCCCTTGCGAAGGACGACGAGGTGAGTTGTAAGGTCAGGCCTCCGTGGTCACCCATCTGGAGTTTGACCTCACTCGACCGAGCTTAACTTCAGTCACCTGACGAAGACTGTTTAAGCCACTCGGCCACTCACCCCGCAAACTCGGCCACTCACACTCGGCCACGCCACTCGGCCACTCACACTCGGCCACTCACCCCACTCACCACTCAGCTACTCTGATCATGGGTAGCTAGACACTAGACTCAATACATGTTGTTTCGTCCTTTTTGACAGAACTGATACTACGGCTTATTTCTCCACGCTTCCAGAAACGGATTCGCCATCTTCTGATATCATATACACTTTAATATGGCCTACAAGACTTCTACTTTTTTTCTCAAAACCACTGAGACAAAAAACCGCACTAAAGGCAGTTTTTGGAACTACAACAACAACATCAATGAGATGAAATGAGATGAGATGAGATGAGCGTAAGTTGTAGACTTATGACGATGAGCCCCATGTATCCCTGCGGTAAACCTTGCTCAAGAGGGACCATAATGAAACAGTGAAAATCTTGGCCCTATTTTCTTCAATAGCTAATCAATGGAATTATGATGTAATCACGGCTTCGAATCTCGATCCCGTGGGAGTGTTTTCAATTCTTTACTCGAATCGAAAAATCTATCACATTTACACCGTAACAATAGTAATTCACAAATCTCGCAATCTGATTGGTACTGTAGGAATCGCGAAGTTGGGCCTAAATAGGGCCAGGCTTGTCAGAGTAATATTATGAGTCTCTGTTGACTGAAGCGCCATCTTCAAGTCAAAGAGCACAGGGAAACAAGAGACTCATCGTCATAAGTCTTCGTAAGTTGAGGCTTAATGTGAGTGAGGCTTGTTAGGCTAGGGTCGAACGTCGCATTTTGGTCGCGCCGAATTAAATTGATTTGGATTCGACATGAGAGCGACTCTGGTGCAGTTTTGGGTCAGACGCCGAATATAATTGGTCGCATTTGATGTTAAGTTATTCCCACAGATGTGTATCACAGCAACAACAACTCTCCCTAGAAATTTTGGCATGAAAGACGAACTTCCGGAACAAAATGGCTCCTGTAAGGAAGGAAATATTTTGATGAAATTGATTCAACACAGTCACAGACCTTTATTATTCTTAGTAATTTATGCATTTGATTCAGCACATGTCAAATTAGACGTCTGGTCCAAAGACGCTCTTGCGTCGCATTATGCGACTGAACCAGTCGAATCTTATTATTTAGGTCGACCCAGATCACTACTGCCATACTCAATCGAGTCAAACGTCGCATTTTGGTCGCGCCAAGTACAACCAGGGATAAATAATATTTATCCCTGAGTACAACTAATTGATTCGGCGCGGCCAAAATGCGCTTATGACCTACCCTGGGTGCCAGAGCTTGCAGAAAAGGGAGGGAGGAGGGGGAGGGGGGAAAGGAAGAGGAAAGAAAAGTGGATCCTGACGTTGGTATTTCTAGCAAAGAACCAATAAAAAGTTCCTTGATCTTCTTGAAATATGCAACCTCTGGTGATACCTTGTATATGGGATTAGTCCCAGAATTACTGAAGTCGAATCCGCATAGAAAACAGCACTTCTCTCTTTTGTAGACTTTCACCGGTGTTTCTGAACCCGCCATTTTGGCATGTGCTGCTTAATGTTTTAAAAAGCACGCGATTTCATTTCACAATTCAATTCATATGCTGATTACGATCAGTGATTTTATGATTACACGTGATTTCAAATCACCTTCAATCACAGGTTCAAACATGAAAACGAGGTCACTGATTGATGGATCCAGAGCCTCTTCTTCTCTCGCCTTTCTTACTTTTATTTCATTTTCGTAACCCTTCCCCCCACACTTCCTAGGCTCTGGTACCCAGGGTACATATGACCCGGGCCTTAGATACCGTAGTCATGCTTCAGTTAATGTCCGTCTCAAATTGCATGCATGTCACCTGAGCTTTGCGATAACGTGAAATTCCTTTGTAAATACTTTTATTCTTCTGTGATATCTAATTTGATAAAAATTATGATATATCTGTGCGGAGGAAAAGTTATATCTTTCTGCGGAGGAGAACCCGAAGGAGGAAGGGAAGGAAGGGATTGGAAAAGAATTGAGATCGTTTCTTTCGTAGACTTATGCCTTTTCGTCCCTTGTTTCCCTGCGTTCTTTGACTTGCTGATATCACTTGGTCAATAGGAAAGCAGGTCACATTACGCAGGTCACATTATGCCTCTTGACCAAGGAACGCAGGGAAACAAGGGACGAAAAGGCATCAGTCTATTTCTTTCGTTCGATTTCTTTAGCTACCTCCGCTACCTCTGTAGACTACCAGATGTCCCGTAGAACAGTACTCCCGTTTGAAAAATCATAAAAATTTGCTTATCTTACCAATGGTGTTAGGACACGGATGTTTCGATTGATTTGATTGATTATTCATTTACCTTGTTCTGATCCTTTTGTCTTTTTTCTTGTCTTTGTTTTCTGCTCTTCTGTTTCGTCTTCAACTGATATGTGCAATTGAACATGTGCCCATTCGCTCTCAAGCTGTTCAAATATAACTCCCTTGTATTTCTGTGTCTTAGTGTGCCTTCGGAAAGGTAAGGTTCTATAATTTCTAATTTATGACAAGATCACATGTTTCCGAGATACCTCCCTCGAATCCTTCTACTTAAATGGCAACCTCGTCCCCAGTAGCCTGCGTCGCAGACCCAATTCCAAAAGGAGAAGGATAGGGTCTGCGCACAATGGAGCGATCCCGTGTTCTTTGCATAAATTATATTCAAGGATCCTCGAATGTAATTTATGCAGACTATCAGGATTATGTACACAAAATGCATGTATCAATCGAAGAATTCATCGTAAGTTTCTGGAGAACATCGTAAACTCTTCAGTACAAAGAATGTCGGCCATTACTTTTCCTCTCGCTCGCAAAATGATGCACTAATTATGCATGACACTCGCTGTCTAGTGCTCAGTAAACGGAATAAATTAAAGTCACGAGAACACGAGATCGCTCCATTGTACGCAGACCCTAATCTTCTCCTTTTGGAATTGGGTCTGCGACGCAGGCTACGTCCCCAGGGCCTTTTGTCATATTAATTTAAGACGGGAACGAAAGGCCCTGGGATCGGCTGGTCACATGACCATCAAAACACCCGCTCTCCGTGGCCACGGAGAGCGGGTGTTTTGATGGTCATGTGACCAGCCGATCCCAGGGCCTTTCGTTCCCGTCTTAAATTAATATGACAAAAGGCCCTGGGGACGAGGTTGCCATTTAAGTAGAAGGATTCGAGGGAGGTATCTCGGAAACATGTGATCTTTTGTCGTGTTTTCATGTGACCATTTGTTTAGGCTTAGGCCCTGACTTTGTTTTCGAATCGCCACACACGCTTAGTCAACCACAACTGTCCGCCTGCGTTATCATTGGGAATAGTTTCGTTAGCTCGACATTGCTTTCCAATCTCTGTTCATCCCTCCTGCTAAAAAATGCTTTTAAAACTAATCGCGTTTCGTCACTGTGCTAGCCAAGCATCAAACACCTTCCCTTGGTCGAAGCTTGCTTTGTCGTCATTCCGCCATTGCTCGTATGGTCTTGAAACGAGGCTCTTTTTTCATGTGATCAGTTTAAAATAGCCGGCTCTTAACCAATCAAATTCCCGAACAGTTACATGCATGTCAGCATCGTGTCAGCAGTTTCATGGTTCATGCATGCAACTTATTTATATATGGACGCGCTGCCTTTAAATAAACATACTCATACCGCGTTCACATGATGCCGGCACAATTTGAAAACGGTGAAAAATGTGACGGCTGCAAAATTTGAGCTAGCGTTCACACGATACTGGAACAATTTGAAAACGGTAGGAACTTAGACGGAAAAAACTCGTTGCAACACTTTAATGCCAAAGAAGCTTACCTACACTCTAAAAGAGTCGATCAGTCTGGTTCCAAAAGTGTCAAAAAATGTTCTGTTTTCATCATTTTTAAGTTTTTACACGATGCTGTTTCCAAAATGTGTCGGTTAGAGTTCCGTTTTCAAAATCTACCGTTTTCAAAATCTGCCGGCAAAAAAATGTGCCGTTTTCGTGTGAAATGTGCCTGTCCGTCGAATTTTTCACCGTTTTCAAAATGTGCCGGCATCGTGTGAACGCAGTCTCAATCTTGCCTTGCAATCAAAATTTTCAGATTTTCTATCATCACGAAGTCTCCTGTGATAAGTGTATTTCCTTCTGCCTTTTATGATAACCAAATAAAAAGCTTTACCTGCACAAAGAAAGTGATCTAGCAATCATCAGTGCTTTTTGTAGCATGATTCGAAACCAGGTAACTCCAAAAAGAGATAAATTTGACAAAAAAAAAGAAATTTGAAGATAGGCCACGTAATCAAATTTTGGTGATTTTCAAACATGAGTACTTTTTTAGGACATATGGTATCTCGGCAGTCGATTTTCATATGTCAATTCCTTTTCAAAGGAATAGACATAGCTCTGTCTCGTTGCCGCTGTAAATAGGCTAATGAAAATTCCTACGCACCGATTGTTTCCTTGGCTGCACAATGAAACCGAACATGTCAAAGTTATCATATACAATAGATAATATTTTTAAAATCTCGTTTCCATATGATCGCAAAGGATCCCTGGTGACGCAAGGATCGCGCAAATTTGTGACCAGCGATCGTTGCGTCGAAATGGCAACTATCTTTTTCAGTTTGCCAGCGATCGCTGCGTTGTCGGCGATCCTTGCGTTTGAGATAGAAAATTTTCTATCTCTGCGATCGCAATGATCCTTGCGTCAAAATCTTTGGTCAAATTGGAAGACGACTAAGGACTGAGCATGAACCTCAGCGATCGAGGCCTCTCTAAAGGTATTCTTATCTCACTCGGCAAGCGAGCTGATTTTACTCTATCCTGGGTACCAGAGCCAAAAAAAATAAAAGAAAAAAGTAAAGAAGGGCATTTCGATTTTGAGGCGCTGGTACCCAGAGTAATTTCATTCGTGTTTTCCAAATTGGCTATAGGTCAAAAAGTGACACGTGCCCATTCTCCAAATGAGAAGCGCATGAGCATCTCGGTAGCTTGGCTGGGTGTTTACATAAGAAAATTTCTGAAAATTTTCATTTCGATATCATTTTGGTATAAACCAAATCCAAATTTTCTTTTGATTTCTAGAGAAGGTGAGATCTCGTGTATCGAGCAAGCACGTTTGCCACGCTCATATAAACATGCCCTGATTTACCTGTTGGCATAATTAGCATTGCTACTTCCACAGTTGCCAACCATCATCATAAACTGTGAAAATTTGATGAATTAATACCTACCTTGACACATGGTCAAAACGAAGAGCGCTGCGATTCCCATCCTTCTTCCTTCACTGCAAGACTGAAATGTGTTACTTCTTGGCAAGCTTAAGAATTAATATGTTCCGTTCTCCAGTTGCCTTATTGTTGCATCGGATAAGGAATATTAAACAAATAGCATTGTTGGCGTTTTGTCGCCATAGGAAACTGGAGTAGGCTAACTTTAAAACATAGAATGCGGAATCTTGGGCTGTTAGAATGATACGTTAGGTATATGGATTGTTGACTGAACTTATGAGAATTTGCTAAACAAAATAAAGATGCCGACCTCGCTGTGTTTCTATGGTGCCAAAGATATAATGTGAGGCAATTACATAACGCATTTTGGCCTCGTTCAGAATCAAACGATCAGACTTACTACTACCGAACTGCAAAGCAAAAACCTTAACCTACAACTGCAAGCGTCAAAAGTCACAATTGAACTGCGCAGAATCAAAAGTGCAATGAGCAATAAAATCAAAACTGAGCTGCAAGAGAGCACATGACTGATATGCGAAAACTGAATTGTGTAAAAAAACAACACTGAACTTAGCCTTCTTTGCCATCGTAGACCTCCACTTGCAGTTGTTTTAGCGACCAGCATGTTTGTCATGAGCATATGCCCTGTTGCGCTGGTCGCCGACCAGTAGCCTGTGTTCCAGAGTGGTCTGGAACACAGGCTACCGACCAGTGGAGGTGAGTCGTTTCCGAAATTCTGAGTCCATGCTCAATATCTTTTTTTTTCGTCATTCATCAAAAGCAATGACATATTTTTACTCCATTTTCACTTGTTTCCTGTATCATACTCAGAAGGTACTTGAGTAAAGTCTAAACATTGGAAAGACTTCAAAAACCTTGTTTTGAAAAATGTGTACGAGGGCTGCACGAGGGCACATGTATTTAGTGAATATGAAGATTGTTAAGAAACCTTTGAGAAACTCGCAGGATACTCTGAGTACTCAAAATCTGATATTTAAAGAAATTTTCAGTGCGGTCCAAATTTGCGATCCAACAATCCTAAATCTCCCAAAATCTTTGTTCCATGTTTTTGGGTAGAATACAAAAAAAAACAAATTGCTTTGTTACCGTGAGAATGCAACCGATATGCTTGATCTGAGCTTCATCAGGACATCACACAAATTCACGACTCGTGTTGTTGGCGTGGGTAGTCGATTAATTATTGCAAAGGCTGTCAATTTCACACACAAACATTTTCGTCACTTATCAACCAGTTCAAGAGGAAAAGCAAAGGTTTACTAGAAATTATTAATGAACAGCAGTGGTGGCGCCACCCGTCCTCGGAGAAAATTTGGGTTCTTTTCAGAGGAAATTTGGCAAATAAACATAAGATCCTTTTGGATGATTACAAAGTCCGTCCTGAGCTAAACAAGCATAAGAATATCTGATTATTGATTTCTTCATAACCCCAAATGATCGTTGATTCTGTTTTTTGCTACAGTCAGAGAGATGAGTGTTGCTCCTAGTATAAGGACAAGAATCGCCTCAAGGTCAATGGCAATATTTTGGCCTTTATGTCAAACGAGAATGATACGCAAAAATCAAAAGTCATTACCCCTAGTTTGATTATAGTTCGTGCACAAAACTATTGGTGCGAGGGGCATTTCACTCCAAAAAATCTCGTACACCTTTGGCAAAAATCGTTTTGTTTTCAAGAAAAGTCCATCAAAAATCCGTAAAAATCCTTTTGTTCTGAAAAAATCTCGTACGCTTTTTCGAAGGAGTGAAATGCCCCTCGTATTGGTGCATCTGTGTCAAATGAGATGTCATGTGAGATTTACGATAACGCAAAATTATCCATGCAGAACCCTACAGAACGTTTCAGTTGTTGCTATTCGCGGGCATCTAATTTGAGACAAGCAGTCACGAAGATTCCTCTGTGCAGAATGATATGCATGAAGATGTTTTGGTTCAGTGTGATCACGTCCCTTCCCCCAGTCCATGGCGCCATTGCTTGCTGGGATTCTGCACTTTTCGTCTCAACTTCACCTGCGATGATTGCATCCGTTGCTGTGTAGGAGGGGGGTCCTTCTACCTTTGGTTATGCTGCAAATGCTAGCCTCTGTGCAGACCGCCGGTTACATCATCCTCCAAAGTTGAGTTATTTGCATAATGAGTACTATCAATAAGTGGCTAATGATTCGTTCGTTCTTCTAGAAAACGATTGTTTTGACATAATTAAGCTGCTAATGAAGTCAAGAACGTGCCAATTCTGGGTGAATTTGTTGCTGTGCCAGGGTAAACATCCTAGTAATTTATCCATCTTATGGTGTCAAATCTGTCTAACATGAAATAAGCCGACGTCAAATGTTGCTATAGGATCGCGGGAAACTTCTGTCTTGTATGCGCTTTATGTGCGCTTTCTTTATTTCAGTGCCAATTAGCAGAGATAAAACGTTAATCAATTGCTTTAACGAGCGTGACTTACTTTCTTTCTTTCTTTCTTTCTTTCTTTCTTTCTTTCTTACTTTCTTACTGACATCGAGTCCCCCCTTAGATTACAAAGTTGGACTTTGTAATCAAAAATGATGTACGAAAACTGCATTTTGATGCCAAGAATAAACATGTTGTTTGATGTGGCAGTTTTTGAGTACAAAGTCCAACTTTGTAATCTAAGAGGGCACTCGATGTCAGTCAGAAAGAAAGTAAGTAAGTAAGTAAGTAAGTAAGTCACGCTCGTTAATGGAATTGATAAACGTTTTACCGCTGCCAATGAGCACTCAGATAAAGAAAGCGCACAGAAAGCGCATACAACACAGAAGCTTCCCGCGATCCTATAGCAGAATTTGACGTCGGCTTATTTCATGTTAGACAGATTTGACACCATAAGATGGATAAATTACTAGGATGTTTACCCTGGCACAGCAACAAATTCACCCAGAATTTGGCACGTTCTTGACTTCATTAGCAGCTTAATTATGTCAAAACAATCGTTTTCTAGAAGAACGAACGAATCATTAGCCACTTATTGATAGTACTCATTATGCAAATAACTCAACTTTAGAGGATGATGCAACCGGCGGCCTGCACAGAGGCTAGCATTTGCAGCATAACCAAAGGTAGAAGGACCCCCGTCCTACACAGCAACGGATGCAATCATCGCAGGTGAAGTTGAGACGAAAGGTGCAGAATCCCAGCAAGCAATGGCGCCATGGACTGGGGGAAGGGACGTGATCACACTGAACCAAAACATCTTCATGCATATCATTCTGCACAGAGGAATCTTCGTGACTGCTTGTCTCAAATTAGATGCCCGCGAATAGCAACAACTGAAACGTTCTGTAGGGTTCTGCATAAGTAATTTTGCGTTATCGTAAATCTCACATGACATCTCATTTGACACAGATGCACCAATAGTTTTGTGCACGAACTATAAGCAAACTAGGGGTAATGACTTTTGATTTTTGCGTATCATTCTCGTTTGACATAAAGACCAAAATATTGCCTTTGACCTTGAGGCGATTCTTGTCCTTATACTAGGCGTTCGATTTTCCATTGAAGGCGACTTTAGCAGCAACATTCATCTATCTGACTGTAGCAAAAAACAGAATCAACGATCATTTGGGGTTATGAAGAAATCAATAATCAGATATTCTTATGCTTGTTTAGCTCAGGACGGACTTTGTAATCATCCAAAAGGATCTTATGTTCTGTATAGGAAGGAAGGAAGGAAAGAAGGAAAGAAGGAAGAGAACGAGCATAAGCGTACGAGGCAGGGGGTCGGGGTGGGGGGCGGTAGCCCCCCAACTTTGGACAAATTTTCAAAAATCAGCCTTTTTCGGGCAAAAGATTGCTGTTAGTCGGGCAAAAATGCTTGCAAACAAGGGCTTTGTGTCGGGCCGCCCCCTAGATTTTTTCGTCCCGTACGCTCATGAGAACGAGGTAGGTATCTTCCTTTCTACGGACGCTTTTCGTGCCAAAAGTACAACAATGATGAGCTGAAAATAGAAGACATCTGTTTAAGCGTATCCAATTTCCCATACCATATTAAAAATGCTTGGAATTCAAATAAAATTTCCTCATTTAAACTGAAACTTTATGTTTGAAAATTTATTGTGCAGAAAATTATAGGAATCAATCAATGCTTGTTCAAGAAATCGGCCAAAGTATACGTAATGTTTTTTAAAGAGACTAAGAATTTTGGCAAGCACTTCGTGCCCCTAAAACAAGGCGTTTTGCAGTCTTTCCGATGAGTCCGAGTGATACAAGTGAGAATAAAGTAAATAATGCCACATGCTGGAGTTTAATAACGTTATTTGGTAATCTGAGAGTTTGGGTTTCTTATCAATGGTTTCTTAAAAAAGAAATTATGTTTGGTGCAGTTTGTGATGTGATACATGTATAATACATGTATCACATCACAAACTGCACCAAAGTGTATTCTTGGCTAAGATGTAAGATTTTAGGTTTTGGTAGCCTGCGTTCAACGCAGGCTAAGGTTTTGGGAACAGTATTAGGGCATTAGGACTCAAGGGGAATTCAATTTTTCTTTACGGTCTTTGTGGGTGCAGCCTGTTCAGCTATTTTTGGATCAATATACAGGTCCGCTTTTGTTTTTGGTTAGCCAAAACAAATGAGCAACCAGTGTCCAAATATTTCACGTGTTGTTTTCATAATGGCCAAAAATGGCCATTTTGGCAACGTGGCAGCCAAATTTTGCGTCGCCATTTTTTCCGAGAATTCTAGCCAATGACATTGCTATACGTGACTAACGGACCAATCAAAACACAACAAGATAAAAATCAACCAATCAGAACAGCCCACATTTCCTAAAGTTCCCATTTCAAGCGACCTCACATTGAGCCTTGCAAAGTTGCTGTGGAGGGAAGGCAGAGGAACTTCACATTCTTGCGACAGCTGAAAAAGTAGACTGAAACAATAAAAATACAGCTATGAAGCAACTAAACTCATTGTCCATACTTCTACTATTAGCAGCCGTAGTGCTGGCTACACCAAAGCCCAGGGATCGGGTTGTGAAAGACCCTGAACTGTCAGACCTCGAACATGAAGTTGATGAAGATCATAACAAAGAATATGACCATGAAGCCTTCCTTGGTAAAGAAGAGGCAAAGAAATATGATGAATTAACACCAGAACAAAGTAAAGACAGGCTTGAGTAAGTATGTGGTGCTGCAAGGGGCTTAATTTCGACGAGGGGTTTTTTGATAGCTGATTGACCATATTGGCCTAAAAGTGGGCCTAACTTTCTTGATATGCAGATATCATTCAAGGCCTACCCCCAAAGATGGATTCCCTTTGCAATGCCATATCCATGGTGTTTCTAGGGTGTTTCTAACGAGAAATGATGCCTAAAATGCTTTGTACATTTGCAGCTGCAAAAGATTTTCTGCAGATGACACCTTGCCATAAGGCGACCGTCTCAAAAATGTTTGGTTAGTGTCATTTTGACCGAAAAATATGGGTCGGTCGGTCGGTCGGCAACATGATCAAATTTTTATTTTTTCCAAATTTTTTAAGGTTTGGACTATTTTAGGGACACGAAAATTTAGGCCGGTTGTGCCGTCGCCGTTAACATATGTGTCATGGCTCTGGAGTAGCTTGCCTCGTTTTCAATTGCATGCCAACATTCTCCGAAAATCAGCTTGAAAGATATGACATTAGATCAAAGCAAAGCTCGGAAGCGGCAAATCGGGAAGTTTCTGATTGGAAACTTTCTGCTGGATGCCATTTTTTTGTATTCTAGCGCAAGTAACGTCAGAAGAATCATACATTTATGCAAATACTGAAAAAGCTTGTTTAAATTTCCTGTACAACGTTTTAGACGCCCGACCCAAAAATCCGATTTTTTTCATTTCAACAGACGGTCGGTCGGACGACACTAACCAAACATTTTTGAGACGGTCGCCTAACAGATTCCTTCAGAGAGCTACCTGCTACTGTTTACATAAAAACAAACAAATTTCTCTAGATGGTAAATTGAAATTGAATAAAGGTGTTTAAACAACAGGTTATTATCTGCTAAGTCAAAGTTTTGACCAAATAATCAAGCAGGTATGATAGTATGAAAATATTTTCAACTGAAAAGTGAAGAACATTGAGAGAATGTCATGTACAAATCTTGGCTTGTACTCACAACCCTGGATGCATTCCGAGGCCTTTCCGCCAGAGAAATTGGCGGAGAGCCATCTTTCAATTTCATCACGCCAAGGTTTTTGGCGGAGAAATCTCGTTCATTGTGCTCTGGCGGCAGTTGGTGGTGCAAGTGACCATAAATTCAGTAAATATGATGGAATGGAGGCAGTAGCTTTCTTCACTCTTCTGTTCTCTGTTCTGTTTTTGGGCTTATCACCGGAATCTGTTATTACCCTGTGTGTTCTTTCTCACTTTCATCAACACCACCAAATTGGCACTGGCGGCAAATCCTGCTATGCCCACATCCTTGGTGGAAGTATCCGGCGGAGAGAAAAAATGGAATGCACTATGGCTCACAACCAGACAGGAAGGTTTGGCATAAAATTTCAGGATACTGGACTGGAATAGGTGAAATGCAAAGGAATTTATCATTGAGATCTGCCAGCATGTGTCATCTGAATATCTTCTTACTGAGGCCTAGCAAAAAATTTGACCAAAATATTGCAAAAGTGCAACTGGAAATGTCCAGGGTGAATTCCTGTGTGCCAAGATTACACCATTAGAGCTCAACATGGAGAAAAAGTTTCTCTGTGCCATATTTCTTCTGAAAACATGTAGCCAAATTCAAGGCCAGATGTGAAGCCCTCCCAAGAGAGTGGAAGGGATTTAGGGAACAGGTGCCAGGCCTCATCAGTAATTTGCTGCAGTTTGTTGATTTTGTATGTGAAAATGTTAAAAATAACTGCAAAGAAGGACAACACGAAACAACCAGGCCATCTCAAACGAACATAAAAAGCGAATAAAAAACAACAACTCTAATCTAACGTGAGCATGTTTCAATCGTACGATGCTCCTACGCAGCGGTAACTGTCAATCATAAATATGGTCATCACTTATAATGATAATAATAATGAGTTCTAAGACTCCCACTTGATGATCATATTTAAACAAATAAGTAAGTCATTGAGTCAATTTATCTCCTTTACTCCTAAATTGTCTCTAAATCTCTGAAAAGCAATCTTTGAAAGACCTTTAGTCATAATGTCCGCTAACATATCTTGAGTTGGACAATACTTAACTGAGATAGCTTTCAAATTTACTTGCTCTCTAATAAAATGAAATGATACATCAATATGTTTTGTACGATTGTGAAACTTAGGGTTCTTTGCAAGTTCTATTGCTCCTTGATTATCTTCAAAAATAGTAGATGGTCCCCTTTGTTCAAATCCAATATCAGCAAGTAATCTTCTCATCCAGACAGCTTCTTGACAAGCTCCACTCAATGCAGTGTATTCAGCCTCTGTTGATGATTTAGACACAGTAGCTTGTCTTTTGCTGCACCAACTAACAGTATTACCTTGAATCTGAAAGACATATCCTGAGGTTGAACGTCGAGTATCTAAATCGCCTGCCCAGTCAGCATCAGAAAAGCCAACTAATGTATGACTTTTATCATCAGCAGAAAACACGAGACCATAATTGAGTGTCCCTTGAATATATCGTAAGATCCTTTTAATACCTGTCCAGTGATCTTTTCCAGGTTTTGACATGAATTTTGAAAGTATGCCAACTGCTGCAGCAAGATCTGGTCGTGTGGCAGTAGTTGCATATGTCAAACAACCAATGATCATTTGATATGCTTGTACATCAACAGGTTTCTCATCATCTGACAACTGCTGAAATTTCCTTCCCTGTTCCAATGGTGTAGAAACGGGTTTGCATTTATCCATATTGGATCTCTTCAGAATCCCTTCTAGGTACTTTGGCTGACTGATAGAAAGTGTTCTTGACTTGCGATTTCGTTTCACAGACATGCCAAGAACATAATGCACTTCATCTTGATCTTCAACTTTGAATCTTTTTCCAAGTGTGATCTTCTCCTTTGTCAGCATATCAATGTTGTTAGAAAACAACAAGATATCATCAACATAGAGAGCAAGAATAATAAAATCAACCTTACCATTGCTCTGCTTCACTGACTTGACATACAAACATGAATCTGCACCGCTGTTTTTGTAACCATCTGACTTCAGGAAACTGTCAATTGCAAAGTTCCAGCACCGTGCAGCTTGCTTCAAACCATAGATACTTTTCCTCAATTTGCAAACATGATTTGGTCTTTCCTTGTCAGCATAACCATCAGGCTGCTTCATGTAAATTTCTTCATCAAGATCTCCTTGTAAGAAAGCAGTCTTCACATCCATTTGATGAACTTCCCAATCACAAATATTTGCCACAGCTAACAGAGATCTAATTGAGCTGTAACGCACAACTGGAGAAAAAACTTCTTGATAATCAACTCCTTGAGACTGTGAATATCCCTGAGCGACAAGACGAGCTTTAAACCTCTCAACAGAACCATCAGCATTACGTTTCACTTTAAACACCCAACGACTGCCAACAACATTCTTCCCTTCAGGCAATGGAACAAGATCCCATGTATGATTACTTAATAATGAATCATACTCAGAATTTGTTGCTTCTTTCCAATACGTAGAATGATCTCCTCTCCATGCTTCAAAAATATTACTTGGCTCATTTATGTCAGCTGTAAAAGCCTCTGCGGCATAAAATTCTTCTTCAACAAATCTAACAGGAGGCTTGCGCTGTCTTTGTGGACGCAAATTTTCCACTTCTCTCATAAAATTGTCTTCATACGTATCTCCCACTGGTTGGTTATCAATAACAGCAGGTTCATCAATTTCTGACTCAGCTTGATCAATGTTTTGTTGAACTTCTTCAATGATTTGATCTTTCTCAACAATTTGATCTGGTACATTTGGAACATCACAAATTGGATAAAAGAACTGCAAATTCAATTTCAATGATTGACCATTATCAAAATCATGAAACTCTTTCTCAACAAAAATAACGTCTCTGCTACGAATAAAACGACGAGACTTCAGATCATACAACTTGTAACCTTTGGTTCCATCTGGATAGCCAACAAATACAGATTTACGAGACTTCTCTTCAAATTTCTTGCGCTGCTCCTTTGGAATGTGAACAAATGCTCTGCATCCAAATACTCTTAAATGTGAAACATCAGGCTTACAATTAAACAGAGCTTCATACGGTGTGATTGCATTTAATGAAGTAGTAGGACTTCTATTCCTTAAATATACAGCCGTATTGACAGCCTCAGCCCAAAATTCCATTGGCATGTTTGACTGTGACAACATCGATAGAGCTGTTTCAACAATAGTGCGGTTCATTCTTTCAGAAACACCATTTTGAGCAGGGTTGTAAGGAACTGTGGTTTCATGTACAATCCCTTTCTCTTTCAAGTAAGCATCAAACACCTTTGATCCATATTCCCCACCATTATCAGATCGTAAGGTTTTCACATGATTTTCTGTTACCAATGTTTTCATTTGTCGTCCTGTAACATTTGTTGTGAAATTGACAAATTCTTTGAACTTATCCAGTACTTCATGCTTATGTTTAATAAAATAAACATGAGTGTATCTAGAATAATCATCAATGAAGGTGACAAAATATTGAGAACCTCCATGAGAATTGACAGACATTGGTCCACAGACATCACTATGAACAACTTCAAAAACTTCAGTAGCACGAGTGCTTACTCCTTTGGGATATGGGGTACGATGTTGCTTCCCCATAACACAAGGTTCACAAACAGATTTTCTTTCAGCTTTCACATTACAATCCATTCCCTCTACCATTTTGCTTTTCACCAACTTTGAAACATTGTCCATTCCTAAATGGCCAAAACGACAATGCCACAACTGCATATCAGTGTTATCCTTTGCAATGTTTAAATGCTCATCAGGAACAGTTTTCAGAATATACAGTTTTCCTTGCATTTCACCAACAGCTAATAATTTTGAATTTCTTGAAATTCTGCAAACATTTCCTTCAAAATCAACAGAAGCTCCAAGTTTTGTCATTGCTCGAACAGACAACAAGTTTTTGTCAAGATCAGGTAGGTAAAGAACATCATGGAGTGCAATATGCTGAGCACTATCTTCTAGATCTGCAACAAGACGGTAAGTACCCTTGCCATATGCAAAGATTGTAGCATTATCACCAAGATTAACAATGCATGGTTGCTTGAATTCGACGTAATCAGATAATGAATCTTTATCAAATGTCATGTGTTGCGTTGCTCCAGAGTCGATAATCCATTCACAATTATTTACTACTTGATCAGAGGTAAACAATGCTTCCTCGTAAATAAATTGAACAGGATCATTGTCCTCAGCACAATTAGCAGATGCCTTGCTTCGCATATTACCACGTTGTGAATTATCCTTTGGAAGTTTCTTTGGACAGTCTCTTGCAAAATGTCCCTTTTCCTTACAGTTGTGACATGTTCCACGAAAAGGTTTATCATACTTCACCTCATTATTCACAGGACCACTTGGGCCACGTCCCTGTTTCCCCCTTTTGTGTCCCATTGATCGTCTGGCAGAAAAAGCATCTTCAGATTTTCTTGCATAAAAAGTATCCAAACTACGATCAGCATCATTTAAAAGCATACCTTTTACCTTTTCAAAGGACAAGTTATCTTCCCCAACAGCATCAAGAGCAGTGATTAAGGCTTTGAATTCTTCAGGCAAACTAGCAAGTAGTGTCATTGCCAATTCTGTATCATCAATACTCACTCCCATTTCCTTGAGCTGATCATGTAAGGATCTCAAATATGATATGTGTTCCAACATATTTCCACCACTTTGAAATCGACAAGAATAATACTGCTGTCGCAATCTGACCTTTTGTAGGATCGACTCACGTGCAAACTGATTTTTGAGTGCATCCCACGCTTCCTTCGCAGTTTTCGTATCTCTGACATGAATTTGCTGTTCAGGTTCCACGGCCAAGCAAATATATGTCCACGCTTTCTTTGCTCGAGAGTTGAAGGCTCTCAACAAAGTTGCATCATCATCGCCATCAGTACTAGTCGGAGCTTCAGCAGAACCATCTGCATGTTCAAACAGATCCAGACTCTCCAGATACAACCTCATGTTGAACGCCCATGTGCGATAGTTAGCTCCGTTCAGCTTTGCAAACTTCAGCACGTTCATCGTATCAACAGATGACGAGGCCATTCTTCAGTGCGAGAAAAAAACTCAACACAAAACTCTCTGTTCGTTTAGCCCTTGTTTATCCAGCGTTCTGGGCCCATAACCTGTTAAAAATAACTGCAAAGAAGGACAACACGAAACAACCAGGCCATCTCAAACGAACATAAAAAGCGAATAAAAAACAACAACTCTAATCTAACGTGAGCATGTTTCAATCGTACGATGCTCCTACGCAGCGGTAACTGTCAATCATAAATATGGTCATCACTTATAATGATAATAATAATGAGTTCTAAGAGAAAAAGGTTACGAAAAGCCAAGGTTGTGGGAATAAAGATTCAAACTTGTATATTACTCAACAAGCTACCAGGACCTATCAAAAATGGAAAACTCAAGAATTTCAAAATTTCCAGGAAAGACTCCCATTAGTTGTGGTCCTTTGCTTCTTTCAATGGTAGACATGAAAAATTGGGCATTTCCAATAATGTAAATGGTGTAGTCATGAAAAATTCTCCTGGATCTTTCCTCACATTGCTTTCACATTGTTTCAGCCCATGTGAGTTTTGTCCCGGCAGGCCTGGGTGCCTAGGGGTCACTTGACCAGTGTTTGGTCAAGCCCATACCGTCCAAGCCCCAAGAGCATTACACCATTTTTTGAAACTTGACCTTTTAACAATTTTTGAAAGTTTTCATGAAAAGCGTAGGCCTACCACACCTTGGGATAAACATGGATAAGGCCAAAGCTGTAACAAAATTTCATAAAAATCTTCCAATACGGATCTCCAACCACATGTAATAGAAATACCCTTCATAAGATATTGACTGTTGGTTGAACCCATCCACAAACCACAATTTTTGGCAGTTGAGAGGCCCTATATGAGAAATTTTGACCTGTGTTGATTTCAGCACAGTGGGATTGTCAACTCGGTTGAGGGTGCAAGCTGTCTTCTCCAAGTTGAACTAAACTGGGGCTCAACTCAACTTGACAACTAAATCCATATTGAAATTCTCGTGTAAATGCAAAAGTTTTCAACATAGGCATGTTGAAATTAAAGAAAGTATGTGAACAAAAGAGATCAAATCAATTTCCGCAATAATTCAAATTTATTAATGGGGCTCATATTCTAGCCTGTGTAGCAGGCTACTCGCATTCCTACTTCTATTTGTTTGTGACAACATTCATATCATGTAAATGCAAAGCAAATAAGCTATGCTGTGAAAGTTCAACTGTTGAACTCATTTTGTGTTTAAACCCATCATGTAAAGCGCTTCTATTAACTTTTAGCCATTTACCCCAGCCTTCTTATCATGTTTACCCCTGCAGAACCTAACCTTTTTCCTTTTCTTTCAGGAAACTTGTCAAGTCAAAGATTGACAAAGATCAGGATGGCTTTGTAACAGAACAAGAGCTCAAAGATTGGATCAAATATGCACAGAGCAAATATATTTTTGATGATGCCAGTAAACAGATGGAAACTAATGACGTAAACAAAGATGGATTTGTCACTTGGGATGAGTACAAGAATAATACATATGGTTTTCTTGATGGTATGTATATTTGTCACATCTTTTTGTGTGATTTAGATTTGCTGCCCTGTTATTCCCTTCTTTCAAATTTTTAGCTTATTGCTCAGTTGGACAGCATGTGTTTAAAATTCCAATTGATTACGATGTGATGATAAAGATAGGGGGCGATAGGTGTTTCAATTAGGTTCTGGAAAATGGCTTTGAAGTCTTTTCCATTTGAACTTTTTTCTGCTCTGGTTTGCTAGTTTTCATTTGTTGCACTTCTTCCGTACAAGTTCTGATTTATATCAAAAGCCGGATCTCCACTGGTTGCGAAAGTGTCGCAGAAAGCAATTTTTCTTGTGATGATTTCCTGCTGTGAAAGGAAGGCATGATCTCTACGTTGTCTATGTACATTTTGGTTGGTTGTTTTATTGCATCAGAAAGTAAACAGTTTCTGTTGGTTATTTCCTTTTGAGAAATGTCAAGCAGTAAAGTATTCTTACCTTTTCACGTGTCATCTTTAGGTAAAATTAGGTAGGGAGGTAAAAATTTGGCACTAAATATAAAGGAAAAAATATACAGTGGTAAAAAAGAAGAATAAATAGATATATGAATAAAATATTTACAATTTACATAGGCTGATTTGTTAAGTATATACAAGTTAAAAACACCCCTATTAAAGTCACAGGGATTGCATTAAAGATCAAGTTGACCGTATTTCCATAATGGTCCCCTTAGAGGTGGTTGCAAACATAAATGTGAGAGAGGATGTGCAGTTTTAGTAGATCTTTCAGTCATTCCATATCACAATCCAATACAAATCCAACAAAAGAAGTGAGAAGTTCAAGACTTTCAAACGTTTCAACCCTTTTACATTTTACCCATTATTGTTTGTAATCTTTCAGCACAGGTAATAACACTTCTCTTTTATTTCAGAGTCGAAGGACGACTCAGAGTATAATTATAAAAACATGGTTACACGTGATGAGAAGAGGTTCAAGAAAGCAGATAAAGATGCTGATGGCAAATTGAGCAAGGATGAATTTGCTGCATTTTTGCATCCAGAAAATGATGAAAGCATGAAAGACATTGTCGTTGAGGAAACCATGGAAGATATTGACAAAGACAAGGATGGATTCTTATCATTAGAAGAATATATTGGTTAGTCTTTCGTTTTTCTACAACTTAAGCGAATTATTTTCCCAAAGTAGTTACTGTCTCGGGGCCTTGTGAGGAAGGGTACAGGTGCTTGACAATTAAAATAAATCCGTAGAAGTATCCAGATGCTTCACACTTTTTCTCGTAATCAATTTGAAAGAAAAACTCAATGAGGACATACTGGGTGTCGCAAAAGAAGTTCCCTATTTGAGCTGCCATTGTAGTAAAAGTGTGTGTCATTTGGTAAATATCACAAAGAAAATCCTTTTACAGTGTCCAACTTAGATCTGGGTGTTTGCTTCATTTCCTGTATCTGCACACATTGATTTGCTATTATAATTATTTTCCTGAAAAGCAGAATATGCCTGAAAAGTTCAAGAAGGAGCTAAAAACGGTTTATTGATAAGATCTTTTAACCTGCACAGCAAAATCTACGGAAATTCTACTTTATCAATAAATTCCAACATTTCAGAGCTTGAACTCCATAAAAAGACCCACAGAAAATTATATTTGTGTGTTTTGACCATAAAAGGCACAATTTTGCTTATGATTGTTTGAAGAAAAGTATATATACTTTGCATGACAAGATCCTGTGGTCCACTGCATATTGCTGACTTTGTATACCAATTTATGAAATCAACAAGCGGTGGTTTGGCTTTACTCCTGTGATGCATAACATGAAAGGAATGGAACATATCTCCATTGCTAGACTTTTCACCTTTTCAAGGGTTTCTCAAGCATGAGATTTTTGAAAATTCATATTTTGGTGGAAGTCTTTTGATGAAGCAAAAAATTCCTCAAATTGGATCCAAGTTATGCTCCATTCACACTGTAAGTTAAACCAGCTTAACCTAAACCAGGTTTTCGAATAAGGCCTTCTGATTGGTCAATCCATAAAATACAGTCATTTGATTGGTTGAAATTTAAACTGAGATAAAGCTGGTTTTACTTTGTCAGCGTGACGGCAGTGTTAGCCTTTAAGCAAGAGATTGGTGTTTAAATTGTTCAACACAAGACAATGGTTGTTTTAGTGGAACTGTTCAAATGGGGAAACCTTATTTTGGGACACCTGGTATGCTTCTGCTGCGGCTCTCTTGGTAGGAATCACTGTCTTCTAGCCAATGTATGCAATTATATAAATATATTTATATATACTTCATTTTAACATATCTTAAATCTTATTCTAGGAGACTTATGGCCAGAAGGTGATCGTGAGAAAGGTGAGGAGCCAGACTATATTAAAACTGAAAGGGAACAATTTGGAACATTCAGAGATTTGAACAAAGATGGCAAAATGGACAAGGTGAGATCTCATTACTTGCACATCTTCAAATATATGCTTTTAGAAGATGATAGAATGATCAAATTTTTCATTAAAATTCTGTTGTTAAGTTTAGAAACTGTCCCTAAAATTTAGCATTTTGTTTGTTGCTTAATAATAATAATAATAATGATACATATTTATACAGGATAAGCCTTTTCAGTACATGTGACATACTGCTATCAATAAGGGTCCTGTTAAAGAAAACTCATAAACAAGGTAAAAAATTTAAGAGCTGAGCTAATACGCGATTATCTTACAAAATTTACGGTATATATCTATCTTCCGTTTAAAGTTTACAAAATAAGATTTGTTTCTAATGTCGGTTGGCAATCCATTGAAAATCTTCTTTTAGTAATGTATACTTCGTCTGTAAATAAAATTTTAGTTGCCATGAAGAAGAAAGATTTTCACCTGATGTGGCATGGCATTTATTGCTAGCCAGAAGAAAGGCTCATATTGAAAAATATGGTATGGCAAATTTTTGTAACCGTCACACTGGCAAAGTTTTGTGGAAAGACATTTGTCACTGAATTTTATTTATGACAATGTATGCAGTATGATATTTTGTGATTTTGTCAATAGGATGAAGTAAGACAGTGGATCCTTCCTCCAGAGTATGATCACATTTCAGCAGAAGCTAAACATTTGATGCAAGAATCTGATGTAGATAAGGTTTGTAGACCATTAATCTGATGCTTGAAGTGTTAGAATAATTGATAAAGGCTTACACCTAAATATTATTATGGCAGTAGCAGTGGAAATTAATGAAGAATAGATGTCATTTTCATAGGTCATGAAACTTTCCAGAATGATCTACTTTAGCTGCTCCAAAAGCTTCCTCCATAGTACATAAAGATAGCGACTGCATAATTAAAGAACTATCTGCCCTAGGCTGCCTCAGAAATTTTGCCAGTTTAAGGAGATTACTCTGTGAATACAAACCCAATTTGAACACGGGAGGTCGCAAAATCCAAGTTAAAATCTCACCTATATTATCAACTGTAAACAAAGATTTTGAAACCAAGGCTCCTTCACAGGAACTGTCCAAAAGCTCATATTTTCTTGGGACACCCGTATAGTCGCCCAGATTATAGGCAAAGTGATGCTTGCTTATATAGTTGCTTGTGACATTGATGTCATCCTTTAAGCATTGTGCAATATAATCTTTTCCCTGTTTCAGGACTCAAAGCTGTCTGTAAAGGAAATTGTAGAAAAATACGATCTCTTCGTCGGAAGCCAAGCCACAGATTTTGGAGAAGCACTGAAGAAGCATGATGAATTCTAAATGACTGAAGAAGCTCAATCCTTCTCTTTCCTGTAACACTCACAAACGCTCTAGCTTTTCTGTACTAACCATATCACCTATATGCTAGACAATCTATGAAACAATTTGCTGTAATATTTTTACATAGGATTCAGCTAAGCCCGACAAGGGCTTGCTTTACTTCAGGAATGTGCTACCCAAAGAATAAAAGATACCGACCCATATTTATACAAACCTTTTGAAAATTATGCCTGTGTTTGCACCAAATTGTCAAAAGTCAACGCCCTAATCGTTTTTATTCCAATTTCTGGGGAAGCTAGATACAAAATTCGTAAAAAGTCTTATACTTACATACAAGATTTAAGCATGAGTGGTGGGACACTAGTAAATTAGATTAGGTTAATTTAGCTTCTTTACCTACCTTGAAATGCCATAAGATTCTCTTCCTTGACATTGGCAGCCTTTCTCAGCCATAGTTCTTGCCTTGAACTGAAGAGCTCCATCTCATGTGCTTTCAAAATGTTTGGGCCTAAACGTAAACGACCTTTGTCATCTCCTGCGCATTGCTGTACCTACGCAGCGGTCTCGAAATCGAACTTTCTTCGATTTCGAGACCACTGCGTAGGCACAGCAATGCGAAGGAGATACCAAAGTTCAATTTAGGCCCAAACATTTTGAAAGCACATGTGATAGAGCTCTTCAGTTCAAGGCAAGAACTATGGCTGAGAAAGGCTGCCAATGTCAAGGAAGAGAATCTTATGGCATTTCAAGGTAGGTAAAGAAGCTAAATTAACCTAATCTAATTTACTAGTGTCCCACCACTCATGATTTAAGATTAAAAGATTACAAGATTAAAAGTATAATACCTTTTTAAATGGCCCATCCTCGGTACTTGTAATATATTAAGCATTCCTCTGGTAGTCGAGCAGAATTATTGTAGCGCAGTAACACAAGGCAATGTTTTGACGGTTAGATAGAATGTCTAAGGTTGTTACAGTCAAAGGTAATGCATGTTTTCGTTATTCAAAATATAGCCGTATCTTCATCGAATTTTGCTTTCTTTGTATGAAAAAATCCTTGAATAATCTTATTCATTGTGGTTTCCAGGGGAAAGAACTCCTGTTGTAATCCATTGCGCTCCACCCAACGGAATCAATTTTTGAATAACGAAAGGAAAACGATAAAGTAATGTTTGAATAATCATCCAATCATGAAAAGTTAATTTCAAATAATCTTTAATCTAGATGGTATGCTTCTTTCACTTTGACTGTAACGTAACAGTGGATTTCAATTCAGTGGAATTTTCTGAGCTTACGGGAATTATTATCCTGGGTACCAGACTCTATAAACTATTGAGTCTCATTTTTAGAGGGTTTGGTACCCCCCCCCCGCAGTGTAGGCAATTATGTTGGCCTTCGCAATTGATTCTTATCTTAGAGTATGAAAGCTTTTATGGAAAAGATTCGATGTTTGTTTCAATGATATTGTCGAAAAAGAGCTTGTTTGTGATATCTTCCTTGTCATTTCTTGGAATCCTTGGAAGCTATGTCTTACTTGCCTTATAGGGAGCGGATTGTTAACGTACGAACACTTACGGGTTTTGCAGAGAGCGCACATTACACTTTTTCATCGAAATCTTGTCTTGGATTCGCCTGTCCTTTACAGGTTTACAGCAAAGTCGCACTGACGTTATGAAATAGTTTGGTTCGGGATAGTTGCGTCATTTGCCCATCTGAATCTAATGATAATGGTGCCAGAATGCAAATAAACTTAATTCGTGTCAAAGTAAAGTGCCAAAGGCCGACTAGACTTGCCCCAAGTCTATTCCGTCTGTCCGTCGAACTGTTCCATTTTCAGTTGTTCCTGGATCCGCCATTCCAACATTCCGTCAACGGAATGGTGGAATGGCGGATCCATGAACTACCTTAAATGGAACAGTGCGACGGACGGAAGGCGGTTCGACGGACGGAAGGAACAGACTTGGAGCAAATATAAAGGCCGATCTTCACAAGACGAATTTCTGGACGATTGTCATAAAAATTTGCGATGACACAAGCGCAGTGGAAAATTTCTGGTTGCCGAATCGAAAAACTTCGCGGGATGAAAAGTAGGAATTGTTTCTACTTTTCGTCTGGTGATCTTGTTCGCTGAATGCTTTGGCCAATCAAGTCGAAGTATTTCTCGAGCCTCCCTCGAGTCTATTTCAGAATGCAGGAGAGAGTTCCTTTCTACATTCTCGCTATGAAATCAAACCATGTGGAGATCAAAACAACTTTTTCGCCGCGATTTTTTATATGATCGTCCGTAAAATCATCTAGTGGAGATATAGACTTTTGACGATGAGTCTCTTGTTTCCCTGCGCTCTTTGACTTGATGGTGGCGCTTCGGTCAATAGAGACTCGTAGTATTACTATGAAAAACCCGGCCCTAATTAGGCCCAAACTGAGCAATTTTTTCTGTACCAATCAGATTGCGAGATTTGTGAATTACTATTGTTAACGAGTAAATGTGATAGAATTTTCGATTCGATTGAAGAATTGAAAACACTCCCATGGGATAGAGATTCAATGCCGTGATTCTTTCCTAATGCCATTGATGATTGAAGAAAATAGGGCCAAGTTTTTTACTGTTTCATGATGAGTCCCTCTTGAGCAAGGTTTACCGCAGACAAGGGACTCATCGTCATCAGTCTTGTGGAGATAGTGCTTCAACGGAACAAGGGCAGATTTTGTAATACAATAGCATCAGTCGCTTTGGTTCACACCTCAATTCAAAGCGATTAGCGAATGCAGACAAAAGAAATTCTCTCAAGCAGAAATTGAAAACAAACGAAGCCGCAAAGTTGCCCTGAAACCAGTAAGGCAAACTCTCGTTTGGTGCGGGCAAAGGGAGGTTTTTAAGAGAAGGTATGTGCTTATAACGACAGAAGAAGGGTAAATCTAAAGTTCTGTCTCGCGGATTTTGTTTATTTGATTCAGGAGCTGAGGAGTGACTGCGTACATCTGAGCAACAAATATGCAAAAATTGTAGTGCCCTCTGCTCGGTTTCTGAATAAATAAACAAAATCCGCGAGACAGAACTTTAGATTTACCCTTCTTCTGTCGTTCTAAGCACATACCTTCTCTTAAAAACCTCCCTTCGCCCGCACCAAACGAGAGTTTGCCGTACTGGTTTCAGGGCAACTTTGCGGCTTCGTTTGTTTTCAATTTCTGCTTGAGGGAATTTCTTTTGTCTGAAGTCGCTAATCGCTTTGTATTGAGGTGTGAACCAAAGCGACTGATGCTATTGTATTACAAAATCTGCCCTTGTTCTTCAACGGCAGAGCTTGAAATGATGTGAATCGAAAGAAAATTTTGGATACTTTCTGCGATGGAATTTGTATGATTTTTTACGGGGAAGTGCTTAAACTCAAAATTAACGGGAAACTTGTACTTGGCGGATCATCCTTTTACTCTGGTAGGGCAGCGTTTAAAAGTGGGGTCGTTGCTGGGGGGCGTGTCCATTTGCTTTGGTTAAATTTACAAACGACGATTTCATTAATTACAAAGTCTGTTCTGACGGAAGCAATAGGTAGCAATCTATAAAGGCTTTCTGTTTGATAACGTGGATTTTAGATTAGACTTTCTAGACCTAGTTTTTACGCGAAATGCACTCTTCGGGAAATTTAAAATTTGGGCCCTCCAAATTTTTTCACTCTTCCTGGGTTCGAAATTCTTTCGAAATCTGTTTTAAAATCGATGTGTGTCTAACTTTGTTTGTTAACAATTTCTTCCAAACAGGGTAAAACATTCCTTTTCCCATTCCTGCGCTTTTCAGAGTCAATTGCTGGAAGTGCTGAAACAATTCCAGTTTTAGAGAAAAGTACCCCCAATTATGGAATGCTCGCTTGCCACTAAGTTACCTCTCCCCATAGCCTATAGCCCTAACCCCCAACAGTGGCAACAGGTCTCTTATTTTGCATGATACCCCCATCCCCTTGATAAAAATATCATTCTAAACTTTGAACACCATTGAAAAAGTCCTTTTTTCAAATTATACTGCACGCGCACCAGTTTTGAATGCCGTGCCCACCTGGCGCACATACCACAACACCTGCCGGCCATAACGCCACAACAAGCAAGCGCCCGCCACAACGCATCTTTGCCAATCTTCCCAGCGTTCAACAGTAGGACCTTCCCGTCGTACATCGTTGCAAAGAAGATACTTCCATCGTCCTTTGCGTAAGTTGCTAAATTCAAATTTGTTTTTCTTGCATGCTCACGTTGAAAATGGATCTCAAAGTGTTATATGTTGATGTTCAAATGCAATCCCTCTTGTTAGAGTTTCGCTCCAAGATGTCGAGACTTTTAGGCCCTTTGAAAGTACAACCATTCAATATGGCGGCGTCGAAATCTCATTGCAAGCAAGACATTTGATGGTCGATAAAGAAAATGGCCTGTGGCCTGGCGGTTCAATAAGTGGCCAAAATAATGATGGATTTTGTTATTTTGGTATGCAGTGCAGTGGATTTCTTCAACATTGAAGTTTTGCAGAAGAAGAAAGATATGATTGCAGGCTTCCAGCTTGATGACTAGTAGGCCTAAAGGCCCAGCCTGAGGCAGGGCACACCATAGCACTACAAAATGGTGGGTGCCAAACAGCAAGAAGATAAGAATGGATGAAAACAACTGTTGTGTGCTGCTAGCTGCCGCAATAATGTCCAGCGCACAAGGATTTAACTTTCCACACTGGTGCACAGTCACTCTCTGACTCACACTGCGATATTTTGACCAAAGAGTGTGAGACAGTGTTTGTGGTGAATGGTGGCGGTCACACCACCAAAAAAGGGAGGACAGAATGAAAATGAGCGTTGGAGGGAGCCTCCTGGAAAATTTTCACATCCTTTTTGCCTTAGGAAATGTCCCTTATTTTATCTCAAAATTAAAGGGTTTGTGCAGGAGGGTGCCGATACTCCGGCCAGTGGCCGGAGCTTGGCCGGAGCCTGGCCGGAGCTGTGGCCGGATTATTCTGGCACTTTTTATATTTATTTTCTGCTCCGGCCATGCTCCGGCCAGGCTCCGGCCATTTCGATCTAAAATGAGTATATCTGCCCACAGCTTTAGGGGTTTTCTACCAATTTTTTCATTGGTTTGCCAAAAGTGCCTGACTCATATACTCTGAAATTGTTAGTTTAATGTAATTTTCTATGCAATACATTATTATTGAATTTTCAGCTCCGGCCAGTGCTCCGGCCAATCCTCCTGCCAGTGCTCAGGCCACAAACTGACTCCGGCCAGCATTTGTGTTCTTGTTTGACTATTGAGCATGAAAAGAAACAAAAAGCAAAGGGAACAAATTTGAAACACAGTGTAAAGCTTACAGCGAATTGAGGGCTGAAATACTGAAGGCTACAATTCCATTTTCTACGGATTACTTTGTGGATGAAGTTTCAGCTCCGGCCAGTGCTCCGGCCATAACGTTGCTCCGGCCAGGGCCCTTTTTCATTTATTTTTTGGCTCCGGCCAGGCTCCGGCCAAGCTCCGGCCACCGGCCGGAGTATCGGCACCCTCCTGTTTGTGCAAGGCTATAAGCCTGCATTTGGACAGAGCAGAAAAATCTAAAAATAGCCCATTGAAATTGATGGCCCACACGTGCTGTTAATTAATAATCGATAGCAAAAGAAACAATGCTGTGTTTGTGTATTTTCTTTGTTCTATTTATAGAGCAGGCAGCCTATTTACCATTGCACACTCCCTTTAACTACAACCCCTTTTGGGACAAATGCACTCTGGCAGACCCAGCTTTCAAGGAAACCAGGTTGAATTGAATTGTATTGTTACAACTAATTGCTGATTGGCTTTCTAAACAATAGTGATAGAAATCCTATAATCTTATTGGATAATGGAGAATTTGAACATGATTCAACCACTGTAACCCGCACCTGCTTGAAGCCTCAACATGACCTAAAACGGAACTGGCAATCAAACTAGTTTTTTGATTAGGTTACCAATTTTTGGGGGCTGCCGCCCCCAAGTCCCTGCTGGTTTACTAGATATGCTTTGATCCCAGTATGGACCCATTTTTCCGTCAAAAATCAGTACAAAACTCAACACAGAGAAATGTTGAAAGTGTGTTCTAGCCCCAAGTTCTCTACAGATTTCAGCAAACTGGATAACCAACCTAGAAGTGGAGGATCATATCCCTCAGCCCCCATTTGGTACCCTGACTGTTTATGAAAGGCAAAAGCCATGCTTTTATCAGGTGTGAAATCTGTTACCTGTAAATCCTCATGCCCCCTTCTTATAGCAAATGGAAATGGTATGCTGTGTATCTGAAGTTTATTTCTTTTTTGAAGAGAGTTTTCCAGCATGGAAAATGAGAAGCAAGCTGACCCCATAAATGATGAAACAGAAATGAAAGGTGGTTCTGAGTCAGGAGAATCCATGGAATATGTTCGTGTTGACTGTGCTAATGAGACGGAAGAAGCTGATCTTGAAGAAGGAAAACAAAATGAGTGTGTTCCAGTTGAAGATCCTGTTTCTGATGGTAAAATTGTTTTTAAATGCTTTTTACAGCATTTTTTTGTATCATTTGAAGGTTAATGTATATACATCATTTTATTGATATGGCTGCTATTCAAACCATATACACACTTTTCATAAGAAACTTGGATTAGCCAATTTCTCAATTCAGCATAAAAACTTGTCCATTTTAGTAGTACTAAAAGTTTCTTAGTGTTGTTTCTTATTTTTGATTGCATGAATTATCAGTGTGATCTTATGCTTCTCAACATTGGAGAGATCATTTAGGAATAAGCAGTGTTCTGTTGTCCTCAAAAAATAAACAGTTAGTTAAATATTACTAAGGATAGAGGTCTGAATATTTTCTATCATATCCTTGCAATTATTTTTTAAGATTTCTTAATACTTCTGAGACATGGTGTATACTAGAATTTCTGAAAATTTCGGCCATCTCAGTTGCTTATAACCACTTTCTCATCAAATAAATGTGTATCATCAAAATGTTTTCAGATATAGATTAATTGTATTTTGTCCAGTATCCCAATTTACCAGAACTTCAATTGTGGGATGAACAGTTATCTTAAGGCCCTAATGCCTATCTTCTACGTAATGCTTGTCTGAAAGATTTTTTTTCAATACAGAAGGTCATTTGATGAGTAAGTTGCATTGTACATCGTTTTTACTCAAGAAAAAGATCATATTGATTCATGATTATTGTATAGAAATATCAGAATGCTTTCTGTTTGTTCCATTAATTAGTTTCTTGTTTTTTTGCAGACATTGGTAACAGTGAAAATGCAGCACCTATTAGCCTTGATGCTATTTCATCTGCTGAAGTCCCTGTTGTTGTTAAATCTTCAGAGCAAGAAGTTATTAACATGCTTTTAGCTCAACATGGCATCCTTCCTAGTGGAACAGCCTTAGAAGTGCCTACTTTCACAGTTCAGCATAGCCCAACTAGCATCACATCAGATGGTAATCAAAGTGATGGTACAAAAGGGCAGGTAAGGAATGAAGCCTATCAGTTCACCTCTACAGGGCTGTGTCAAAAAATGATTGAAAACTGAATCAGGAAGCTAAATATCAAATGCAAAATTCATGGTAATCCTAAAGCATTTTTTGTCCTTTAGTGCAAGCTCTGTAAGTAGTACACTTATATCATTTCTGAAATTGAAATCAATGTATATCTTTAGCAATCATTTTTAGTTGTTTCAAGCCTGTGCAAGCCATAAGAAATATATACTGTAATTCTTTACTCTGAGTGCCAGTTTTTCTGTGAGTGACAATCCTGGAGCCAGAGTTCCAAAAGCAGTAGAGGAATTACAACTTTCGCTATTTGGCTGCACACACTGATTGCCAAGAGAAACATGGGCAAGACAGTTATTGTATAAAGCTTTGAAAGCTTATCAGAGAAACTTTTTCAGACATTTTTCGAATTGTTCAGTCCTAAAGATGTGTGATTTTACCAAAAACATTTTCTCATCTAAGTTAGCCTTTGACTGATAGATTAACATTTTAGTTTTGAATGTGATCACATACTTTTTATTCCATAGCCCGCCAAACTCCATAAACTTTTTTGACCCACTGGGTATGTAAATAGATATTTGTATTGCTTTTTTTCTTTTTTAGCTGATAGGGTTTTTTTGTGTTAAAACAAGTGATAAAATGAAAAATGAAATGAAGCTGTATTCTTTTTTATAATTAATGTTGATCATGTATCTGGAGTGACAAAGAAATAAAATACTTTTCAAGCGTGCCTTTTATATTCAGGACATTGGTCTCCCTACCATGGTTACTACAACTTCTGCCACACAGGAGACTTTGGAAGGAGAAAGTGGTAAGTTTCGTAAAATTAGAAAGCTTTTGCATCCTTATAATTCCATCATTCAGTTGACCACAGACCTATTTGTAGTCCATTGAAAGGTCAGAACTTTGCTTGCTGTCATAGAATAAGAGAACATTTTCATCCTTACAGTTTTGTCATTTAGTTGACCCCAGACTTATTTATGTCCCTTGAAGGGTTCAGAACTTTGCTTCGGTCCTTTACATTGAAAATGATTTTCTTGGGGGCTCTAACAGACGATTGCACTAAAGATGGTGGTGATAAACTTTTTACGAAGATGCATTGCTGTCGAATTCGAGTCTTTAACGATTCTTTAGGAATTCGATTAAAGAACGCCGTGCATCTTGGTTAAAAGTTCCTCACCGCCATCTGTAATGCTGTTGTCTATTCTTTACAGTAGTTTTGGCAATCAGTTATTCAGAAAATTAATTCGGCTGTTTACCGAGGCACAGCCGAATATTAGCTAAAAGGATCGGATTTTCGGATTTTGGTTTGGTATTGATTTAATGGACTTCAAATTGTCGTTCTTTCAAATGTTAGGTACACACGGTACTTGATGAATTTCAACATGTTGAACTCTGCAAGAGAAAGCACAGGAGGCCCAACGTATTGTAATGAGGGGACCCTCGAATATTCTAACGTATGACTTACCAAGATCTTTTCTTTCTTCAGATAGAATATCTTATTGAAAAAGCTTGCAAATTAGATTTTGTTGTCCGTGTCTCATATAACAGCCATTTCGTCTTGCTTTGCGTCGTTGCTGTCGATCAATCCAATACAGCGCCGCGAAGAAGGCTAGCTATCAACGCGTAGTGATAATCGAAATGCCGTTGGTTTGATTTTTGTTGTCTTAGTATAGATATACGTATATACATACGTTGGGCCTCCTGTGGAGAAAGACGAATAAATCTTAATATCTGTTTTCTGAATAACACTTATATGAAAGATTGTTTTGCCCTGATGCTGCATAAAGATTTGACCATCCTTCAATATCTCCGACAGCCTAAAAATCTTGCCAAAAATTTGCTGGGATCGGCATTCCCCCGTTCCCATACTTTATCAGCCTGTGCTGATTGTCTTTTTCCTTTCAGCAAGAGCAGATGGAAAGCAATCAAATGAGCTATCTGAACAAGTTGAAGCTCATAATGCTGCGTATCTGTCATCTATAAATGCACCTGAAATTGGTAATCATCACTATTCATACTGCCGCCGAAACATCCTCAGCTTAAATGGACCTTTTCGCAGTTTGTAGAAAGGGCCTGAGGAGAGCGTGGCCCATTCTGACAGCCTTGGTAACAGAAGGAAATCGGGGAATCCCCTCCACTTCGGGGATAAACTTTGGCTTGCATCTCGGTCGCATCTCCCTGCAAACTCGAGTTATTTTTTATTTATTTGCACCTATTAAGGGCTGCAGGATACTTATTTAGCATGGTAAGTGTTTGCTCTAGATTATTTATGCGTTTTGCTAGCCTTCCGCCCATTTGTGAATGTTTTTGAGCCATTTAATTGCATATGTTCACGCAAGTTTGAAGTCAGACCTGTTGATCTGTTGGGCTTAATCTGAGCCGCTTCAAATACTTAGAATGAAAAAATGGCTCAAATTACATTCGCCGATGAGTGGAGGATGACCAGATATGTAAATAATCGAGAGAAAACATTTACCGGTCTAAACAACTATCGTGTGACTCATGAAAGGTGCAGATAAATCAAAAGCAACTCAAGTTTGCAGGAAAGGCAACCGATCCGCAAGGAGGCAATTTCCCTGATTTCCTACAGTTGTCATGGCTGTCAGAATGGGCGGCGCGGCGCTCTCCTTAGACCCCGTTCACACTACTCCGTTTTTGTACAAAAACGGAGAGAAAAACCTCCGTTTTTGTGAAAGTGTTCACACTGATCCGCACAAAAATGCCACAAAAACGGAGGTTTTCGAAAACGCTGTCAAAAGTGGATATCCACAAAAACGAAGGTTTTTGAAAATGCATTTGATCAATGTGAACGCACAAAACCGGAGGTTTTTGAAAACACTCCAATATCCAACAATGAGCTTCACAAAAGCGGAGTAATGTGAACGCACAAAAACGGATGTTTTTCGCTGCGTTTTTGTTATCGGGCAGATCAGTGTGAACGCACAAAAACGGAGGTTTTTCTCTCCGCTTTTGTACGAAAGCGGAGTAGTGTGAATGGTAGCTTCGATGCAACAAAAACGGATACTAACAAAAACGGAGTAATGTGAACAGCGCCTTAGTTCCTTTCTCCAAAATTGTGAAAAAGTTGATCGGCTCTCTCCTTTTGTTTGTCCACATCCATGTATGTATGTGAGAAAACTTCAGGTCGTTTGTGATAACTTCAGAAAGAGTACATTTGAAATCGTCATTATTTTTAGAATTACAGCGTTTTTAAGCTTTATAATGGAATGTGCGAGAGGAGGTATCGGAAGCTTTGACAACAAATAAGGGCACCATTAATTCTAAGCTGATCAAGGAAAGTCAAAATTACCAATACAAGAAAGACTCCTTTTTGAAGATGTACCAGAGATGGTTGGGTGCGAGGAGAATCCTTTGACTGTTATGGTTAACGATTTAGCAATTTGATGACGTCACAACTTCAAAACTAGCAGAAATTTTAAAATGCTGATGAAAATAGTGACGATTTCAAAAATGCACTCCATGGGATTATGGCAAATGATTGAAAGTTCCCTTTGATCTATTCAGTTGTAAGAAATAGCCAATAACGTGTTACACATTTAGGCCCCGTTCACACGGGAACGCAATCGTTCCGTTCCATATCGTTCCGTTCCGAAAAGTGGAACGCTCAGGGGTTGCGTTCACACGGGAACGCTTGAAATAACATCGTTCCGTTCCAAAAAGTGGAACGATAAAATAAGTGATACGAAAAGTGGAACGATACGCAATCGTTCCGTTCCGTTCCGTTCCCGTGTGAACAGGCAATGAGGTGCAAGACTGGTCCAAAAAACGGAACGATAAAATTTTTGCCCTAAGCGAATGCGTGGATAAAGTTTTTTCTGGAAAAAATGGCAAGGACTAAAGAGAAAACTGTGGAACGGAACGATTGCGTTCCCGTGTGAACAGAAACAAAAACCGATACGCAATCGTTCCGTTCCCGTCTGAACAGTCTCTTTTTGCGTTCCAGAAACTGGAACGAAGATGGAACGAAACGATTGCGTTCCCGTGTGAACGGGGCCTTAATTCTAAGTTTGAGCAAATTCGAGCCCCACACTGAATCAAATTGACGCTGAATATTTTTCCCATTACAGTTACGACCTTTGTGGCTGAGGATGGGCAAGGAGGGCATATCATCATATCTGGTGGTCCAGAATACCAAGACAATAGTGTTGTAGCCATTTCAGGACAACAAGTGTCAACAGTAGCAGAAGGACAGTTAATGACTATTGCCAGTGGTGAAAATGCACCTGTGTCTATTGCAGGTAGTACATATCATGTATGTTTGTACCACAAATGATCCATAAGAGATTTAACGTTTTATTGTTACAATAGCTAAATACATACCAGATGCAGAGAAATGTGACCATGTTGAAAAATCGTTTTAAATTTATCCAAAGTATCGAAGAATAGAATTGAAGACCATATGTATATCCATCGAAATTAGTCGAAGATGGCATAGCATGACACTACGTTTTAGTGATGATGGAACTGTTTTTTTTTCTATGAAATTGATGAACAGTTTCCACGGTCGCTAGCGGGAATCCAAAATGTGACCAACTGGATTTTAAGCCAGTAGCAAACCTAATATTTCTTTTCCAATATCTTGTCGATTTACTGCTCTCTGAAAGATTTTAAACGCACGGTAGTGGTAAAAAAATCTTGATCAATACAAGCTTGCTATGAGCATATGGTAGACACCGTTTCAATGGTTGAATTGTTGCAATGGTAGAAACAACCCTTTATATTTTTTTTATTATCAGATCTAAAATATCACATGCAATTATGAAATGGAAATGATAGATAAACCCCAGGGGGGACTCTCTATTAGTAAGTGACGGGTGGTCAGACATTTTTTGGGTTTGTAAAACGTTGTCTAGTATACCTTTGGGTGCGCTATTTGGTGCATAATCGGTATTTTTTTGGGGTCGCTGATGAGAAATTTTGATGGTGAGTGCTAGGCTGAGTTTTTCACCACAATATCGCAATGCAACTACCAAAAATGCTTTAAAACCTTTAGTTTTCATGTACCATTAAGCTATGAGTATATTTTTGGGGTCTAAAAATGGCCCAAATTTAGTATATTTTTGGGTTTTTCAAAAATATACTGTGTCTGACCCCCCGTACATACCAATAGAAGTCCCCCCCCCCGGGAGATAAACATACCGGGTGAGATTATAAGAAAGTCTACACGTGTGGCAGGCGGTGTAATGAAAGCACGAGGCCGATATTCAAAACTAGAATGTTTATCTATCAGTTCTATAGTCAAAGGCTAACTTAGATACGAAAATCTTTTTAAAAAAATCACTTATCTTTAAAGTTCAAGAATTAGAAAAATGCTTGTGAGAAGTTTGTATGGGAACGAGAATTCCACATTCCATTCTGGTTCATGATTTACTTGGCATTGACATAAATTCAATATAATTGTCAGTTTCAGGAATAGAATTTTGATTTCAATAGCAGATAGATCATGAACCAGAGTGGAAAGTGGAATTCTCGTTTCCACACATACCTCTCACAGACATTTTTCTCTTTTTTGGTCACAAAGATAATTGATTTTACCAAACAAAGTTTTCAAGACTAAGTTGACCTTTGGCTGATTGATTAACTTTTCATTTTTGATTACAAAGTCCAACTTTGTAATCTAAGGGGGGACTCGATGTCAGTAAGTAAGTAAGTAGGAAAGAAAGAAAGAAAGTAAGTCACGCTCGTTAATGCGATTGATAAACATTTTACCTCTGCTAATTAGCACTGAAATAAAGAAAGCCCAGCATAAGCGCGTACAGCACAGAAGTTTCCCGCGATCCTATAGCAAAACTTGACGTCGGCTTATTTCATGTTAGACAGTTTTGACACCATAAGATGGATAAATTACTAGGATGTTTACCCTGGCACAGCAACAAATTCACCCAGAATTGGCACGTTCTTGACTTCATTAGCAGCTTAATTATGTCAAAACAATCGTTTTCTAGAACGAACGAATCATTAGCCACTTATTGATAGTACTCATTATGCAAATAACTCAACTTTAGAGGATGATGTAACCGGCGGCCTGCACAGAGGCTAGCATTTGCAGCATAACCAAAGGTAGAAGGACCCCCCTCCTACACAGCAACGGATGCAATCATCGCAGGTGAAGTTGAGACGAAAGGTGCAGAATCCCAGCAAGCAATGGCGCCATGGACTGGGGGAAGGGACGTGATCACACTGAACCAAAACATCTTCATGCATATCATTCTGCACAGAGGAATCTTCGTGACTGCTTGTCTCAAATTAGATGCCCGCGAATAGCAACAACTGAAACGTTCTGTACGGTTCTGCATAAGTAATTTTGCGTTATCGTAAATCTCACATGACATCTCATTTGACACAGATGCACCAATAGTTTTGTCACGAACTATAAGCAAACTAGGGGTAATGACTTTTGATTTTTGCGTATCATTCTCGTTTGACATAAAGACCAAAACATTGCCTTTGACCTTGAGGCGATTCTTGTCCTTATACTAGGCGCTCGATTTTCCATTGAAGGCGACTTTAGCAGCAACACTCATCTCTCTGACTGTAGCAAAAAACAGAATCAACGATCATTTGGGGTTATGAAGAAATCAATAATCAGATATTCTTATGCTTGTTTAGCTCAGGACGGACTTTGTAATCATCCAAAAGGATCTTATGTTTTGATATAGGCCTAATACTTTTCATTTCACAGTCTGCAAGACCTGTAAGCTTCTCTCAGATTCACATTGTACATCTTGAGGGTCTTGTTTATACGTCGCTTGTGCACTTCATTGATGATCTATTGTTCTGTCCGTCTATTTTGTAGCTCTGGACAGTTTTAGTTCAGATCATGTTCACATGGCTTCTGGTGCAGACGATGAAGGTGCAGGAACTGCTACGTCATATTATGTACTTGAAGATCATGTTGCAATGGTTGATGGGCAAAGTCACATCGATGGAAATGATCAGGTATCAGTACCTTTTGTCAGGTAAAAATCACTTCACACCGCTTCTCTTTGTTCCAAACTTCTTATATTGTTTTGCGTATCTTCGTTTAGCCTGTGAACAGGCCTTAACTGGGAGTTGCCGAGGACGAACAAGAGAGGGAGGGGCCTCTAGGAATTAACCTGTGTTCCGGACCCTAAAGGTCAATTTACAGCCGTTTCAGATCTTCAAAACAATGAAGAGAATGTTTTATTTCAGGCTGGGAATAGGCAACTCAGTCAAAGTTTCCAGAGAAAGTTTATATTCCCCAGGTTCCTAAAACTGGGAATAAATGCGTAAGGTATTCAACTTTCCTCACAAATTGAAATCTTCTAGAACTGCTTGCAGAAAAGCAGGAGTATTCTTTTTCCTTGAGACAAGAAGATTTTAGGTATCTAGGGACTAACAGCTTGCTCTGAAAACTTTCAGTTGAGTTTTCTATTCCCAGCTTGAAATAAAGCACGCTCCTCGTTGTTTTGAAGATCTGAAATAGTTGTAAATCGATTCCCTGTTTTTGACGACCTTTGATGAGGATTTCAAGCATGTCCTTTTCTTCGAAATCCTTAATTTGGGAAATTTACTGTGCTGAAAACATGGCAAAAAATTCTCATAATGTAGGATAACCTTTTAGCAACACAACAACGTTCGAAGTATTTTAATTGGCCACTTACTTATTTTTCTAACAGATTGCGTCGGGTCACTTTTTGAGTAACCCGGTATATCTGTTTATTTGAGTCATTGTACGTAGTGGAATTTTATAATATAATGAACTGAACTGAGCTGCACCTTGGGATATCGGACCCTAGTCTGATGTCTGCTCCGAAGGATGCTCTGTACTGCTTAGCACGTGTGCATGGAATTTCAAAAACAGTCTGTTTTCTTTTGCCTTGCATTCCTTGTAACATCACCCTCTACTCTCCTCAGGAACCATCAAAGAAAATCTACCAGTGTACAATGGATGGTTGTGGAAAGCAATTCTCTACGCCTTATCGCTTAAAAGCTCATGGTCGATCGCATACAGGACAAACATTCTCTTGTGATGAGGATGGATGCCATAAGACTTTCATTACCCCCAGTGACCTCAATAAACATTCAAGGACCCATAGTGGAGACAAACCGTTCTTCTGTGATTATGAAAATTGTGGGAAAGTTTACTCAACTGCTCATCATTTGAAAGTGAGTTTTTGATAAGTCATTTTGTAGATATGGAACTACATATGAGACTGATTTCATGAAATTTCTGGTTCAGATCACTGAATCAAACAATCCTATTCTTTGGCACCAAAGGAGTAAGGCCCCGTTCACACGAGAACGGAACGGAACGGAACGGACCAGAACGGAACGGAACGGAACTTTTTAAGGGGTGTTCACACGGCAATGGATCGATTTGAAGTGTTAATATCTTCCTCCCTAGAGATATAAATTTTCTAAGCTCGCCATTAAGTTTTTCCATTTTCATGCGTAAACAATCCTATTGTTTGGAGTCTTAGAATTACCTCATGCATAAATTGCATGAAAAAAGTCCGCAAAGTGGAACGGAACGCTTCAAAAAAGTGTTCACACGAGGGCTAAATCGTTTCGTTCCGTTTCGTTCCATTTTACGGCTCACTTTTCAGAGCCGTCCACTTTTCGGAACGGAACGGAACGTTTCTAGTCGTTCTCGTGTGAACACCTGCAAAAATTTCTTTGTTTTCTGGAACAGTTCCACATCGTTCCGTTCCGTTCCGTTCTCGTGTGAACGGGGCCTAAGAAACAGTATGTTTTTGCTTAGAAGAAAGATCAATCTTTTGCTCTTTGATTTTGACCAAATGCATTTGCATCGATTCCGTGTCTATACGTTAACATTTCCAGGAGTTGCAAAGTTTTTTCTTCTTTTTGTAAGCACAGATGCATAGTGTATAGAGACTAACGAGGGGGTTCCTTGTATTCGTTTAATGTTTTAATCTGGTGTTCTTATGTTCTCTCGTACAAGGACTCACAACCAAAAACACTCTGAACACGGACTAAAATCTTACGAAAAGTGAAGCGTCTTCTTTCCTTGTAATGCCAAAAGATCAGTTGAACGTCACTTCCAACGTCGTTTCGCTTCAAAAGTCTATTTTTGAGCTAAGCAGCCAGTCAAACGCTAAAATTAGGCATTCGGTGACCTTATTAAGAAAGTAGCGATCTGACTGGACATGCCCTAAACGCGGCACATTTGGCCTAACTTGTCTGTGTTTGAAGCTTTATTTTCATGAGTCAAGGTAGGTTTGAAGCTGTAGCCATCATTCAGTTAAATGCGGCAAACTGAGACTCATGTAAGTAATCTATGGTGTATAGTAATCTCTTGCATATCATAAGTAGTGCATTACTGTGAAGTAAGGAAATTAAAGCAGGATTCTTGATTGAATTAAAAAAGTTTTCTTTCGCTGATTATTTCCTGCAGTTGGAGAAAATTTATCCAATCCACCTTTTCAAGATAAAAGGTGCGAAAACGGAAGTCTTTTCTTGTTTGAGATGTTGCATTTTTGAGGTTAAAATCTTATTCTGCGTATAAAGTTTAGCATAAAAGCGAATTTTTACTTTCATATCTATCTTCGTTTGGAAATTACAGCGATTTTAAGAATTCAAAGTTATAAGGGCTTTGACCGTGGAATCAGATGTTTGGACAAATTTTGTCCAAACTTTTGATTTCACGGTCAAAGCCCTTATGATTTCTAATTCTTTAAATCACCGTTATTTCCAAATGAAGACAGACATGAATGTGAAAATTGGTTCATTCACTAAACTTTGCATGCAGAACAAGATTTTGGCCTCAAAAATGCAAAATATCAAACAACAAAAGACTTCCGTTTTCGCACCTCTTATCTTGAAAAGGGGATAAGCACTGCTGTTAGTATGATAAAAAATCTAACCTGGGTATTAAATGCTGACAAGATCTAACTTTCCTCTTTCTTTCAAGGTACACAAGAGATCTCACACTGGAGATAAACCTTTCGTATGTGAATGGGAAACCTGTGGAAAATCGTTTAGTACTGGTTACGGTCTCAAAAGTCATTACCGGACACACACAGGAGAGCGCCCGTATAAGTGCCCGGAAGACACTTGTGATAAAGCTTTTAAGACATCCGGTGATTTGCAGAAACATGTCCGAACGCATACAGGTAGGCCTATCCTTTTTATTGTCGAGATCACTTTATGATTTGAATTTTCTTACAGTTACCAACGACGACAGGCTTGTCAATAGATACCTAACAAAGCCTTAGGGATGGAAAAATTGTGTTGCCCTCAAGCAGTAAGACTTTGCCAGAAAAATTTACTGCAAATATTCTATCTTAGCGGTAGGGAATTGTCGACATTTTGCTTATAGGCTTTCGAAACGTTTTTGCAAAAATTATTTACCTAATAACCAAATAAAATTTTTCTCGTATTTTGTTTTGATGAAAATTCCACATATGGAAAGTTCTGCTAAAGAGGTCTGTCAGACTTTCCTGGAAGCAGTGCTTTCTGCACCCCCAGAATTTTCTTGCTCTTTGTTAGAATTCGCTTGTGCTTATCACCTCATCAACGCCAAAATGTACTGGTTTAAAAGTGAAATATGCCACTTGCCTAATTTACTTAAGATAACAGAAGGAATTGTTCTCCATAGACCATCGAACAAAAGGACAACAAGTGGCGCATGATCTCTTGTGATAGTTTTTTGCTAGATCTATATATCTGTATTTGTTTAATTCAAACTAGGCTCAATGTTTTCTGTTCATGAATATGCTCTGAAAGCTTAAGGGACACGTTATAAATCCTTTTCGATAGTCACAATATACACTGATAATTGTGGATTATTCGATACGTCGATACCCGATTGCCTGGTAATCATATAAGTGCAGAATTCGGCAGCCTTCATAAATTGATAAGAACTTTTCTTAGGCTTCGATAAAGCTCGGTTTATCTGTTTCCATGAAGAAAATACATGTTAGCTCAAACAAAGCCAGGCCTATTTTGCTATTTTGCAAAAGCCAAAACATTGTACACAGTTTTCAGGTCTAGAATTGAAATAATCTGAATGTTCGATCCATTTAGAAATTGAAACAAACTTTTTTAAGCACAAGGGATTCACAGTTGTTTTACTGTTTGTTTTTTAACATCGTTGGGGGATGCTTTCGGTCGCAGTCCTTGATCTTATGAAGAAAGTTTGACAAAATTTTGTCGAAAGATCATAATCATTTTCGAAGTTTGCCAGGTAGAGATTCCTTGGGCAATGAATTTCCCATAGATTTAGCACAAAATTAGAGGGGTTTTCAGTCAATGTATTTCCACATCAAAGTTCGCCTTTCTAGTAGAAAACATGTACAGTACAGGCCTCGCACACATTAACTTGGGTTTGTCTCTAAGAATGTTCGTTTGAACAAATTTTACAGTCTTGCATATGATTCAAGAATTCTAATCATAATGTTTTTTTCTCATTCATTTCATTCAACCGAAAATAACTACATTTATTTAGTATCTAATTAAAGCTACTTGTAAGAGTATTTTTTAACGGTAGTACTAGCCAGTTAAGCAGTTTACGAAGAGGCAAGTGCATCACAAACAAGTGAATAAGATAAATAAGGCGAAACGAAACATCTACAAAATGAATTACATAGCAAATTCTCAAATTTAACACAATAATGCTGAGCCCATCCTAGATCAAAACAGAAAAACTTCCACAACATGATCATGCCGCTGCTCTTACATCTTACGGGTGGGATGGGGAGGGTAGACTATTTATACTGACACCATTCCACGTGCAAGCACACATCTTAACATCTCTGGCACGCTTATATCCACAACTCTATTGTAACCTGTTCAAGTTTCTGCTCTTTCCCTCTCTTGGGACTACATAAATTCAGTAAAGAATTCATGTCATGTTAATGCACCAGTGCTCTGCAAAAGATGCTCATCAGTTATTGATACATCCAGTTCTTCAATGTCTATCTAATGAATCAAAATGCCTTATTTTCTTCCATAGGTGAACGACCGTTCAACTGCCCCTACGAAGGCTGTACGCGATCATTCACGACATCCAATATACGTAAAGTTCATATGAGAACGCATACTGGAGAGCGACCTTATGTTTGTGAAATAGAGGGATGTAATAGATCATTTGCAAGTGCTACCAATTACAAGAATCATTCCAGGATACATACAGGTGGGAAGTATACTGCTGTTTACCTAACAGCAAACACCTCCATATACCAATAGAAAAATTCAGCCAGTATGTTTTGTGTACGCCCACTTTAGATCGCGTGATTGTCTTCTTGAGAAAATTTCTTTTCGCACAAGTTGAGAACGTTGTACCAGGAAACGTTTGATGCCGGTATGTTTCTACAGATAATTTTTCTCAAGTTTTTAGTCGTTCTAGTGGGTATAAACAGTGTTAGTCAAATTTGCCTCTTCATTGAAACGTTTTCAGCACTCCTTTCCTGAAACTTACTCTACTGATTCCCTGCAGAGAAGTAAGATTCCTAACCTCACTTCTCTCCAGGGAATCAGTAGAGTCTGCACGCAGGCTACTTATTCGCCAAGTCCTCCGTTCAGGTTTTTCCACCTCTATCTCCTACTAGGTACAAATAGTGACCAATTTGTTTGATCTACTGACCTTTTCTTGACTTCTTCGGTTCAAAATGTCACCAAGAATCATTCATTTCATATGCAATCCTAAGGCACCTAGCATTTCATTCTGTGAATATAGAAATTTCATTGCTTACTTTCTGTAGTTTCCTTGCGTTAGGTGAACGCCCATACTCTTGTGAAGTGCCTGGATGCAACAAATCATTTACGGAGTATTCCAGCCTGTATAAACACAATGTGGTCCATACTCAGCAGAAACCGTATATTTGCAGCATATGTCATAAAACATACAGACAAACATCCACACTCGCTATGCATAAAAGGACAGTTCATGGAACTGCAGACGAATGCATGGCTGAAAATGGTAAGCTGAATTCCAGTAGGCTTTGACATTATCCAATATATGTTACAGATTCAATTAGATTTTTGTATGCTTAGTTTCCACCCATAAATGCTGTATAAATGCAGCTGTGTAGTAGAAAAAAGACGGGGTGCCTCATCTTTTAATTTCTTGCTCTCTCTTTGAAGGAAGTCGTATTCACAAAATTTTGACCAAAGTATAACCAAATTTCAAAACGTAACCATGCTTGTGTACAGATTTTGCGTTCGCCTGCAACGCTTTCCTAAAGGCCTGGAACACCCTGGCTAGATTCATTTTGTTTAGTGCTTTGCCTCATCTCCCCATTAGGACAATGTTGTTCCGTGACGATAAATGAAAATGACAGGGCCAGTCTCGACTCTGATTGACAGCTAGCACGATGACCTTGCAAAGCTGTTTTGGGGGGAAGGTGTGCTTTAACTAGTCACTATTGATGAAGATACGGACGATTGTGCCTGTATCAAGAAGTGGCCTGAATGATCCATGAAAGTATTGTGAGCTGTATCATTTAATTGTAGATTATGTTACTGCAGAGTTAAGAAGAGGCCAGTTTGTCCTTAATAACTGTTCTTATAAGACTTTTTGCACAAATGGCTGGCAGCCTTAGAAAGTTCCTGCATGTAAAGATACCAAAAATCTGCCCGAGGGACTTTGAGCATATAAAAGTGACTAAAGGCAATGTAATTTAAATTTTAGCTTATCAGTTATCAGTATTTCCTGCTGACACAGATCTGTTACCTATTATGACTCGCTGCATGTCAGTGCTCGACGCATTGTCTTTCAGCAGCTATTTTGTCAAAGGCTCATATATGCTTAGATGTCCTTCGATATCACCCCTTGCAAATTAACTATACGTTATTATGTCAAACGTTATTAGAATATCTTATGTCTTTAGAAGCAATGTGGCTCTTGATATGGCACTACAAAAGGAAAGCTACAAGATCAGGCTCATAACTTAACGGGGCTGGTCACGTAACTGTAAACAAACCTGTTATCTCTATAATTCATATTGTTGCCCACACGTGACCATAGTGCTCTGCACATATTGTGGTGGATGGGTTGAATCCGCAATAACGTTACTCCTAAAAATTCATCAATATCTCTGCAATCGTACAACATGTGAGTGTTTTGTTTGTTTCTCTACGAAGTTCAAGAGTCCATCTTCTGAATAAGACCTTCATTTTGAGAAATGTAGTGGAAAATCTCTGTGATATGGCCTATCAAAAAATACTGCAAAATCGTCGTTTCGAAAGAAGCTTGTTTACATTACATGACCCTGCCCCTTTAAAAGGAAGGAATGCGTAAGAGAAAGTTGATTTTAGGATGCATTTCGAAGCAAGTTTACTGAGTGTTAGTGATGTGCAGTGCTTGGAAATTGGAAGGTGGATCTCTTGAGCTTGTTACCATGTTCTACAGAGAGTGTTACAGTTCCTTTGACGTAACAAACTCTTTTGGTGGAGAGTTTGCTTCTTATTTTGAACCCATTTGGAATTTATCTTTGATCACTTTGATCCTGAGCCCGTGGTGTCTACCTGTTGGAGAAGAACAAATGGGGATGTGCCTCCCGGCCCCTTTAATTTGTGATGATTTGTGGAAACAAGAACGTTTCTGTCTTACATGATATAGATCCATGAACTTTCTGTCATTTTCAGAAGCAGCTGAAGAACACGACCAAGACGGAGAACCTACTTCAAAACGCCAGAAAGTAGCATATGATTCTAATGCAGCATTGACAACTGCACTTGTTCAAGGCCTACCTGTCATGCTTAATGATGAAGGAACAATGAACGCATTACAGACACATTATGCAGAGTTAGCTGCGCAGCAACAAATCACTGATGGGTCAGCGCTATCAGGAGCAATTGCCATACCAATTCAGGTAAGTGAGGTGTTAATGGTCATTTTGGGGCCTACCTATAAACCTAAATTATAATGGAGTCAAATGGGAACAATTCACAACGAGTCCAATCTGCCAAAATAATAGCTACTTGAAAGGGGAGAAGGCTGACTGAAAGGAAAGCTAACAATAGTAACAATTGGTAGGCCCAAACCTACTATAAAGGTTATTTCCGATGAAGTGAAAACGAAACGTTAGTTATATGTGCCATATTTTCGAACTTCTTTGATACACTTACATAGCTTACAGAAAGGAGCTTATGATCACTTTAGAAGCCGGGGCACTTTAGCTAAAATTTCTTCAGTCTTATAAATACACCAGACTTGCATTAAACATCAGGTGAGGTCCCAGGACGTCATTCCTCAGCAGGAAGTTTCAAGAAGATAATCCTTTTTATTTCGTCTTTATTTGTTTTATCTTTTGTACAAATGTTATCCCAGGAGTAGGTAGATTTTCGTGGGTTCATGCTAACTGAGCTTTACGAACTGATTTTTTAATGTTAGATTGAGCTGAACGAATCATTCAGGAAATAAAAAATTGGTATAGCATAGTATGGTGACTAAGTTATAATAGAGGAATAATGGAGAGCATGTAAATGAATTGGCTAAAAGAATGTTTAGGGAGCTTTTTCCTCGAATGTGTGGTCTTTAAAGAATTTTACCTTTGCAGTAGCGCAGTGTTTCTCATTTGAGAGATTGCAATCGATACATTTCATGTGCTTTTTCATGAAATAATTGTTGTCTAAGATGCTTGACCAAACAATTCAAAATTCAAATATAATATTTTTTCAAGGAAATCATAAAGGCCGTGTTATTCCTCGCCGTAGCGACTTCTTGCTTCCCCCGATTTCGGGGAAACCAGCTTTTCTAAAATCTGCTAACCCTTGGCCATTTCTTCGCCTATTTGGACAAAAATCTACTTAGTTAACAAATAAACGGAGCAAAGAGTTGGATACAGCTAATTTAGTGCTTTTTACCCATATCCCGGGGGGGGGGGGTACTTGACTAGGGAAGTGACGGGGGTGTGTGGCAAACCGCTCAACACCCTGTACCCTGTCGCATAAAAAATTGTCCAAAAGTATACCCTGTCGCATAAAAATTTTGCCAAAATCCATTGTCTCATGATAACTCTAAAAGGTGTGCTTCCACATGATACCCTGTCGCATAATTTTCTTATCAATTGTAATACCCTGTCGCATAATTTTTATCAAAAAAGGACACCCTTTCGCATAATTTTTACCGTAAAAGGACACCCTGTTGAGCGGCACATCCCGTCAAGTCAACTATGGGAGTACCCCCCCCCCCCGGGACCCATATACTTTTCAACCTCGACGGCTGCGTAGGCCAAAAGTTGCCTTTTTTGAGACTTGATTTCAACCCCCTTCTGCATGTTTAAACTTCGAAAATGTTTCATAAGAATATTACGCTTCTCTTCTTCTTTCGAAAGAGACCTTAACTTTTACTATTAAGCAAATAGAGCCGAAATGGCATCGAAAAACGTTTTAACTCTACATTGTTTTTGGTCGTACTTCAGATCAGTCATTATCAGAAAAGGAAGTCCTGTAGAGGCCCTTTACGTGAAAATCTCAGCCCGTGTTGCAATGAACACCGGTCGAGAATTCTCATGCAAAGGGCCTAAGTTTAATATCAAACTCTCAGCTCAGCTGGGGTAAAGGGCTTCTTACTTTGGAGCAAGTTTCTGCAACCAAGTATCCTAGCTAGAGGCAAACTAGCGAGGGTGGAAATCAATTCCATCTGAATATTTGTATGGCTGCAACGGCAATATAAACCCCCAAAAAATGTATCAACTCCCGGCCCCCAGTGAAAGAGGCCCTACTCCGTAGCCTCATTTTCGATTGCGGTTGCTATGATACACAGGTCTCTATGCAGAAACTAGATGCCCTAACCTCTATCAAAAATGCCCTGTTTGCCAGCAAAGTTGCTAAACAGGATCACCTGTTTGGTGGACAATGTTCTACGTACTAAAATCATTGAAGTGATCCAGGGGTCCTTCTTGCCTTACATTAATAAAACTTCATTTCAACAGGTAACGATGAACCCAGATGGAACAATCGCTGGTGCACATGGAATCAACCTAACAGACAGCAGTGGTCGTATCATCCCTGTATCTTTATCATTGTCGTTACCAATATCATCATTCGGGAATTCACTTACGACATCATCGCAAACTGAGGAATCTATCGTAACTTCAGAAGCTGTTGCAGCTGCTAGTGCCGTAAACGAGATTTTTACGAATCAACAAAGTGAAACTTCGATTGATGTCCAACTGAGTTCTGGTCAAGTGATCACAGAGCAGATCGAAAATGCGGACGTTATAGCGCCTCAAGATGAGCATGCAGGTTTGTGTATTTCAGTATCTTGAGCTTAAGTTGCATTACATCGCAGTTTTATCGTCAATGCGCAATGTACAGGTCTGATCTCAAGTTGCAGTTTTAGTGGTTTAGCTGATTGGTGATTTCGTTTCCAATTGACGCCTTTCACAATGACGTCAGTTCTTTTGAAATTCTTCCGGGAACATCACTTGCCTCGATTTAATGTGGATCGAAATCTTAAAAGTGTGCAATGCTCTCAGCAACGCATGAAATTGTTATGTACGTTTAGTTGCAACATAACGACACGATGTAGATTTCTCGCTGCATGGGGAATCACATCTTTTGCCTCGAATTGAATGCTATTGTGCCATGGGTCTATTGATTCTACTTTCAAAATCTTTTCAGTTTTTATTTTTAATCCTTTGAAGTTTAGAAAGTTTATTAAAGTAGCTTTTGACTAGACAAAAACCAATTTTCACAGATCAAGATATCGTTCATGTTGAAAATGTCCCAGCACATGCAGGGTGAGTGGCCGAGTGGCTTATACATTCTTCGTCAGGTGACTGAAGTTAAGCTCGGTCGAGTGAGGTCAAACTCCGGATTGGTGACCTCGGAGGCCTGACCTCACAACTCACTTCGTCGTCCTTAGGAAGGGACGTTAAACTAGGGGTCCCATGCTTGGATGCGGCATGCACAGTGGGCCTAAATTAGCTTTCAGTAGCTAGAAATCCTGACAAGCCCACTCAAAACAAATTGAAAACAAAAAAAGAACATATATTTTCCATTTTAAAACAGAGCCGATTAAAAATCCTGGAAAACTGCGTTTATATGCTTTTATTTTCTTTTGATTTTTCAAACATTTATGTTCTTTTTCTTAGCTGACCATGTACGACAGTATTGTGTCATGAGATTAATAATAATGATTTACCCTTGATAAAGTCAGTATTCCAACTTTGCCTTTCAGAACCAAAAGCAGCTTACGAGACCGACCCAATGATTGCAACTGAAGGATTAAACAGCAGTCAAATCTTAATAACAACAGTGTCCGATACCCATGCGCTCATGACGTCAGATTCTGATGCTACAACAGTGCGAATCGCACCGAGAGACTACTCTTCAAATGAGGCTGAAATGAAAAATATTGAGAGACGTGAGACTGATACTGCGAGCACTACCAATATGAACAGTGAAACGAGGGAGGAAGGGGCAGTTTCGATGATCATCGGTGAGGACATTGCCAGAGAACACGACGAGGGTGATGTTACTGATCGCTATTTGATCAAGGAAGGCTTTGAAATTAGGGAAAGGGAAAATACAAAAGCAGGGAACCAGGTTTGAGATCCATCGCTGGCTGGCGAATAGATACAGTAAAACCCCGCAAGGAAAAACATACTTTTCTAAAAAGCAGACTGACTAGATTCTTATAAATGAGGTACTTATGACATTTTCAGGGTGTGGTTCTTATCGCAAGGAGACTTGTGACTCTGATGAATATAAAGTTACAGTATACAACATATATGTGTTAGATAAACTTGATGGTATAATGACTGCATTTGAATTTTAGATATCATGGTATTTTTGTTGTTGAAAAATCAGTTTATATCATATAGCTTGATAAAAAACTTTGCATATCCCTGAAAACTGTTAGCTGCTGTTCAGTTATCAATATTTAGGCGTTTGTTTTACAAGGATTTGACGAAATTTCTTAATCGAGTGTACCATCTCATAAGAACATTGAAGTAAATCAGTCTATTTTTGGTTCTTATCTTTGGGTGTCTTTTTCCACAAAATCAGTCTGCAGGTTCTTATTTTACTATGTTCTTGTTTGCGGGATTTTACTGTAGTAGATTGCTGTTGAGGCCAATAGAGGATTGCGCTAAAGATGGCGGACAGGAATTTTTTTACCATGATGCTTTGCGTAGCATTGAATTTCAATTGATTTGATTGACTAATTTCTTCATTACCGCGAAGGATCCTGGTAAAACTTCCTTGAAGCCATCTTTAGCGCAATCCTCTATTAAAAACGCGAAATGACCAACAAATATGGACGATCGAACGATTAGATTTTTATTCTGTTGTGATCTTATCTCTTTGAACTGAAGGGAGTGTGGCTTTTCCCCGGTTATTTGAGGATTTCTTTAGAACAAGGAAAATGCGATAGTAAGTAACAGAATAGGGTTCAAATCATTAAAACGATGGGTAAGATCAATCTCGTCCCCAGAGTGAGTTCATTGCTCTACCTCTACTCTGGAATACAACAGGCTGTTCAGCAATCTGATTGGCTGTTCGCCATTTTGCACCCTAACTTCGTTTCTCGCGTGGCAAACGGCCGTGGCATGTCAAAATTCAAGGTAAAATGACATTCTTTACCTATTGCGACGATCATTTGCAATCTATTTCCAAAATTCGAAGAATAACAAGCCATTTCATTTTCGAAGCTGCGGTGAAAGCTTCTCGAATTTGCAACTTAGGCCCATTTTCACTCCAAACAAACCGAGCTTATTTTCGCATTAAACATACTTACCAACCCCAGATTGTTGCTTAAATACCTTCAAAAAGGTTGAAATAAGGTCCTCCAAGTGTCTGTTTTTAGTTTCTCAATTTATCTTCTGCAGAATTTAGTGCTAAAGCAACGGCCATTTTCCGTTGATTCGTGTTGCCTAGGAACCACGAGATCCATAATGGCTGCTAATGCACCCAGATTCTGGGCGCATTTGATCAAAGTGTACCAGGTTGTTCATTCGGCTTCGTGATTAGCGTATGACGTAAGATAACCCTGGGAACGAGGTTGGGGTAAGATTTTATCGCACTTTTGTATGATCTGAATGACTTGAATGGAGCTTTGGGTAATTTGCTTTAAATCTGAGCATAGAGCTCAAATCTTTAAAAAGGTGGGTGTAAAATTCCATTACATTTTTCTTTAAATTAAAGTGCTTGGCCGGTACTTTGGATAATTTTCTGTAGATTTGCAGTGGCAATTTTTTGATACCTTGATTATTTTCAAAATGGCGGCATTTATTAATTTTGAGGCTGTGACGTCATCAAATTTCTAAATCCTTAGCTAGAAGAGCTACAGATTTCTACTTGCAACCATATTGTAGACCTTCATAAACTATGGTTTTCTCGAAGATTTGATCAATTTCCCTCGAACAATTTAAGATTTACGATGATTTTAATTTCTTCAAAGTTTTTGATGAATTTTTGCAAAAATAATCGAATTGCCGCCATTTAGAAAATAACCAAGATATAAAAAAATGAAAATTGCCACGACAGATTTACAGCAAATTACCCATAGTTTCTTTCAAGCACTTTAATTCAAAGAAAATTGTGATAACAGTTTTACACCCACCTTTTTAAAGATTTGAAAGATTTGAGCCCTATGCTTTAAATCTGCCGTTGCAAGTTTTGATATCTTGCTTATTTTCAAATTGGCCGCATTTTGATTGGTTTTGTAAAAATTTATCGAAAAATTTGAAAAAATAATGTCATTGTAAATCTTAAATTACTTGAGAAAAATTGATACAATCTTCAAGAAAACCATTGTGTATGAAGGAAATTACAAACGTTCAGAATGCTCGAGGTGCGCCACGCAGTAGAACGGTGGATGGCTGCTCAGATGGTTTAAAAGCTTGTTGACAGGTCTATACATGAGACTGCATCGATGTTATTTTTTCTGTGACGTGAAATAGCTACCATACGGAAGATAGGGTATGTTACTGTCCAAATGAGGGAAAAGTTTTTCTCTTTAGTGATGAAACAAGTCACATCTCTTAGAATAAAAGGGAATTCGGGTCATTTCTCGACTATCGTATGTGTCTAGAACATTGATTTAGTCTGTGATCTACTTAACAAAGAGAGAAATTTAAAGATCTGCTTTATGATAAGATTTTGGCGATTTTTCAAACAGGAGTACTGTTTTGGGACACCGGTACTTGGGGTATTGTATTGACCTACTTGTTACAACATAAAGAACGATTATTTGTTGTCAGTGGTTGCGGAGTGTTTAGAAATTGCTGGTTTCCTATTGGAGCGTTCTGTTTTGCATTGCAAATTATATTGTAGATTTTGGTATTCAAACAGCAGCTGCAATTAAAGTTTTGAGTTTTCTAATTTCATGACCACTTTTAAGATTTGTGAGATATTAAAGGCGCAGGGTCACGTAACCGTAAACAAACCTGTTATCTCTATGATCTATATTATTCCCCTCACGTGGCCATTGTGTTCCGCTCAGATTTTGGTGGATGGGGTGAATCCACAATAAAGTTACTTCCAAAAATCCATCCATATCTTTGCAATCCTACAACGCATGAGTGTTTGGTTTATTTCTCAAGAAAATTCAAGAGTCCATCTTGAAAATAACACCTATATTTTGAGAAAAGTAGTGGAAAATCTCTGTGATATGGACTATCAAAAATCCTGAAAAATCATCGTTTCGAAAGAAGTTTGTTTACATTACGTGACGCTGCCCCTTTAAGCTTTGGGTAATTTGCTGTAAATCTGCAGTTACAATTTTTTGATATCTTGCTTACCGTGAAAGCTCTATTAAGCCCCCTCTCTATTAAGCCCCCCTCTCTATTAAGCCCCCCTTTCTAATAAGCCCCTCCCCGCTGAGTCAAAATTTGAAATACCCCCCTCTCTATTAAGCCCGCCCCCCCACTTATACAAAATTCTAGAATTTACAAAATATTTTCCGTTTATTGAGCTATACAACCTTACATGTCAATTTTAGTATGATTTGGGATAAAAACTGAGTCGAATTTGTGCATTTGAGCCGGAAAATTGTGTGTTGAATCCGCAAAATATGGAATAAAGGAACTGAAAAGCTACCAAATATATCCTTTTCGCTTGATTTTGTGAATAAGCCCCCCTCTCTAATAAGCCCCCCTCTCTATCAAGCCCCCCTCTGGAAGGTCCAAAATTAAACAAGCCCCCGGGAGGGCTTAATAGAGCTTTTATGGTATGTCAAAATCTCTTGAAATTGTGGGGAATGTGGGTTTTACCTGGTTATTCGAGGATTTCTTTTAGTTAGAAAAAGGAAAATGCGAAAATGAGGAACAGCGTAGGGCCCAAATCTTTCAAATCTTTAAAACGGTGGGTGAAAAATTTTATCACACTTTTATATGAACTGAATAACTTGAAAGGAGCTTTGGATAATTTGCGTTAAATCTGCGGTTTCAATTTTTTGATATCTTGCTTATGTCAAAATGACCGCATTTTGATCAGTTTTGTAAAATTCATCGACAAATTTTGAAAAAAATAATGTCATTGTACATTTTAAATTACTTGAGAAAACTTGAAACGATCCTCAAAAAACTATGGTTTATGAAGGAAATTACAAAAGTTTGAAATGATGTACCAGACCAGGTGCGCCACGCAGTAGAACGGTGGATGGCTGCTCAGGTAGTTTGAAAGCTCGTCGACAGATCAATACATGGGACTTTACGGTGATGTGAAACAGCTATCATACGGAAAATTCCGTTTGTTAATGTCCAAATGAGGGAAAAGTTTTCTTCTGCAGTAATGAAACAAGTCACATCTCTTGGAATAAAGGGGACTTTAGGTCATTTTTCGGTAGTCATAGGTGTCTGGAAAATTAATTTGGTCTTTGATCTACTTAAGAAAGAGAGAAATTTTAAGACCACTTTAATAGGAGGATAATATATTTGTCAGAAAGCATTTGACAATATCTTTGGATTTCAGGGAGCCATCTATGATATAACTTGTGAAGTTTTTTTGGTTACCCGGTACGTAATCATTTCTCGTTGACTTATCAACCGCAACATTTTCCTCTCAAGCAAACAAGATAAGCAGATTCATCGTAATAAGTTTATTCCAAATTGTGTGTGTGTCAATAGTTAAAGATAGTGAGGATCTCAAGGAAATTCAATCCGGGGGAAAGATCAGACTGGTACATTGAAAAATGAAATTTGAAAGATGAGTTTTCGCATCCTGTGTTCAAATCACCAAAATTACTCGATACCTGAATGAATACTGGGACATAACCGTGTGCTGTGAATTCTTAGGCGAGCCCAAGTTTTGTTCCAACAGGCGTTTTCCTTCGGAACGCAATTTTGGTTATTTTAACCATAGCGCTCAATGAGGTAGCCTGCGTGCATCCCTTACTGTTTCTGTAGGGTTGAAATTTCCCATTGAATTGAATTCAGTTTCTGACGCCACCCTACTGGCTGCATAAATGAATATCAACAAGGCTGAATCTTTTAAATAAAGGGTATTCCAGGCAAAAATCATGGTACTCCCATTTCTAATGGACTGAAATAGCCGGAGATGGCGCCAGGGAAGAAATGCTGGGGGGGCAAAAACTGTCATAGTGCCGACGGCGAGCGAAGCGAGCAACATTTTTACGGGCCACACCTTTCAGATTGGCTTAAAATGCGACTACACTCTCTGAAAGCATAACAAGCAAGTTACGAGAGTGCCGACAGTGCACAGAAATTTTCAAAAATTCAAGTGCCGACGGGGCCTCAGTGAATTTTTGGGGGGCTCCTGCCCCCCAAGCACCCCCGGTCACGCCATCCCTGGAAATAGCCAATAAACCACTTAATTGAGGTACAGGTTTTTTATGAGAAACTGGTTAATAAGAATGTAGTACTATGAGGGCCGAAAATTCAAAAAACTCTAGTACCATATTAGAGAAGTGCTAAGAAACATTCGAAAGCAAAATCCGAGAAAATCATGAGAAAATTGCTGTGAACTTTTATTTCTGAGCGATTTCCTTGATAATTTTGCGCCCTGAGCCTAAGAGAACCCTCTTCCTTGCTAAAAAAATTTTGCTGTTTGTCAAGAAACAAATACGTGGCAGTGGCAGAAAACTACATGCATCCAAATATGAGAAACGAATTAAAACGTTTAATAATAAAAGGCTGAAACTTTCATTTGAAAGTAAGAAACTGTTAGTACTGGGGGCTCATCCAAGTAACGTGTACATAATCTCCGACCGAAGGTGAAAATTTCAACCCCCTGAATTTCCTCCACACGTGTCTTTGATAGCGATTCCCCTTAAATAATAGTGATCATGTGTTCGATAAGATTGTGCTTTGTAACTAAATTGTTTTTCAAGATGTCTGTCTTCGGCCAGAGGTGATACAGTTGCAGGTCTGTGGCAGAAAACTTACGAAAAGAAACTAACAAGGCCCCACCAGTCAAGAACCCCAAAAAGGTATGAAAGGCCTCATGTTTATATTAGATTTTTTGTTTTGAATTATTGTCTCAAATTTTATGTCGGATAACATTGCGACAACACAGAATTATTCATGCAAACACCTTGATTGTTGTTATTCGGGGTAAATTCTCCAGGCATCTTGTGTGAGACAAACTTGGATGAAACAATTGTTGCAAAAGTCTGTCTCAAATCTGATGTCAAACGAGATTTGCGACAACTCAGAATTACTCATGTAAAATATATAAGTTATTGTTATTCGCGGAAATTTCACTTGATATATGTTGAGCTAAGAAATTGAAAAATTGAACCCAAGTGATCACTTTTTCTCTGCCAGTCTCTCTCATAACACAAAGGTGTTTATAGGCCATTCCGGTCAGTTGCAATCTCTGCCAACGGTAAAAATTCCAAAGACGGCTTTCTAAGTTTGTTGGTTTAAAAAAGGTCCAAATAGATCTAGTCGGCTAAGGCGGACTAAGGTTTGTTTTACCCATTTCAAGTCATGTGCCCATACTCATGAGAAGTTTTAGTATTTTGCTCCTTTTTGGACATGGCATGACATTGTATGGCACGAAATAAGTAAGAGAAATCCCCGGGGGGGAGGCTACTTGACTAGGGAAGTGACGGGGGGGTGTGGCAAACCGCTCAACACCCTGTAACCTGTCGCACAAAAAATTGCCCAAAACTATACCCTGTCGCATAAAAATTTTCCCAAAATCCATTGTTTCATGATAACTCTAAAGGTGTGCTTCCATGTTATACCCTGTCGCATAATTTTCTTATCAATTGTAATGCCCTGTCGCATAATTTTTATCAAAAAAGGACACCCTGTCGCATAATTTTTACCGTAAAAGGACACCCTGTTGAGCGGCACATCCCGTCAAGTCAACTATGGGAGTACCCCCCCCCCCTCGGGGAGAAATCAAAAGAGATGTTTTATCGAGAGACTGGTCACATGACTTGAAATGGGTGTAAAAGGCACAGGACAACGTTTGGAGCATTTCAATCGGCGGCCACTTGCATTTCGTTCTATAACAGATTTCCTTGGGTCACTTTTCTGGATTACTTTAACAACTACTTGATTATTGAATTGTATCGAGAAAAAGCCACGATGGCGGGCTGTTGTCGGATCTTGTCAAGGACTGTGGATCTTTGATGCTTTCAGCAAAGAGTAGTTGATAAATTGTGAGGGCAGGAACAGCGCAAGACCATGCGAAAGGAAAATTTCATTTTGTCTGTTCAATTGGTAATTGCTCTTAATTGGTAAAAGTTGCAAGTTGAGTTAAAAAGATGTCAATGTTGATATCTTGCTCGACCCTTACTTGCTACTTTTGGCGTAATTTTTGCCTGTTATTTCATGTCAATTTGGACAGATTTTGCCTTCTTGAACAATTGGTAGAAGTTTCATTGTAATATCTCTCATGGTTTTGGAGAAAAAGGGGGTAAACGCCACCCTCCCTCCTGTCAAAAATATCAAAATTTTTACCCGGTCCAAATATTTGTTCCAAGCACAAACAGGATAAGTTGTGTTTGTTTCCCTTCTGTTGTGCAAAGAGGAAGACTTTTGTCACATTCGAAAGCTTCTGGGTCCCTTCATCATGAGTCAGGGGTCACCTAAAGCATTATGGTGAACCAAAGGTCATCCAAGTTGTTCCAGTAGCCTTCAATGTGCAAGCAGACGAAATTAGATTTGATTCATGTCATTGAGTTTCAAGTCCAAGCAAAAGATTATCTCGAGTAATCTTCTTCAAAGAGAAGACTACAATTGAGGTCGTCTTGCAACACTACCGAAGGAAGCTTTTTGTTCTTTATTATCTCTTTGTCAATAGCGCAAAGCTCTGAGAGGCGGAGAGATTCAACACAGATCACACATTGGAGATCATTGACAAAAAACTTTTCCAAGTAAGTTTTTATTTCTTGGATATTGAAATGTTTTTAGTAATTACTAAACTATTTGAAAGTTCTTGGTAGAGTCCTTTCTGTATACCCTTCATTTTAACGTAAATGTATCGTAGCTTTTCAACTACTCTTCAATAATTTGTGCTCTGGCAAAGAGGCCAAAGCTCTGGTGTGGAAGCAGGAGCAAGTTTGAGCTTTTTAAGTTAAACATTTCTGCTCTCAAAGGACCAAATGCCATCAAACTGAGAAACCAATTTGCGAATTGACTATCGAGGAACATTTTGAAAGTGAGTAGCCATTTATTAAAGGCAAATTCACATCGGCTAGAGCCAATCAAATCCCATCAAATCTGAAAAAATTTGTTTCGGACACCTGGTATGTTGCCATGGTGATAGCTGTTAACTTCCTCAGTCTACAGGACCAAGACATCTTATGGCGTATCTCAAAGAAACGAAAGTGGAACAGAGAAATCTTGTTCCTGCGGTTTGCGGAAAACCATGATAACACACATTTGTGAGCATAGGTTTCAAATCTTTAAAAAGCTGGGTGTAAAATTCAATGACCTATTTCTTTGAACTGGATGGCTGCAAAGAAACTTCAACTATTTTACAGTAAATCGGCCGTTGGACTTTCCTGAAATCTTCAATATTTTCAGAATTACAGAGTTTCTCTTTTTTTTAAGAATTCAAGAAAATTTTCGAAGAAAACTTAGAATAATCGTAATTTCTATACCTGTTGACGAAAGATCAAATAATTTTCAAGAAAACCATAGTTTATGGATGCCTACAATAGGGTATCAAGCAAAACTCTTTCACTCTTCTGGTTAATGATTTAGAAATTTGATGACGTCACATCATAAAATGAGCTGAAATATAGAAGAGGCTGTAATTTCGACAAATAATCAAGATTTCTGAAAAGTCTAACGGTAAAATCAGAGAAAAGTTGCTAAAGTTTCTTTCAAGTCATTCAGTTTAAAGTAATAGGTCATTGAATTTTACATCCGCCTTTTTTCGTAGATTTAAAAGTTTGGAACCTATGCTACCTTTGTGACGCATCCAGTTTTGACAAATGAGCCGAGGTTGGACTCGCTTCCGTTCCTGAGGGCTTCCAGAACAGTGTTGAACCATTGACGCAGTGACCCGTGTCAGTTCAACCACAAAAGACTGTTTCTGTTTCATGTGTATGGTTCAGGAAGCAACAGTTCTACTTTCTATTTCTATTTGTTACATTTAGAATTTCCTTCGCCGCTGGAATGTCCTGAGTTGTCAAAGCCAATGTGCTTATGTCATGCTTTTCCAGTAGGTTAAATATTTGGGTCCTCAAAACCTGTTTTTTTTGTCTCGATAAGCATATAATTGAAGTTTTGCCTCATTCTAACCGCCTAATATCTTGAAAAGCGTTAAGGTTGCTATCACAAAATGGTATTTGCCTGAAATTTCACATGCAATTGGCATTTCCCCCGCAAAGCTGCTGTATTTACATGGACACATTACCTTTAAGATGAAACCAAAGGATGTGATTAAACCGAACTTTTTTCAAGCCTTGTCAATGTTTATATATTGCATTGATACGTGATACTTTCCCAGAAACATAAAATAGAAGCAAGTAAAATATGCGAAGGAATTTCTTGACTAAAAAGAAGGAATCAGCATAGTTTAAAGGCTGGCCTGTGTCGATTTGAAAATATAGGCTATAGTATTTTGAAACTTTGACGCGTGCCATTTCATAGGTTCATAGTGTACATAGGCTGAAAACAATGGGTCTGTGACTGTGAGCACTTCTTTACCCTATTTACAGCAGCTGGTAAAGCTATGTCGATTCCCTTTACTGTATAGCGACCTGAGATTTGAGCTTTTTACGAAGACGTAAATATTGAAAATTGTATGTATTCATGCAAAAAGTTGGTTTGCAACTCAAGAACATCGCGTAAATTCCGTGAAATTGCGACCATTTTCCATGGCTATCTTTCTTTCCCTCAATGACATTTACGCTCGCTTGCAAGCCGTGCAGACAATGAGAAGCAACAATATCACGTGACCTATGAGTACTCGACAGGTGCACACATTAGCATAATCAGTTGAGCAAGATGGCTTCACCGCTTCATAACACACCGAAGCACAATGCAAGAAAGAAGACTTATTATTCAATAACCTGAGAAGAGTAAACACGCGGAAAGAATTTAAATCTATTTACCATTGATTGAAGCAAGATTTGAAGTAGTTTTTTTCACGTTGAAAGTGGTATTAGTTCTCTTTCGTGGATATTTTGCGACGCCACACGTAGGCCCTTCATCAGAGAAGTTCATCATCAGATTTTTTGGTGAAGACTCAATGAATTAGACAGGGCTCTGATTTCATAATGCTATTTCTAAAGCAAACAAGAGAGATGTGAACAAATAATTGAAGATCTGGTTCATATCGCTGAATTATAAATCGCACCGAATGAATTCCACTAATATCCGTACAAGTCAAGATACTTCTGTTTGTTGACAAGTGATATTTTTTTACCTCGCGGTCTGGCCTAGCCACTAACAACAAAATGATGCACACTTCCTGATTGTCAAACCAAATTATAATAATCGTTTTCATAAAACAAGGCAAAGATGACGAGATTAATGGACTACTTATTCATCGTTGGCAATAAGCAACCACTTCTTGATTCAACGCAAGCGCCGGAGCTGTTGAGATGCTTCCCGGAACAGCCCCACAAGGACTTCCCTCTTCCTGTTGACGTCGTGTTCTTCTGCCAACCTGAGGGGTGTGTTAGCGCGTCTAAACGCCTCAGCCTGAAAGACACAAATTCGTTTGTTTTCATGCTTACTGAAAAAGATAGCGGAATTGTTCGCTATGGGATGTGCTGTAATTTTTTTAGACCATGCATTGGTTTGAAAACAATTAAAAGTGAAGCAAGCAGCTCTTCTTCTCACGACGATGATGATATTTTATCAGACATAGGGCGCAATGAAACAAAACGACTTGAGCAGTCAACTCAAAATGCACAAGACAATATCACATTTAAATCTACAACATGTAGAAGTCTTACAAGCATTTGCATTATATCAGAACAACCATTTTTATCAACTTTCAGAGAATGTTTGTTTGTGCTGAGAAAAATTATTGAATCAAGAGTGCCAAATGAAATGACTCTTGGTAAAGTGGCTCAGAGTTGGAACATTGTCACTGAGGGTAATCATACTATGAAATGTGTGCCAAACTATAATTTGAAGAATTGGTCAATGTTTTTGAATCCACAGAATTATGAGAATCACCCAGAAGTAAAGGATATACATGAAATCGAAAATTGGATCAGTAGACTTCTAAGTGTGCCATCACCTATTCCAGGATGTAACAGAATAGAGGTTGAACTTTTACCAAGACATGTCCAGCCCCCATTAACATTTGCATTGCCAGAGAAAAGTAGATTTTCAATGCTTGATTTTCCACTTCATCTGCCACTTGAACTGCTAGGTGTTGATACTTGCTTGAAAGTTCTAACATGTATAATACTGGAGAACAAGGTTAGTATGGTACTGAAATAAAAGTTTAAGCCAGACTGCAAACTATTTTTATGCATGGAGATTATGTTCTCTGTGCTACAAATTTTCACCCTGCCATTACAAAAATACAAGGCCATATGATAGCCATGTACAAGCCTTGTAAGTAAACCTGGTTATGGCGTTCTGTTCTAGTCTACAAAACCTTGCTGTAACTTTGTAAATGGCTTGCAAGATGCTAATTAGATTGACCTAAGCTGGAACAAGATTCTTCTTTGGTGTTGCAGAGACCTTGGTTTAGACTGGTTGCAACTTGGAATCTTACTGATAGCCGTTGTAAATTTTCTTCAGAGGTAAAGACAAGGTCATAATCCCAACTACAAGGATAAAACTTGGCATGTACAAGGCCATGTTCCAGATTGGAAAGTTTGCCTTGCGCGGCCGATTTCTCTGCTGCGCACTTTAAATTTCAGCAGCGGTTCCAGCCGCGAAATTTTCGTAAAACAACAAAAGGAAACAATAGAGCTATTGTTTTGTGACACAAATACAGCCGTGCAAGCAATTTCGACGTAGGAGAGATCCCCCGCGCATTCTGCAAACTTTCCAATCTGGGCCATGTTTGTTTAGCCCTGTATTTTTGTACAGGTAATTTTGTCCATGCATTCCCTTCTTAGGTCAGAAATCTCCACAACTGAAGCAAGAGCTTCACATTAAGTTCCTTGCAGGCCTCATTTCTCCCTATTTATTTATAAACAATTGAAAACATGCTCATATTAAGTAAAATCAGGCAGCCTGAAGTCTGCTGTTGAGAAAGTTTTGTTCCACACAAGCACCAGAGTTAGAGGAAAATTTTTTCCATGTATAAGATAAATTGTTTTGCAAGGTGAGAGTTACCTGCACATGCAAAACTTTAATGATAAATGTTACCTGTTTGCCAATGAATGTTGAGTGAGTTCCTTTTTGTTGAACATGTTTTCTCCAAGGATGCCTACAGCATGGGCAACTTCCCTTTCTACTCTCAGCCAACAACCGATTTTTTGGTTTTTACCCTTTAAAGTAAAATTCTAAACCCCTGAGAAACATATTTGATTGATCAGGTAAGAACTTAATATGTAAGTAAGCAGATTTTGAAAAATCTCATTCTTACCTGTAAATGCCTAACAAGCATATATATATACCCAACAAACATATACAATGCAGGTTAACAAAGGTCCAAAATTTATGCATCTATCATTCAAAAGAGAATAGGCATACCCCTTCTCTTTAATTTGGCTGCCTTTAGTTATTTTGTAATGTCCCAAGTTTTCATGCAGAACTTACCATGCTTTGCAGACTGAATCCAACAGATATTTAAAAGTGTACAAATTAGATTCAGTCAAAACGTCACTACCTAAACCCCCAAAATAATTAAATATCCAAAATGTGCTTTGCAGATTTCTTCTTCTAAGCATTTTATCCAGGCTCATACAGTATAGTCCTTACAGCAGCTGGCGTGGAAACCGTAGTTTGTTGAAATACCATTAAAGAGTTTAAAAGCTAATAAGATGAGCTAAAATACTAAATTATTTAAATGCCATGTAGAATTCATGAGTTCTTGCATTTAGACCATATTGAGAGAATTAATTACTTCATATTGTCACTTTTAATGATAAGGACAATCTTATAATTATAGTCTTATGATAAATATTTTATGTTGGAATTTAAAAATGAAATAGTATTCACCTAGGAGGATATTATATGAATTTAATGAGACCATATGGCAGAATTATTCCTGATAGGATCCTATAAAGTAGATTTGATCCTCAAACAAATACTTTCCTTTCTTCAAAGAAATGCTTTCCTTGATTGCTCACCATATAGTGGTACCAAGTTGAAATTGTTCTTGAATCAGATCATATCATGTCTATTGCTGCTTGCAGCACTTTTTCAACCCCGGTTTGATAACCTAAAACTAGGCTATTCTATTATTCTTTCTTCAAAAATAGAAACTTCACAGTCACATACATTTCATGTTTCATTCTGGTATCTATATAATGCCTCATTGAGAGGATGTGCGGTGAATTTATTGGAAAGGTGTTCTTCATTTTGTGTTGGTTTCAAATTGTTTTCCTTGAAATTGCAGTGTAACCAAAGCTCAAGAATGTCAATTCTCAACCCCCATCCCCTGACCAGTGTAAAATACATTCAAAACTTGGATGCAATCAGACATTGCAAAGATTGGCATCTGATTTTTTAATGGCATCTGATTTGCTGAAAATTGTGCATAAAATCCTGAAAGAACACACTTTTTTGAAATGGTAAACTCAAAGAGATCAGAAACAAACTTCCTAATATACAAATAAAATTCTTTAAAATCATTTGCTTATTTCCTGATACATGCATATTATAAATTTCCCTAGGTATTGTTGCAATCAGATGATTATAATGCATTATCAATCAGTGTCATGGCTCTGACATCAATGTTGTATCCATTGGAATACATGTTTCCTGTCATACCATTACTGCCAACTTGTATGAAGAATGCTGAACAGGTAAGAAAATAAGCTGCAACTGCAATAATTCCATATTCCATTAATTTTGAAAGCTCTTGATTTTTTTGCAGAAGAAAACCACAAATTGAAAATTTCCCACAAATCAAAGGGACAGTGTAGACTTTTTACATATTGTACAAAAGAGTTGGGATCAAGCAATATCTTTATACATTTCTATATAAAAGATTGGTTGAGTGGTGTCAGAGCTTTGGAAATTGTACATAGAAATATTGTTGGATTTAGATTTTTTAAAGACTCTTGCTCAAGGAACAAAGCATCGTACTAGCATTGTTTGTGAACAGGAAGAGCATAAAAGGAGAAGTGGGTTAAAGCACCTAGTGTGACTGCAGCCATAATGAATCTTAGAGTTGGGATCTTGTTTATGTTCTGAATCACAGGAAGATGTAGGACTTGTTCACATATTTCTTTGGATTGAATGCAATGCTAAAGTGTGCCAGGAACTGTTTGGAATAATCATTAATTAGACAAGAGGAGTCAAAAGGGAACTTGATTCAATGGCGAATTAAAGAATAAATTCCTCTGTCCTGTCAAAATTGGTCATGGGTTCCCCTTGGGTGCTGCCGTTGAGCATGAGTAAGCAATCAAAGTCCAGGTAAACATTAATCTTAATGTTAACGTCAAGTAAAGAAATAGACAAAAGATATTTGATCAGCTAAACTCAAATACCTTGCTATGCTTATCAAGTACAAAGCTGCTACTGCTCTTCAGTATTTGTTTCATTTAGAGATAGAGAACTACGCTTGCTCTTTACTATTACAGTTGCTGTTAGCTCCAACACCTTACGTCATTGGAGTGCCATCGAGTTTCTTGCAGTACAAATCTCAATACTTTCAAATTCCATCAGATGTACTTATTGTGGATCTTGATTCTTCGAAGGTATGTTTATGAATCTCTTTATTCTTTTGTGATGGAAACTTTGGCAGAGATTTTGTGGACAGATTTTCTGAATTTTTGATGGAAAACTTTAAAACGAAATTTTATACAAAATGTTGCAAATGTCTTAACTGGGCGAAACAGTGCTCAATGCCGTGTAGGTAGAGCGAATGATAACGAGAAGACAATAAGAAAGGCTACATGTGTCCCCGGGGGGGGGGTACATGACTTGCGGATGGACAGGGGTCTGCCGCCCGGTTTTCAGAAAGGTACCCTCTTCTAATTACCGAAAGTTGCCGTCATACCCACTTTTATGATGAATTTTGGCGGAAAACCACCCATTTTTTGCTATTTTTCGCCAATTTCTGGATAACCCACCCTTGTTTATGGAAAATGTGCCGAAAAAGGGACCCTTGTTTAGAGAATTTGGGGCCCAAAAACCCACCCATATGGGCGGCACATACCCTCAACATGTTATGTACCCCCCCCCCCGGGCATGTGTCGTTGTTCCTCGGAGTTTCGCGATTTGTATATTAAGTAAGAAATTTGAGTAGAACATTCAGTTATCTGATGATCGCTGTATAGCGTGAAACTCCGAGTAACAACGAAACATGTAGCCTTTCTTATTGTCTTACTCTCGTCATAAAACAGAATTTAGAAAGGAGATCTTGCAGCGTTTCTGATTGCGCAGTCCACTAAAAATGAAATGAGGAACTTATCGAATGAACGTTATGAAACTGCGATTTCTAAAGAAAAGCTTTTTCACTTTATATATATACTTTATTTTATTTCATATTTTTTCTATAAACAAATAAAAATTCAAATACAAACAACCAAACGAATCAATTCCATCTACTTTTGATATGGAGCCAAAAAACATAATTTTATCTAGTCATGAATCCAAACTCAACAGATGAAATCAACCATCAATTTACAAGGAAATGATAAATTACACTACTTAAAGTACGGTTCTTAAACGGAACAATCCTATGCATTCTGTATACATCATTGTAGTCCTGGGGCATATGTTTGGGGCTACGCCACTCGCCACCCCTACGAGCGTGGAAAACCGGCCCCTAATCCCCTCAAGCAACTATCAACCGCCTGGGAGGCCATCTACTTTGCGAAACTCCGAAACGCTCCACAGAATCCCGAAAGTCTGACAGGCCACAGCGCAGCCAACAACCACCCAGAGAAGAGGACTGACAACCTTATCACGTTTCTTCTAGTGCTCGCTAGTGCTTCACGTTTCTCTTCATTGAAATGCCTATCAATATCGAGTTTCTAGTGCTTCTGACATGTGTCAGGGCCAGATTCCAAAAGGAAAGAGTAGTGTTGATAAACTTTTTACTTGTAAACAGAATGTAGGTCAAATTAGAGCAATATGAAGGGCAGTTGATTAATTTGTTTCTTTTCCTTAGATGTGCGTTCCTTTAACAATGGATGAAATACCATCTCTGCCGGAGCCAGAAGGATCGATTTTACGAGAACAGCTCAAGCAGGTATGGAAATCAAACAGTTGTTGATAAGTAACTTTTCAACTTACTCTGAAGGATGCGAAAATGTTGGTTGAATCGAGAAGAAGAACAGACTAGCAAGTGTCGTTGAGTTTGGTTTAAAGTTGACCTGAAGCGAAAACTTTATTGATGCAAACAAACAGCACTGTCGTAGGATAAGGAATCCTCCTTCAATTCTTTTTATATCTCATTTCGTTTCGAAGTATCCACTGCTTTTAAGTACCACCTGATGACCTCATTTTGTTTGCAAATTATAAGGGTGATGTATGGGAATCTGATCTTTGAAATCAGATCTTTGAGAGATTACAGTTGCAAGAATAATACTAAAAATTGTCCAATAGTTTGGTCACATGACTCGAAATTGGTGAAGCAAACCTTGGCCGATTAGGTCAAGTAATTCCCCTCCTGGTAGACGTTCTTTCCTTTTTTAGTAGTTACGTGTAGTTTATGTGCTATCTTTGTCTTCCAATGTCGTGACGTGTAGTGCTATGTTCGTGTTTTTAGTTTTATGTTGCCATTTGGTAGACGTTATTTTTCGCTCCAAATGGTATTGTTTTAGTAGTAGGGTATAGTATTTTGTAGGTAGTGTTATTAGGTAATATGTATTGTAAGTTTTTAGCTGGATATAACAAAAAAAAAAATATTTCAGCGGAGCTGAAAAAATGTTACATAAATCATCTCATGGATCAATGATGTTTACAAAGGCATGTTGGTTGAGAAAGTTTTTTTTTGTATACTGTCTTTACGTTTTGCAAAAAGCTGACGTCATTAGCCAATGACAACAAATGATCGATAACTCCTAATTGAAGCAAGATATCAAGAAATTAAATGGAGGTTTTCTCATTCAACAGCGCTATCCATTTGCATCGATAACAAGTTTCTCTTCAGGTCACCTTTAACGCTCCTTTCTTTCACCAAACTTCCTCTGCTATTGACTAAGCAGATATATGACCTAGACAGATTTATCGTAGATATGACTTGGACCTTATTGATAGAATCTCCTGATTTTTGATGGAAAAGTCACACAAAGTATCTTCTTTACGTTGTTTATATTTACTTTCATCCATTCATTCAGTTGTTCGATCATTCATCACTTCCTTTGCCCTTTAATTATCTTTGACTGCCTCTATTCATTCATTCATTCATTCATTCCTTTATTCATTCATTCATTTAATTTATTTCACCATCGTTAAATACATTCAGTAAATAAAAATAAAGCGATTTACAATGTGCTCTGCTTAAAAACTTAACTTGCTTGATTACATGTATGAATTTCAAAAAACTTTAAGATCCAATATATAAGAAAAAGAAAAATACATAAAAAGAAAGGGACTCGGAAGTCAAACTTATGTGTTGAACGTTGATTTAGATTATCGACCTCTCTGATCTTTCAAAAATGTTTTTAATTCATTCATTCATTCATTCATTCATTTACTCATTCATTCATTCATTCATTCATTCATTCATGCATTCATTCATTAAAGCATCTAATTCTTCTATCATTGTATGTCTAACGTTGTTCTATTTCATTTTGTTTCAGTGTCTTGACTGCCTAAGCCTTTATCCCCACAGTATGCCTGATTTGGAGGCATTCGCCGATGACTCAATGTTTACAGCCCGAACCTCGACATCAGGTTCCAAACTTAGCGAAATTGTTTACGGCAATGATATCGACTCAGTTGATGTCGCAATTCGAGCATCACTAACGAAGTTCTTTACTTCGCCAAGTGTCCTTGGAGAATTTGCGCAACATTGTCGGATACTTAGGCTGTACTCAAGACCAGTCGTCGCATTTCAGAGGGATTCTTTCGTCGCTTCGAGGCAATCTCCTTCAGACTTGATTCAAGCCTTAGCTGGAACGCAGGTAAGAATTTTTCTAAGTAGCCTGGAACAACGGCCCCATCGCACTAAACCCGTAGACGTTACGAAAACGCTGTAATTTGCAGAAAGAACAACAACAACGAATTAATTGCTGTAAAAGAACAATAACCAAAGTAAGCCGGTAACTAGAGAGAAAACCGTTGAATCCTGCAAGAGGAAAACGAATTATTCGGAAACTCTGAAAGAAAGAAATAAGTTTGTGACTGCAATAAGGAGCAACGTTGAATAAACAAAAACGCGTTTCGTCGCAAACTCGTCGGTTCAATTCGCGAGAATAACAAATTAATGATACTAGCGCACCGCTTTAACACCAGACGAACAAATGATTACAAATGATTATAGCTCCTTGCAGACTTTCGTTTTTGCTAAATTTGAATTTTTCGGCCGATAGCCTCTTTTATACGCCCTGTATTTTGGTTTTTGCATCTTTGAAACTTTTTAACGAATGAAGATTCTTATTAATTGCTAGGCAATGGAATTCTTTGCCGAATGGTTGGTAAATCCGACAAATACCGTCTATCGCAAAGTGCATGGTGGTGAGTTATCTAAATTCTTTTCCGTTCAGAATAACATGGGCACTGAATTAGCACATTCTGGCAGACAAAACAACCAAATTTTCATAAATGCCATGACAAACATTTTGTAAGTAAAAAAGACGGAAATAGTTATTGTCTGAATTTTGATAAAAAGGCGAAATTTTTAAGTTAACAGAAATCGTTCCGGTATTCAATCATCTTCAGTTTGCAGCTAAGTCTAAAATTACATTGAATTAAAGATAAACCGAATTTTGACACAGAGCGCTAAAATTTCAAAGAGGTCAGAAATCTGTTGGTCATTTTCTTTGACGCATTTTCTATCTCGTGTGGTTTTTATTCCTGTGCCTGTTATGATATGTGGCCGTTAGCGAATTAATAGGATCTAGAAGCAACGAATAAGCAAATCCACAGGGCTTGAAGGTTTCCATGTAAACCTCAGTGGTTGGTAGGTTTTGACGTGGCAAATGGGGATAGAATTAAATAATCCATATGGGAAAATATATATAGATAGCCCTTGTCATCTATCAACCGTAGCAATTACTCATGTTGCGTAGCAGGGAAAAGACCTTGTTTGCTCGCTTGATCATGAAACGTTTCTCTTATCATGGAAGACATCAGCTCCAGGTCGTTGATATTGCAGGTCTTTAACTTGACTGTACAATCATGTCCTGATATTTTGCCTGTTAGCGAATGAATGAGATCTAAACGCATCGACTAAACAAAGCCACAAACGTCATTTATTATTCATGAACTCGAATATTTATATCCACATAAATTCTTAAAACTTGTACAAATACAAATATTTAGAGTAGGTATTGAAGGGATCTCTTCCCTGATGTGCTGTTCTGTTCAATGCGGATATAGATTATCAACAAAAATGTTTACTGATTCAATTTTGCAAATCTAGTTTGTCTAAACTGTGCTCAATATATTTCATTGAAATTTCTTATGAAAATCTACCTATTATGAGATTTTGACTGCAATTTCAAGCGAAAACTACGTTGTAACGCCTTGTAAAGTCATATGAAGTGTCGGCTCGTAGCTTCCATTCATATCCTTTAATAAATTTCAACGGTACTGCTTTGAAGCCTACTTTTGGACATTTTTCAATTTAAATAGCATCAGTCGAATGAATGAAGATAATGAATGAATGAATGAATGAATGAATGAATGAATGAATGAATGAATGAATGAATGAATGAATGAATGGTTGAATGTTTAAATGATCGAATGATCGAATGGTTGAATGATCGAATGGTTGGGTGATCGAATGATTGAATGATCGAATGATTGAATGATCGAATGATCGAATGGTTGAATGATCGAATGGTTGAATGATCGAATGATCGAATGGTAAAGGCGGGCGGAGATCTGATTTTTTTCAGAGTCGCGTATGAGCAAAGTAAGTCTATAAGCGACAACTGATTTTGTCTATAAATATATCTTCTAGGCATCCTCGATCCACGAGTCATCGGCGACAAGCCACGATGGTATAGTCATTATTTAGATCCAATATACTACCAAGTTCACAACCCACATTCGACGCTAGGCCATGACCTCGGCGATGATTCAGATGATTCTGGGCCTCTTTATGAAGATGATGACGATATCTCAGACAGTGATTTTTCTATTGATGAAGAAGAGGTTTTTCAGCTGCAGAAACAAATGGCAGCAGTACAAGATCCTGATGTTACTACCAAAGCTAAGGAGGTGAATGAACGATTATCTGTTCTCGTACGATTTGATATTTTGTATACCACTAGAAGCATGGAAATGCCCTGAGAAGGTGAACTTGTAGCCATAGTGAGTAAATAAGCACAACACTAAGGCCCCGTCCACACGTGTCCGGATATTTTTGAAAAATCATCTTGTTTTATCCCTTCTGGGTTAGTGTCCGCACCGAGACGGCGTTTTCGGTCACCGTAAACGAAGCTTTTTGAAAATGCTTTCCTGAGTGGATCTTTATGAAAACGTCGTTTTCATTTCGTCGTATAGACGGGTGAAAACGGAGCTTTTCGAAAACACTGACGTCACAGCATCGATTTACTACGTATCAGAGCATGAGCACGGATGTTTGGATTTCTAAATTAGAATCAACGGACAACCTTTTGCTCAAAGATTCCTAGAACTTAAACATCTCATTTTGCTCAAAGATTCCTAGAATGTGAAGCAATATATTCCTTTTACAGCAAATTTCGGAGCTTTACGATTCATCCTACTCTTCTTACAACACTATCGAAAATGAAGAAAAGAGTGAAGACGTCACAGAAGTACCAGCCACTACTCATCCAGCACTAAATGCACAGACAAGTGTCTTCAGAAAGAGAGCTCACAGGTATAGAAAGTTCAAATTATAATTTCAAGTTCATAGCACTAAGCATTTTCCTCGATTCTCATTGCTCAGTTAGTGCGGACCAGGCTGTACAGCAACATAATACTTTGATGCATATCGTGCCCTGGGGTGGGGGGGGGGGTACTTGACCTAAATTTGTCCGGGATGTGCCCACGAACAGAATTTTTACCTGGCTCCAGAATATTTGCCTTCAAGTGATATCCTCTTTTCTCAAATTTGATATCAGGTGAGATTTGCGATAGCGCAAAATTCCTTATGCCAAGCACTGCAATTGTAGTTGTTCGCTGGCATTTTCATAACCCTAACCCTTGCCCACGTAACTAAAAGCTATTGTTTTAAAACCTCTGAACCGACTTTGGTCAGCAAAGTAGGCAAGATATTTTTTGTGCTGGGTCAGTCTGTTTGTGACAACGATGGAGCACAATTGGTCTGTTTATCAATGATTGGTGGCTAATCTAACGTAGCTTGGCCAGTCTTAATACAATGAGTGCATCGCCCTTAGGGGACCCAGTAATCTGCATATCCAAACTGTTCATCTTGATGTCCATATGTAAACAGATCATGGAAAATTGAGTCTCGCCTTTTGTGATAATTTCCTTATCATATGACGTGTTTTATGTGGGAAGCCAGACAGCCCGCTTTACCGAGATATTTTCCCATGAAACCTCTGAACTGACCTAGCTATGGATAGTAGCCAAGAAGCCTTTTGTTCCAGCTCAGTCTATTGATGATAAGACAAAGGCACTATCGTTCAGTTGATGAAAGATGTTTGAGCTTGGCCTCTGGCTTGCTTGGTCAATGGATTTCTTGGCCAGTTTTTAAAAGAGGCAAGATTCAAATCCAAAAGGACTGTCTCTGTATCGTGAGAGCACAAAATGATCCGTTATTTGGAGAATATTAACATGCCATTATTTTTGCATTATAGGCAAGAGAGCCTCAGCCCTTGCTCAGAAGAAGCTACAGTATTTCCTGACACTGTTCAATCAATATTAGATCCCAATCGACGAAGTGTTGATGAATCAAGTGAAGATAAATCATCATCACCTGAAAATAATGATAGCATGTTCAAGAGGGTTCCTTTGGCCCATGGTGGCAGCATTGGTCAAAAGGCAAAAGATGTCTTATCCAGGCAAGGGAGCAATGCAAGCGAGAGAATTAATGGTATGTTTTTTAGCTGCTGAAGCAGCGAATCTGTCAGCATATTGTTGCCTAAATGTTCTTCTCAGAAAAGTTTTTTCTTTTTATGTACACAGTCTAAGTATTTAACGCAAGAAATATTTAAGGAAGAACGATACAATGGGAAGCATGTTGTGTATGATCACCCCACTGAAGGCTATTCCAAAGGTTTTGTAGATCACTCTTCAGGGAGAACTGGCTTAAATAAAATAGATATAGACCCTGCTGCTTTTTTTATACGTTCAATCTAAAAGTTACAATACATATTACTTAATTACACTACTTACAAAATACTATACACTACTACTAATACAATACCATTTACAGCGAAAAACAACGACTACAAAATGGCAACATAAAACAGGAAACACGAACAAAGCACTACACGTAACGACGTGAAAGACAAAGATAGCACATAAACTACACGAGACCGCTAACGAAAATGAAAAATAACCCATTTACTTACGCTACTTCTTGAGTGGATCATTAAAATTTATGGCAGATCTTAGTATAACGTTTACCGTTAAGTCTCTGTTAAGCCCCCTATCTATTAGCCCTTTCTCTAATAAGCCCCTCCCCTCTGGACCGAACTGTTGGTTATGCCCCCTCTCTACTAAGCCCCCATAAGAGTCAAATTCCGGATTTTCCCAAAGATTGTCAATTCACCTAGCTTAAACAAGTTTATATGTTAATTTCTATATGGTTTGGGCTAAAACTGTGACAAACGTATGTATACTATTTGACTCCTAAGATTGTATATTGAATCGGCAAAGTATGGGATAATAGACTCATAAAGCTTTCATATATTCTTTTTATTTAACCTTTTGAATAAGCCCCTCTCTCCAATAGGCCCCCCTCTGGAGTGTCCAAAATCAAATAAGACCGCCCGGGGGGGGGGGGGGAGCTTAATAGAGCTTTTACTGTAGTCACACATTTACCTTTACTACACATTATGTTAAGGGAAGGTAGAAAGGAAAAGATGAAAAAGCTTTCAAATATAGACTTGTATTTACTGCTGCTACAAGAAGCGTTCTAATTTATATATGTTTGAATTTTAGCGTCGATTCCAAAATTTGTTTATTGTGATTATGCGAAAAATTTTCTCACATCATACATCACAGAAATAGAAAACTTCATCTGGCATAAACTTTTCATTTTTGTCGTGTTAAAAACTGCCTTTTTGTACAATTATGGCATAGGCTATGTTATCTACAGAAGCAATCGTTGTTTTCTGTGTGTTAAAGCTTATTTAATACGGAATCATATATGCAGGCACTGGTTCTGAGCCAATTTTTATAGACACATAGTTTCCAGCTCATGTGTTTCTGTGATTTTTGTACGATGAATCAGGCCTTTGTATCAGATGTAACCATGCCAAAACTAGAATTAATCAAAACACGACCAGCAAGGGTGCGAATTTTGCCAGGCTAAGGTTTCCTTAAGACAAAGAGATTTGACCACCGATAGCATATATTTCACACCTCCAACGCAGCCGAACATGATGTTTTGCTCTCTCTGTTTGTTTTGATTGCCTATAACTTCTCACTTCAATCATCAGTGTTGTCTGAACGTTCTCATGTTTTACTTGCTTAACGTAAAAGAGTTGAAAACACGCATTACTGTCATCAGATTTAGATTCTTGGACTATTATGTAGAGATAGAAACTGGCAGGTGTCATTTGCCTAGAAAGAACGTAAATGATCGACTGTTTTCTGTATGAAACGAAGTTGAAAGTGAAATACAATGTCTTATGGCATGCAAAATAAACAACGAAGACAGGGAAGAGCTTTTTATGCTGCAATTTAGCGGAAAACACCTTTTAGATTCAAGGATGTTAAACAATGATTTGAATCTTTAATGCAAACAAATGATAAACAACTGATATTTGAAATGCAAAATTTCATTGAATAATGCCTAGATAATGTCGACCAGCTGCAACAGAAATTATAACATTCGAAGGAGCTCTAATCAACTGCTTGTTTTTGATGCGTTTTCTGCTGTTCGTATATTAGTACTAGTTAAATTTAGTTTATTCTCGTAATAGCTGTATTTAGGCATACAATGGTATTTTTTGTTAGGCCGTTGTGAGAGAGAAAAATCCTAAAAATTTATTTGCTTTTTTGCAGCTTTAATGAACCACATCAAGCCAAAATTATCACAAAGAAGTTCAGTAGAATCAGAGATGAGTGTTCAATCATTCTTAAGTTCTGGCAGCTCTGAATGCAACAGTATACCAACATCACCAATGCCACCCAGAGCTAATTCATATCCTTACCCGCTATCAGAAATTGAAGAGTGTAAGTATAAGTTATCTTTCGTAAGGTCTTTGTAGAATACTGTTCAGTCACCTTAAGTTCTGGCAGCTCTGAATGCAACAGTATACCAACATAGCCAATGCCACCCAGAGCTCACTCATAGCCTTATACGATATCAGAGATTGAAAAGTGTAAGTGTTGCAAGGGACCCTCCATTTAAAGTTGTGCTTATTGTTAAATTTGCCTGAAAAAATGTGCATATTTCGTGGAGACAGGTTTATTCATCAGAACTATAAGCGTTATTGGATATATCTCTGAATATAGTAACATACTAAAGTATGAGGCTGATTTGCGGGTGAAAGTTCAAAAACTGTCCATCAGAGAAGTCAGCATGGCACTGAAGTTGAAGCGAGATCATACAAATTGAGAGATGAGAGATGAGATGAGAGATATGGATTGCTATCCACTCGAGACTTAGATCTCGGGTCCCCTGACGCGTAGGAAATGTAACTCATGCTTGTTTACCTTGTCTTCATCCTGTTTGTTCATTGGTATAAATTGCCATTCATCATTAATTAGATTTGCTGAAGATGAACCAAGTATTGTTCGAAACGTACAAATAAAATATTTTTTCAACCGTTTATGTCAACTACCGTTTGAAGTCAACTATCGTATTTTATGCTTGGAATGTCGATGAAATGATTTATGCAATGATTGTCGTCCCTTGCCTCATCCTCTGATTGAGAGACTTATCACCTTATAAGATTTTCGTACGCCTTTGATAGAAATCTTTTTCTATGCAAGGAGAATAGGTGTGAAATCATACACTAGACTGTAATTCTAAAAGTGCCCACAAAGCGATACACCCTTCGATACATGTAATGCAAACAGTTGCAGTAGAATAGTATCACACGCAGTTTATAATGCATATATCGTTTTTGTGATTATCGCACTATTTTTAACTTTAGTCTTCGTTTTATAACTAACGGTTTTACATGAATTACTTACGATTTCTTAGCAAACACCCTGCGATGGAGCAACACTGATCGGTTCCTTGAACGTTCATCTTCGTTCCCGGCACAGAAAACTATAAAAGATCCACGAATACACAACGGGTAAGTTGCCCGCAAATTCATTTCAGTACGTCAGTCTCATTAGACCTCCTTTGATGTTTAGTGTCACGTTTATTTAACTGCGTAAACCTCGTGTATGGTACAGTTTTAGATTTTTCTCATTGTGTTTCTATTTTTATCAAATCCGTTCTCGATTGTGCCTTGCTTCCTGAAAGCAAATAGTTGGACTCAAACCAGGTATCAGCCTTTTTATGACTCATCCAATATGACTGCTGTAATTTTGACAATTTTGATTTCTCAATTCACAGTGAGAATCAACAGTTGATAAACGACGTTGTGGCCAGTGTTTTAAAAGGAGATGGAGTGAGCTGGTTTAGCCAGAAGAAATTAAGGAGGCTGCTTATCCACGAAAGTCTACGGCATTATTTGTTCAAGCAACTTTATGAACCGAAAGAGCAAAATGAAGATGATGAAGCTATTAATGATGTTGTGAGTTTCCTTTGTCGTATTCTGTTTAAAAAGATTTTGCAAGGTTACTTGATTTATTGTAAATTCATGTACTTCTTTTAAGGCGTGTTTGATTGGTAATTGCAAACCTACCAAATTCTGAAAGCGGTAGACTTCGCAGAGACAGAAACACAGTGCCCAGTCAAACACAAAATTCTTCAAAACAGCAGGTTTCAGATTCATCCTGGCGAAAACGAGGTTTCTAGTTGAAATACACGAATACGAGTCCGGTGCTTGGCAACAAAGGCTGAACTGACTCAATTACCATGGCAGCACGAGTAAATTCGTCTCGTTTTCAGAGTTCCCCGAATCAAAACGAGAATCTCTCCAAAGTCTGCCAGACCTTCCGCCTGCTGGAGCAGAAGGTTCGGCAGGCCTTCCAAATCTGCCAAACCTGCCGTTTTCGGAATTTGGTAGTCAATCAAACACACAAATACCGAGTCTTCCAAGTTTACCGTCTTCAGAATTGGCACCAATCAAACACACGCCTAGTCATAAATGAAAAACCAATGATCAAAAGGTAAGTAGCTGCGAGTAAGAAACGCTGTTTATCTTCAGTTTGATTTTTATTTTTCAAAAGCAGTAACTTGTTTCTTTTCACTGTGTTTCTGAAAATTCAGTATCTGAGTTTCATTACTCATTACTCATTAGAGATCTGAAAGAACTTGGAGTAGTACAGAACTTTGCAACAGCCTTGAAGGCCGACTTAAGTGAAGACAGATATTGTAGATTCAGAGTGTATACTTTTTAATCATTCAGTTTCCATGTGATGTTCTATTTTCACTTTTGTAAGCACAATCGCCTCTCAGGTAGGCAACTGATCTGTAAGTGGCCATGCAGGAACATTTACAACTTAAGGAAATCATTGGTGTTAGTGATGTCTTAGAATTTTTTATGGGTAGGCATGGGCAAATTTGAACACGCTCATTAATGCTAGCTTGTTAATAAAATGATTTTTACTTTTCATACTTTATCAATGAATTTTATTTCAATGTTTCCAAATTTCATTTGCAGCATGTGTCAAGAAACGTATACCGATCTATCGTCGAATTGTTTCGATTCATCCTCGAAGGTTACGAGCACAGTGCGAAACAGAAAGGCGTTGGTGGGCTATCATCAGTATTTTTGCTATTGGAAATAATGCACACACATTATTGCGGCAAACGAATACAGGATGGTGGCGTAAATGGCGTAAAGAAGATCGAAGAAAGGAGCCGAAACGGTGGTGAAAATTCGCGATTGAATTTAGCCGTTGACGCGAAGAGTGATTCTAGCATTGTGTATACAAGAGGTAAATGCTTACTTGCTTTACTTTCAACTGTAATCAATGTGAAACCAAATTTTAAAGAGAAGAATTTTAGACTGTTCAAACCTGTCGACCACTTCTCGAAACGTTTGTTGTTCAATTTTTGTCCTATTTCTGTCCTATTTTTATTCTTTTGCTGAAGTAAGGCATGAAAACCCACCCAACCATGCGAACGGCCGGTCGCAGGAAATTTGCCATTTATAACATCTTGCCGGAAATTTCCAAAATATACCAATATCTCACGAAAGTAGCCTTTCTAGTTGAATCCCATGAACAATGCATTTTCATTTTGTATGTCACCAAAAGTCATGAGATCACTAAAGAATTTGATTTTCCCAGCCCCCCCCCATGCCAAAATGATAGCGCCCCCTCCCGGGTTTCAACGTCATCTTCGTCCCCTATACGATAATGCCATGGACATGGGGAGGTTCGTGGCTAGGCTCATGGCATCGTCTTTGTAGCGTAGTAAAGTAGTTTGTAGGTGCTGTTTCAGGTAATTTCGTTATTGTAAATGTGTATATTGGATAAAAAACGCAGTAACTTTATTATAACTATAGCCGGTAGTAAAATCTTAAATCTGTGATTTAATTTCGTTGCAGAAGCTTCTCCGATTCGATCTTCAGACGAACGAGTATCATCGATATTTCGTCGTAATGGCGACTATAACGACAATTCAATAGCACCGAAAATGAATGGCGATGCAAACAGTCATCGATCAACCGAATCTCCTCGCCCCTTCGCAACTAACTCATCGCAAGATCGCGACTCATTTGACGCTGTATTCGAAGCAACAGATTTAGCTTTACGAAGATTATCGCTTGAACGAAGAAATTCCTCGCATACTGGTTCGCTGGATGATGATGTCGGTGCACAAGGAACAGTGAAGAAATTACCATCGTTAAATCATTCAGCTTTAACGTCGAAGTCGTCTACATTATCGAGTAGATCAGTTGGAGATCTTTCAATAACAACGATAAAGGATTTGGTTGATGACCGGAATCTTGTTTGTAAGAGTAATTCATGGTATGTGTAATTACGCTCACTCGTATGACGAAATTTAGCTGCACATTTCATAATCAGCTGCATTTTTCCGCTAATGAGTTAGCCTGTGTTCCAATGAGTGGTCTAGTTACCGAACCTGTTTGTTAGATGTATCAGATGTATCAGCCGGCAACTGTTGTGACTTAAAGAAGTTGTAGGCCAAGCAAACGGGAAAAGCTTGTTTTCCTCAATTTTTTAAATATTATTTAAACACCAGCGAGAGTGAATTGCTTTCAGAACATTTGCATGAAGATTGTGGAATTTAAAATGTTGTATTTTTGTAACTTGTGGCAATTTTGTAGCGGACTTCAAGTCAATTGATGCTTGCATTTTTTCTTGTTTTTTGGTATCTCCAAAGGATGTAACTGCCGAAGTTCAGTAAAATGAATGGCTTCTTATAGATTTTATTTGAAATGTACATTTCTAAGTTATAGCATGTTACATTTCAGACGTATTCCTGGTTTATGAAGTTTTAGATGAATTTGTTTTAAACTGCACAAAATTGATTTTACGATTGATGCAAAAATTGCTGAGCAGATGGTAATGCTAAGCAAAACGTTGTCTTGTAGATTAAGTCATGATGGCTAATAATCTACTCCTGAATTTTAAACATAACATGTCCTAGAAATGCATTTCCCTGCTTTTGATCGTCTTTAACAGTTTGCGCTTAGCGATTGTTAATGCTCGCTCATCGTTTACGTTTTCGGTCCTTGAAATCTTCAACTTTTCTTCGAACCACATTTCTGTTGGCTCATAGCGTTTTTGCATAACAGACGACATACTCAAATGTCTGACATCTATGTAGAAGGATAGACCTGACGCTAATGATTTTTTGTATTTCTGCAGTAATGGTTACCGGTTCAGAGACGGCAAACTTCACGAGGCGAAAAAAGAACGGGTTAGCAAGGGAATTACTGGCACTGGTCGACGATTTGTTTTCGAAGGACTTCTTAGCCCCCGTTCTGCTATCTGGGATGATATGAGCTTTTGGGAGCATTGTTTCTATGACAGCGTAGCTGCTGAAAGAGAGGTTGTTGGAATGGACATCGGACCAGTTGAATTGCTGGAAAGGTATGATTAATTTAATTTGAGTTTCACTTAATTACCCCATTCTTCAATTTCTCTGATTTTGAGACATGGGCTTAGACTTGAGATTTAAGTTCCGTCACTTTCGCTCATTGGACTGAATTGACGTCGTTGTGTTGTCGCAGTATCAGTTCACTCAAAGAGCGAAATAGACGATTGCTCTAAAGATGGCAGCGAGGAATATTTTACCAAGATGCATTGCGTTTTTTAATTGAATTCCAAAAGAATCGCTAAAGAATCGCTAAAGATTTTTTGCCTTTTTTGCCTTGTTTGCCTTGTTTGCCTTGGTTGCCTTGCCTTCTAGAGATCTTTTAGATGGTGCGATCTCATTTTCCTTGAATAAATTGTTGTTCTTTCCTCATAGGAATTGTTGTTCTTTCCTCATAGGAATCTCTGACAAGAGGCCCACAAGGCCTTTCCCTAAAATTTACCCATGGAAGAAAAGGCGTTACCCTCTTTCTTTCTCTTGTAGGTACAAATCATTAGGTCCTCATGAAAGACGATGTCTTGATGAAGACGAAGACAAAATCTTATCAACGGTTCTTCATAACATGATTGCATTTATGTTAATGGTCCAAATCGATAAAATAAAAATAAGACGGAAGATTGGCAGACTACTTGGTAAATCACATATCGGTCTATATTATACCCAACATATCAATACGTTGCTGGACAACTTAGAGAAACTGGTGAGTCTGTGTTACAATATTAGATATTGAATAACAGAGTCAATCATTCTGTCAATGAAGCCTCACTACATAAGGACCCTCAAGTTTCGCTCATCTCATTGAGTTGAATTGTTGCTGTTGTTATTGCTCCACTGAGGGCCTTATTCCCCTGGAGTTGTAAAAACGGCAAGAAATTTCAATTGTTGAGATTCGTGTTTGTGCTCTTTTTGGTTTCTCTTGTTTTGTTCCGCATTACTGAGGTGGATTACTGGGATAAACCATGCACTGCAATATTGTTCTCTCGTTTTACGGCTACGAGTTGAATGGCTCTAAATTTCTTTGACCAGTAATTTGCCTTGGCTCAGTTGTTTTGATGTCGTTTGTGCGTATTGTATATCTTTTGGTTTCGTGGTTTTGTTCTTTGTTTTTTGTATGCAAAAATTAATTTGATTTGTAAGTGCCATCCATAGTGAAGACCCTGTGAATTTATGTCTTTTTTCACTATGGATGGCACAGTGTAATATAGCATTCTATATTGTAGTTTTTAATCTTGATAAAGAAAAATAAAAAAGGGAATCTGTCGCCCCGTCATCTACCGATCAGCATGTGGCTAAGAGGAAGGCGGTTTTTCTTGTGTGGCAAGAATGATCCTTTACCGAAGTACTGACTGACACCTGATTTTATGGTACAGCAGTTCTAGAAAACTGATTTTTAAGGCATTTTAGACCTAATGGTTGTGAGAAACAAGCAGCAGATGATTTAGGCCCAATAGATCTTTCAGCTGCATTCTAAAAAAGAATGCGAATCGAACGACAAATTGACATATTTTGTAGAATGCTCGAATGCTCACAATAGTGATAGAAGCTTGACGGGGCTCGAATCTTTGGAAAACTTTGAAGTTAAATGTGTAAAATATCATCGCCTAATTTGTCAACTGAATATATCAAAAGGAACATTAGGTCGTAGGCCATAATTCCAGAAATAGCATTTTTGATATTATCATTATTTTCAGAGTTACAGCATTTCAAGATTTCTGCTAGTTTTCAAGTTGTGATGTCATCAAATCGTAGTTGTAGTATGATCAGCTCAGCCAAAAGCGAAACTTCGCTTTTGCTTCAGTTGATGCTTGCTGAAGTCAAAATTTTCTTTCATGTGCAGGATGGGAACGATATCGACTTAAAACCATTGAAAAGTCGAACAATGAAAAAACAAGTTTTCGTGGTTCATCTAGGAGAAGATTCTACTGGCCCTATGTTTTTCTTAGAGGTAGGTGAAATCTTTTAAGTTTTATATTACATTTACTGCTCAAGGTTTATGGTAGACGTAATAGAAACATTGTTTACGTAGTTTCTTTACTCCATGATCTACTTTATTGAATGTCAAATGCATTTGTAATGATGCATTCTTCATAAATTAATTAATGAATCACTGTACTTATTAATGATGACATCTGTTCCTTAGGTTTGCGATGATTGTATGTTGATAAAAGGTACAAATGGTGGAATCGTCGAAAGATGGTGGTATGAAAATCTTGTAAATATGAGTTGTTCACCACGAGCGAAGATACTTTGTCTTTGGATTAAAGCTGGCGAACAGACGGAATTACAAAAAATATCCACTAAAAAGGTACTGCAGACTTATAACTTGATAAAGATTTGTGCAAGTGTGCAAACTACAGTACAGTAAAGTCCCGCCTTTAAGAAACGTGTTTCACAGAACCAGCCTGATCTGTTTCTTGTGTGAAAATGCAATTCTTCAAAACAGGGTGTATACATAGAATGGTACAAGAAACACTTTTTTATTCCAAAAGTCTGTCAAAATTGTTCAGATAAAAAAATTTGAATATGCACAGTTGTACGAGAAACTAATAATTTGAGCCATTTTTGAAAGTTTCTTGAAGTCAAAACAATTTGGGTTTCAGATTTTTATTCTCATTGCCAAATGATGTTACTTTGTACCACTGTAAAAGAAACTGAGCATGATTCAGCCTGGTATTTTATTCTGCAAAATCAGATATGAGTTTCTTATAATGCAGTTTTTTAAAGGCAGGACTTTACTATAAGATACAGCAGTTAAGTAACCACCTTTTTGGAGCTTCCTGAAAAATAATTAGACGTCTTACTAGTAAGAAATTCCTGAGGTTGAAAGCCAAAGAAAGTTTCTTGTATTGTGATTGATACCATATCCTAGTCTGATTGTATGGGGGCATTGCAATTTACGCAGACCTTATAAGACATCACTACCAAGATATCTTACATTTGACTTATTTTTACCAAGATTTTGACCGATTTTCATGACAATCATCGATTATATAGAGCACCAATAAATCTATCAGTGACCCTATTCTGTTGTAACCTATTTTCCAGGACTTTTCAGAAAATAAATTGGAAGCTTAAAAGACTTTTATCCTAAAGAACGAAAAGCATCATAGCTATAAGAAACATTTAGGTTAAGGTGACAGAGCAGAAACTGCATAAAATGACGTCATCGACCACTCTGAGATAAGGAAGTGTTTGAATAGATAAACTTTTTGAAATGATGAATCAAGAGTTTAAGGCCATAGGAATAAAATATCAAGTGCTGGCTAATTTGGTATTTGTTGCAGGGAGCCAGGGGGCCGCAAAGTTACGTTTTTTGGCGCATGCATGCGCAGTTTCTGCTCTGTCGGTTAAGGTGTAAAAAATTGGTTTCCTAAATGCGGAGCCTTACTGACTTGCGTGCAGACTCAACTGGTTTCTTTTCAGAGAGGTTTCTCCCCCAGACCATCCTCTCCCTACTGGAGCAGGAACGTCACTTCTCATCAAGGAATCAGTAGAGTCTGGGCTAGGCTTTACTGAGTCTGCATTTTATTACTTTTATCAGGTTGCGTTAAATAATTAAGAGCACGTTTTTGGTTGTATTTCTTGGGTTTTTAATTCAGATTTAGAGAGGCTTTTGGCGACGGTAGAAAAGGAGGTCAGATCGTTGTTTGTATTTGAAATTGGTCATACTTTAGGTGTCAGTTGAGATTTGCAATAACGAAGAGTTAATCGTGCAGACACTTAAATTGCTTTATTGGCAGACATTTTCATGTGACATCTTGTCTTTTGTTTTTCGCGGACATTTTTCACCTGATATCTAGTTTGAGATAGAGTGTAGTGTTCTTTGTTTCCTTTTTTCATGTCTCATTCTTTTTTCCTTTAATTCATTTGTAAATGGTATTAGTTTTCTTTTGTGATGCCACGGAGTAGTCATAGTATTTTGCACCAAGTCGTATCGTCCTCGTAGTGTCGTCAAGCATTCTGTAAGTAGTGTAACTAGTAAATTTGTAATGTAAATATTTAGTGGAATGTAAAAAAATTTTCATGTGACTTCTAATCTGAGATGGATTGTAGAGCAAGATTCGCCCATGGTCAACTTTGTGAGATTTTTCGGTAGGGCTAAGCATAGTGCTAAATGACTCAAAGTATTTTTGCTTAACTGAGGTAAGTCTGCAAGTTTTTTCAAAATTTCCAAGTTGGGACCTTTGAATATCATGCCCCCAAATAACTGGCCCTTTTCTTCCTATTTCAGTGCAAAAGTTTGTACACATCAATCAAGGAGAGCATGGAGAAAACTGCACGAAAATTTAAAGGCTTGGAGCCCGGTATGAGATTTTATTTACTCAGATCAACTATTGTTTATCCGATCATTTTATTCCTATTTGGATATGTCTAGAAACTCTCCGAAGGCTATGATTATTTCATGAAACTTATGCATAAACTGAGCACAAAGTCGTAATTATCGCTATTGATAGATTGATTGACGCTCAAAATTACCAGTTTGAGCCAACAATTCAGTTCACTTAAAAATGTTTTTGATGCTGTTGTTTCAATAACTGGGACTATGTAGTGAGTCTCGCTTATGCTTGTCTCATAAATCGTTGACATCTCTGCGACCAAACATTTGTTTTTTTTTGTGACCAGTGGAACATAGTTTTAAGCATTTACTGTGAAATTACTAGAAACAATCTTGCTCAATTTTACTTCTTAATTAATTCTTCTATATTTTGCCAATCTTGAAATATTTTTGTAAAACATATCTTTGCAATTTGGCCAAAACTGTATAACAGTGCATCACCATGTTTGCTCATTTGCCGAAGCTTAACAAGGGAGTTACATGTCATACCTGGGAAAATGCCACAGACACATCAGCCATCAATAGCTGTTAGACTTTTGTATCTATTTTGCCTTAATACATTTCGAAAGTCAGTGGTTAAGGTCTATGGTCTTTTGCTAAAAGCAGATCTCCACAAAGCCATAGCCAGACGATCGCCGTAAAAATTCGTAACGAAAAAAGTTTGTAAGTTTCATCTGGCGAGCTAATTCCCAGAACTTTTTAGCCATTGGGCTCTCAGAATTTCTTCAGGCTTATTCGAATTCCAGTTAAACGTTGCCGTTGCGGAAAAATGGATTGACGACGGCAGCAACAATTTGAGATTAAAATAGCATTTTATTTTTCACCGCGAAAGTTTTGACGATCGTCAAAAATATCGTCAGGTGGATATTGGGCTCAAAGAAACGTTCCGTGATTTAGCTTCCCCATACTGAATTGTACGCACCCTTGCAGCTTGACTTGACGCTTGACAATACTGTAACTCGATCGTCCTGCCTACAGAACATTTCAAATTCCTCTTGCTTGTTATTTGTGTGTGTTATTCTGTTTACTGTCAGTCAGCTAATGTTTCCATGCTTCATTGTCTTGTATGTTATAGTAGAATTTATCGTACGTGCAGCTGGTGGTTTGTTAAATGTTATGTTTATATCGGATCAACAAAGGTATGTGTGATACAGTAAAACCCCGCAAACAAGAACATAGCAAAATAAGAACCTACAGACTGATTTTGTGGAAAAAGACACCCAAAGATAAGAACCAAAAACAGACTGATTCATTTCAATGTTCTTATGAGATGGTACACTTAATCAAGAAATGCCATTATATCAGTGTAAACAAACCCCAACTATTGATAACTGAACACCTCCAACAGTTTTCAGGGATATGCAAATTGTTTTATCAAGCTGTATGATATAAACTGATTTGTCAACAACAAAAATACCATACTCTCTAATATTTAAATGCAGTCATTATGCCCTCAAATGTATTTAACACAAATATACTGTATACTGTAGTTACTGTATATATTCATCATAGTCACACGTGTCCTTGTGATAAGAACCACACCCTGAAAATGTCATAAGTACCTCATTTATAAGAACCTAGCCAGTCTGTTCTTTTAGAAAAGTATGTTCTTGTTTGCGGGGTTTTACTGTACATATCCCTATCGCTTTAATGTTGCTTTTGAGTGGTTGTTTTAGTGCCAGAGTCCCGTAGAAAAAAGGAGAGAAAAGGACAAAAGAGAGAACGAAAAGGAAAGAATACTAGATTTGTTCCTTCCTTTTTATTTTTCTTATTCCTCGTTTTTCAATTCGTCTCATTTTTAATTAAGGCGCTGGCAGCCAGGGTACGCCATCAATCAGTTGTGTTAATGTATGTCTTTTTTGTCGTATGTGTATGATTTAGTGTAGGCCTGGTATTTTCGTTTCATTGGTTTAAACTGTATTGTGTAATAGCCTGACTACCCAAGAAGGGTTGGCCCTGTTATCTAAGAATACTATTTTAGGCGCGATCACCTTCTCAATAGGAGACATGTAGATATTGAATCTGAAACACGTTTATGTGGTCAGTGGGCCGGCGTTCGTAGTTGGGATCCAGGTTCTGCATAACAGGGCTTTTTGAAGGAATGAAGTAATGAGGTTTTTCTCATACGATGACTTGGTTGTGCTGGCCTCCCAAAGTTTTAATTGCACATGCACCAAGCCGCCATATTGCCACCAGCATCCACCAAGCTGCCATATTGCAAATAATTATTCGATTTTACGTGGCTGAATTACTGCACTGCCCTGGAGTGAATTACTGTGTCATCGCACGCTACATTCCATCCCTGTTTTCCGAGGCAGTCCTGTAAGCAGGATGAGCCGTGCTCATGTAATCAGGCATTAAGGCTGATAAACAAATGAACCTATTTCAAATCCATTGCTTTATATCGTTGTTACGTTAACAACCTGCTTTGTTTCTCTTACTCCACTGTGTGTCTATGTGTCTACTTTATTGTTGTATTTTTGTACCATTAGTTTTCATTAGTCTTTCCTGCAACCGAATTTTATTCTCTCAGAAGTCGGATCAAATAAGGTACGTATGAATGCTGCTGGCCCTTTTATGTTGTGACTTCTAATGGAGGATTGCGCTAAAGATGGCGGCGAGGAATTTTTTACTGAGATGCATCGCGTTCGAATTAAAAATCTTTAAGGATTCTATAGGAATTCCATTAAATAACGCAGTGGATCTCGGTAAAAAATTCCTCGCCGCCATCTTTAGCGCAATCGTCTATTGTGTGTAGTTTTGAACAATGTCCTCTATGTTCAGTTTCGTACTTCTTCCGTGTACATCTGTATAATTGTGAATGTCAGGTATCTTTTGTTTATCAAATCATAATTTTACATACAAGGACACATTACAGATTACGGTACATTAGATTATTGCAAAAGACAAACGAACCTTTGCTGTCATCACGAGTACTGAAACAGATCACTGACGGATTTTGGGGTCGCTTTGAAGGATCCAGAAAACGTTGATAGATATTTTGGTACAAGAACTATTTCCTTGTACCTCTTTCAATGGTTTCATTGGATCTGATATCGCAAATGGTATCTCTGATGTGGTTCATCACGTCGTAATGTTGTCTGCAGGGCACCTTTTCTTGTTTAGTGTTATTGTATCTTACTGGACGTCTCACGAATGAAAATTTCACATCACCTTGAGCTGTGTTTAGACGAATGGCAGGATTCAACAACTCGGGTAAATTGAAGTATTGGTGTCTTACAGTAGAATTTTCTGCCTTTTAGGAATGGAACTTGGCGGAGAATTTGATGTTGTGGTAAGTTTCTCTTCTCATCCTTGAAACGACCGCAACTCTTCAAAACGGTGACTGCAATAGGTCAATTTCATGCCCGTTCGCTGGTTTTATTAAGTACATGGGGTTAATTACGTGTAAAGTCTTAAAATTTTCTTTGCTTGACTTTGCAAAGGTTCAAACTCATTTCAAAGGTGATGACTATGTTTTTGCCTAAATAAACCTTAGCTAATCACATCATACTTCTTACAAAATGTCAACATTTATTCAAGACAGAAAAGGGCTCTATTCCAATTTGATATGACAAATCAGGATTTGTAAGAATTTTCATATGTTGCTGAATTTTTATCAATCGTGTTTGTAGGACGTTCACACAAACAAAAAAGGACTTCTACGAGTGTCATTAGATGGCGTATCAATTATTTTCATAGATGGAAAAGTATGACTATTTTACTTACTCATTTTTCGCTTTGCTGTTGATTTATTAATTTATAACTCAGAAATCTTCGCGATCATGTGCTTAGATTATAACTCATTTAAGATTTAATTCTTTTATTCATACGAAAATATTACAATAGATCTTGCCTTCTACTACACGTTTATAATTACTATACTACGGTACAGGGACGATTCCATGGGGAGCGAAAGACAATGACTATCCCATGGCCGATATGAAAAGACCCGCAATATCAAAAGTTAAATACAACAACACAACAAATGATTTACAATTTAATGGATACAATGCTATATTAGATTCTGTCCCACATCAGGTGTAAGGTCAGTGTTGCCATAAATTCACGCCCACGACTCCTTACTTGTAATGAGTTTTTATTTGAAGTAAATCAAATGCCTGAGATGTGATGAGAATTTACAAGGCTAGAGAAACATTTACGTTAATAGACATGGTGGTTGCTTTGTGCACAACCGCCCCTGGATTGAAATTCCTCTACTTGCTGTCATCATCTGAAGTGGAAATTGCCCTTGGAAAATGTTGACTTTTTCATTATTTTTGTTTTAGTGCACAATAGACGTTCGAAATTTGAAAAATTGTTCGAGAAAAGAATCAACATTATACATTCAGGAATACGGTGAGTTTTGATTTAAAAAGTGGCATTTTAATCGTCAAGACTGATGAGAAGTATAAACACTTCATTTGGCTAAACTTCTACTCTCCCTGCGCTGTTAACCTCCAGCTATGTCTTTGTTTTTTTTGTTCTTGTTAAACACGCTCTAATGTAAGACAGTGTGCACGATTCTTAGTTAAATTTACTTAAGAAACTATGCAACATATAGTATTTCAAAGACCCTTTACAAACATTTCTGTTAAGAAAATCGTGTATCTTGACTTGCTACAGTCTCAGTCCCGTCCGATCATTCCCGTCTCAGGATTGAACTAGTCAATCCTGTATCAAAAGATTTTCAAGCTTCTCTAGCGATAAAGTATTTGTGCATTGCTGATGAAACGTGAAGGGTTTTTCTTGGCACCCTTATCTTTTTAATCTGTATGCTTTGACGCATTTTGATGAATCATTTATTTTTCCATTTAGTACCACATACACAACAGATAATTGAACATGAACTACTTTCAGCCAAGGTATGTTTATAACCATATTTTTACGTAAGATATTTTACAGTAAGTTCCCGTATACAAAAAACTCAGAATCTTTAATCCGGCTCTCTAGCGTTTATATGTAAGGAAAAATTTAAAAGATGCTGGCAGATTTCTCGTATGTCCAATAAGAAACATCCCTTTAAATGGGAGGCTTCCTTTGTGAATTAAGTATTTTTCGAATTTTAGGACCACACTGAATATGGTAGATTCAATAAATTTAGGATATCTCAAAATTAAGAGGGTCTAACCCGAGGGTGCACTTGACCAGATTTTGATCAGGGACATGCCGGCGAAGCTTCAAAAGCATACTCCTTCCTTATACCAATTTTTTGAAAGAGTATACCCGACCTTATATTTCATACCAAAATCTTGAAAATCGGGAGACCGTTCCTTATACCGAAGTTGTGAAAATCTATACCGTTCCTTATACCAATATCTGGAAAATCGATACCCTTCCCTATGGCACGTTCCCGTACCCAAAATATACATAGTGCACCCCCGGGGGTCTAAAGAGTTGAAGGTAAAGAATGGACTAAAGATCTGTATAACAATACATCGCTACATGTGTTAGAATATCAAATATAAAAGATTGGATTACAAAAGTATCAACATTGTCATAAAATTATTTCATCATTTTAACCATATTTAAGAAATTGAAAAAAGATAGTTTGTGTAGTTTCTTATAACGGAGAAACTACACGTTTTTTATGAGAACCTTGGATCAGGCCATAGTGCTAAAAGAATTTGGCATGAAATTTTGTCCATTTTAGTACTAAAGTTTCTTGATTGATTTCTTACTTTTTGAATGCATGAATTATCAATGTGGTCTCTGACACTGCTGCAGATATGTCTCCTGAAATTCATAACATCATATAGGAATAAACAGTGTTCTGTTATGATGAAAACACAAATGGTTTGTTAACAATACTCATGAATAAAGGTACAACGATATATTTGCTATGATATCCATTCTTTTGAGTTTTAAAGGTTTCTTAAGACATAGTACTAGAGTTTCTTAGAATTTTGGCCATGTTAGTACCAGTTTCTTATAAACCAGTTTCTTATGAAAAAACGTGTATTCCATATTATGGCAGGCTGCAACTTCTTTCGTGTCCGTTTCTTATAAACTGGAATTTAGGCCAAACCATCAAAGTTCAATTCAAATAAACTCTCTTCGGCGTAACCAGGTGACTCTGCTCGCAGGCTAGAACTCACTGTGTGGTCATGGGTCTTCCTAGTAGTGCAAGATCAAAATGGAGACGTTATGATTGTATTAGAAAACACCCTCTCAACTTCTCTGCCTTCTCTGAGCATGGTCTAGGGAATATTGAAATAATACATTTTCTTTTCAGAGAGCCTTCAACTTTATGATAAATCTCAGCTTAAGAAAAAGATGATTTTTCTGGGATTTTCTCTGTGGTGGACACTAGGGAGCGAGGAGGTGCAGCTGCTTTCCAATTTTGGATAGAACTAGGACCTTTGTTTGAGATAAGCAATGTTTTTCAGCTGAAAAATAGCTCCGCCCTGGCCCCCTCCCCATCACTTTCCAAAGTGTCCGCCACTGATTTCCTTCAAGGAGAAGATCGATTATTTATGATGGGCATAGCTGGAGGAATTATGGTGAAGTTTCTCTTACTCTTTCAAAGCTTTTCTGTGCAGTGAAAAGCTATATACCTGCTCTATTAAGTTTGTGACACAACGGAGCAATGTGTAACAGTTTTTTATTTGTGTCGTTATAGGCTGGCGATATTTGCTATTCAGTATTATGTCTCTTCTCTTATTTGGCTGCTGCAAGCAATGGATCATCGAATGAAGCGAGAGGCAGCGAAGGAACATCATCGCTATGAGACTCCAGGCAAGACTTGGTTAGGTATTTTGTTTGAAGAACTTTACTTGCACATAAATTATTTGATAACTAAAAAGGTATTGATGGGTGATTGCGCAGGAGGGGGACTCCTTATGGTACGTGACCAGGAGGTCAAACATGGCTCCTTTTTAGAAACCCAAAAATATACTAATATACTAAACTTAGGAGACTTTTAAGGCCCACTCATTGCTACATGGTACACTACCATTAGAAGTATTTTAGCTTTTTTTATACTGCGTTACAATATATTGGAGAAAAAGTCAGCTTAGCATACACCTTAGCAAAGCTTCCGAAAAGCAACTCTCAAAAATTGGTTCTATTCATACACAAAATAGCGTCCCAAAGGTATACTGGACAACTTTTCCCAAACCCAAGCAGTTCGTTTGTTTGTTTGTTTTCAGTTTGTTTTAAGTGGGCTTGTCAGGATTTCTAGCTGCTGAATGCTAATTTAGGCCCATTGTGCATGCCGCATCCAGGCATGGGACCCCTAGTTTGACGTCCCTTCCGAAAGACAACGAGGTGAGTTGTGAGGTCAGGCCTCCGAGGTCACCCATCCGGAGTATGACCTCACTCGACCGAGCTTAATATCAGTCACCTGATGAAGACTGTATAAGCCACTCGGCCACTCACCCTTAAGCCTACTTTCCACTAGGCGGAAAATTACTCTCGCAAAAATCTTCCTTTGTTTGCAAGCACGATTCCGCTCGAAAGTTGAATGGGTTTCTACTTTTTAGCGACGTCGCTTTTCCGCAAGCCAATCAGATTGCTGGAAAAGGTCGCTGCGAGCGGAATATTCCGCCTAATGGAAATCAGGCCTTAGGGGTGTTCGTTGATGATTCGCCGTTTGTTACCTGTTTGCTGTTTCCTGTTTGTTTATTTTGGTAGCTATGCATTGCTATGGGGCACATTCCTATCATGCATTGTGTGAAATGAGATCTGCCATCTTTTGCGGAATCGTCTATTGTGGCCTGCCTTCAAAAGACCCTCGATAACAATGGCTCTTTAAATTTATTACAAATGTAGGGATCTTTAAATGTAGGGATGACAAATCATTTTCTTGCTTTCAGTCATACTGGAATAAACTTATCATTATAAGGACAAATTGAGTTATATCAGATTTTTCTTTCAGTCCTAGGAACACACCACGAGAGCTGCAACCACAAATTCACAAACTACAACACAAAACTACAACACAAACTAGCATAATCACGGACATCAGAAAACATTCAACGAAGGTGTAGGGAGTATGAGTCTGGACTAATGTAGGATTTAAGTTTTCTTAATTACATAAAAAATTGAAAGCAAATTGGTCTTTAAAACAGTGCCTAAGTATATTTTCCATACGGAATCCAATTCGAAAAGTTCTACTGATAATGTGATAATGTCTTCTAAGAACACATTTTCTAGCTGTTCTGCCGAAGAGCCTGGATCAAGCATGAGTGATAGGACACCCAGTGTGTAGCAGTTTGAATTTATATCAGAAGCGAGCCACCTTAACTTGTTGCCTTTTTGTGTTATACAACCACCTCTAACTGACCAAGTAAAAATAAGTTCAAAATACAAAAAGACACTAAGACTGCGTTCACACGATGCCGGCACAATTTGAAAACGGTGAAAAATGTGACGGCTGCAAACTTTGAGCTAGCGTTCACACGATGCCGGCACAATTTGAAAACGGTTGGAAATTTGACGATAAAAACTGGTGGCAGGATTTGATGCCAAAGAATTGTACCTACACCCTAAGAATAGACCTGTCTCGATCCAAAAGTGTCGAAAAATGTTCTGTTTTCATCTTTGTTGAGTGTTTAAATGATGCTGTTTCAAATTTATGCCGGTTACGGTTCCGTTTTCAAAATCTACCGTTTTCAAAATCTGCCGGCAAAAAATGTGCCGTTTTCGTGTGAACAGGAGGCCTATCCGTCGAATTTTTCACCGTTTTCAAAATGTGCCGGCATCGTGTGAACGCAGTCTAAGTTAAGATGGCTCGCTTTTTATATAAATTTCAAACTTCTACACACTAGGCGTCCTATTGCTCCTGGATCAAGTGTTATTTTTATGCAGTTTTTATACGCGAGATTCGATCGAGTGGCGTTTAAGCTTCCATCGCTGCCGTGCACATTCGAAAATTCTTCAAAATGTATCAAAATATCGTTCAATTCAGATTCTTTTTTAGGCCCCGTCCACACGTATCCGGATCTTAATGAAAACGCATCTTTTCTCATCCGTATTATAGAGATTGGCGTCCACAAGAGGACCATTTCCAAAAATATCCCCGTCCACACGAAAACGCTATGACTTTCGAAATTCGCTATTCCAAAGTGAAATTCGATCTTCGATAATGATATTCGACATTCGAACTTCGATAAAAGAAAACAGACAAGCAAAATGCCCTTGCATGATCCCCAAAGAACCAAGTGCATGCTCTGATAGGTGGTAAATTGACGGTCTGACGTCAGCATTTTCGAAAAGCTCTTTTTTCACCCGTCCACCCCGTCCAAACGGCAACAGAAAAACAGCGTGTTCAAAAAGATCCACTCTGGGGAGCGTTTTCGAAAAGCTTCGTTTTCGGTGACCGAAAACGCCGTCACCGTGTGGACTTGAACCCAAAACGGTAAAACGGATAAAAAAGATACGTTGTCAAAAGGATCCGGATGCGTGTAGACGGGGCCTTAGAATAGCTAAAAGGTCTTTTGGAGAATTCCTTCTTCTCGTAAATGCTGTCAATTTTGCCTCGCTTATGAATTGTCCCCAGGCACTTGTTTTAAAGATCATTATTTTTGCATGACGTTTACTTGTGCTGAGCACGTGATCCTTATTAAATTTAGTTACTATTTGATCTTTAATAGGATGAATGGCATGTAAAATTGCTTGGAGATTTATTTTGTGACTTTTTCGTTGCTGATGTTAGGGTAGTATATAGCAGAGGTTCCAAATCTTTACTAAGGTTGATGTAAAGGTATATGACATATTTCTTTGAGCCGAATGACTTGAAAGCAACGTTAGCTAATTTGCTATGATTCCATCGCCAATCTTGCCTGAAATCTTCAATGTTTTTAGAGTTAAAGAGTTAAAGCGTTTTATTTCTTTTTTTAAGAATACCAGGAAATAAATTATCCTCCTTCGCAGTAGCATATACACTGAAACATAACTGCGGTGTCTAACTATCCATGCTTGGTCGTATAACATCAACACCCAACACCGAATTCAAAATTTGAGAAAACATATGCGCACCTGATTCTTTATTGTTATTGCTCTTGATGAATATTTCAGCTTCATTTCATACATACAACATACACTTTTTTACTTCTTCTCAGTAAACGTTGTTACCTTATTTAAGGGCGTGTTTGATTGGTGTCAATTCTGACTACAGTAGATTGGAAGACTCGGAATTTGTGTTTGATTGACTCACTAATTCCGAAATCGGCAGTTTTGGCAGGTTTAGCAGGCCTGCTGAACCTTCTGCTCGAAAAGGCAGAGGGTTTGGCAGACTGCGGAGGGATTCTCGATTTCATTTGCAGAACCCTAAAAACGAGGCAACTTTGCTCGCGTTGCTACGGTAATCAGTAACTTTATTCTTTGTTGCCAAGCACCAGACTCGTCTTCGTGTTTTTCAACTGGAAGCCTCGTCTTCGCCAGGATAATCTGAAACCTGCTGTTTTGAAGAATTTGGTGTTTGATTGGGAACTGTGTTTCCATCTCTGCGAAGTCTACCGTTTTCAGAATTTGGTAGGTTTGGAATTACCAATCAAACCACACCCTAAATATCAGAGCTATGTGTGCATCAAATTTCCTTGGTTGGCATTGAAATTCACATTTTAATGCACCTGAAATGCAAAAAAAACTTACAAATGCGCCACCAAACGTTCAACTGCGCACCGGCGTTGTTTGGTGTGCATGACTAACTTTCGAACATGGATTTCTGTCAGACCTAAGAACTATGTCGTTGCGAGAGCGACAAACAAAATTAGTCAGGATTTACATCAACATCACACACATCACCAATAAAACACAATTCGTACACGGTCGAGGAGAAATCCTATGCCTGCCCTCTTATCTCACAATGATGCAGTCTCTCTCTGATTCTCTCTGTCTCTCTCTCTCTCTCTCTGATTCTCTCTGTCTCTCACTCTCTCTGTCTTTCTCTGATTCTCTTCCCTCGTACGATTGATTACTCACAAAAAACTGATTTTTGGTTTTTGCAGTTCCACCCACCTGGTTGGGGGTCGCAGCTCATGCGATGCGTATACGTGAATAATTTTAACTACACGATTCCTGTCCCTCACATTTCCAGGACTCAAATAAACGCGAGATAATCACAAAATTACTTAAATCTCTCACAAAATAGCCTGTCAGACAACTCATAAAAATACTTCAGTCTATCTGCTATCAAGCATAATTGAATTTCATTCAAATCTATCAAGTGGTCTTGGTGCTATGAATTTTTCAGGAGTGGGGACTTTTTTCTGGCTCATCCAATTTAAGAAAGTACTTTAATTTGCCAGCAATCCCTTCACAAGCCAAAAGAAAATACAACCTGTGGAAATCTATAGATTTGTAAGTAGAAACACCGCAAATAATAGCCCTGAAGAAGTCCTGCATGGCAGGATGAAATATTGACAAAATATATAATCTCAGTTAACCGACTCATTCGCTGTTGTTTTTCGTCGTTTTGCGGTGTTTCTACGTACAAATTCAATCGTTATCCGTCATCGCAAGCATCTACGGATCCGACGAGCGACGTTTATATCGTGGCCTTTTCTTTTTCGATTTAAATCTATAGATCATTACTTTACCAAAGTCGAAGAAAACATATCGTTACTGAGATTCGCTTTTCATTCAGAACGCAACTTAGGACTAAGGGCTTGAAAAGAATGAGTCCCTTTGGCCTGGGTTGATTACTGGATATTTTGATCTTGATCACGCAACATTCTTTATTTTCATGGGGGGGGGGGTCACTGGATGGTATGCAATTCCACATTTCAGCAATTTTTCTGCCCTGTTTCCGCAAATCCGCGTACACAATATTTTGACGGAATGAGCATCAAATCTGCGATTTTTTAGGAACTCATATTAACTTTGCAGAAATATCCGCATTCCGCAAAAATGCAACAGATATCCGCAATCCGCAGAAATGATGTTTAATTTCCGCATTTCCGCACCGAAAATTGGCCGATATCCGCTATCCGCAAAACCCCAGTGACCCCCCCATCAGTTGAATAATTCTTGAATATTTATAGTGAGTGTGCTTTTAATTTGTTATTCCATGTAATTGGGAGCGGTAAATTTAGACATGATATGATAGATTTACATTTTGTTGTTGTTATTACTTGTTGAATTCTCTTTTAACGAAGAAGATTTCTCTCTCCTGACGTGACATCTGATCATGTTACTTCATGCAACAGAGTGAGCAACCGCGGGCTTTAGGACACACTGAATTTTAGAAGGAGGATTCGCGTATTATGAACCGAGTTGTTGAATAATTCCTTTCCTAATTTATCATTTCGTGTACGATATGTCAGCTTATTTTCCATCTGTTTGTACCTCTCTTGCGAAAGCGTCATTTTAACTGACGCTCGTGGCGGCAGATTGGCATGACCTCAAGTGCCCTGGAGAAATCATGGGTATTGGGAAACATGAAGCTATTTCATGGAGTTAAGTATTTTCAGAAATGGATACTCTGAAAATAGGCTCATTTTTCAGAAATGGATACTCAAAATGTGTAATTTGAAATTGAAAGTACAAAGAATTCGATTCAGGTGAAGAAGTTCTTCCCCAGGGCCCAGTGCATGGCGCTGAAAAGCGCACAATTTCATGTTTTTTTACAAGGAACTCAACTCTCAAATCTCCAAAAACTAAGAAACTCTAGTACTGAAAAAATATAAGTCAAGAAAATCTTTATTTTGATCAAAGAAAATTCTTGACATATTTCTAATTAATTTTTACTTTTTCCCCCCTCTACCATACTATTCGCAAGGTACTTGAGCGGAAAGGCTTGAGAAAACCTTGTTTTGAAATGTTCAGGAGGGCATAGGTAGTATACATGAAAATTGTTATGGAGCCTTCAAGAAACTCGTGAGAAACTCCGAGTACTCAAAAATCTGATAATTTTACGAAGCTGTCATTGCTGGCCCAGTGTCTCTCGAAACCTTTGCATTTTGCACAGGAAGCCGGAATCTTGTTGCGGAGGAGAAATGTCTCAGGCAACAGCACAACAGCAACAACAGCTTATCAAATTGTTTTCAAATGAACACAAAACGTGTCGAAGAAAAGAGCGGCAAGAAAATAAATGTACGGTTTTATTTCATGCTGCAAGGTAAGAAGAATTTTAACGATCTCTTCCTGCTCGATATTGTGCATCTTTCGCTTCTCCATATCTTGATAAACAGAATGGTGTTTATCAATTGAACTTACGAGCCTAGTTTGCCAAGTAAATTTCAACTCAGGTAAGGCCAGTCTTGCAAACAGGCAGCAGTGAGGTGAGGAGGACTGGACACCACGCTGGGATATTTGTACTTTTTTGTATGATTTCACTTTGCCTTTGTTGGAAACTGAACGTTCAGTTGCTGTTTCACTGCTAGTAAAACAAGAGATATACCTATCTTAAGATTTGCGCGAAAATGTGATTACCGTAAAAGCTCTATCAAGCCCCCCTCTCTGTTAAGCCCCCTCTCTAATAAGCCCCTCCCCTCTGAGTCAAAATTTGAAATAAGCCGCCCTCTCTTGGCCCTCTCTGTTAAGCCCCACTTACATAAAATTCTAGAATTTACCAAATATTTTCCATTTATTTTGCTACACAACCTTACATGTTAATTTTAGTATGGTTTGGGAAAAACTGTGTCAAATTTATGTATTTGAGCTGTAAAGTTGTATCTTGATTCCGCAAAATATGGGGTAAAGGAACTGAAAAGCTACCAAATATATCCTTGTCACTTGATTTTGTGAATAAGCCCCCTCTCTATTAAGCCCCCCCTGGAAGGTCCGAAATTAAATAAGCCACCGGGGGCTTAATAGAGCTTTTACGGTATAACTTCTTGAAATAATATGACCGCTGATGACGACTGGGTGACTGGCGGAGATTGGAAAACACACTTGTGTGTGGCAGCCACTCATCATACCCCAGTGTCCCTTTCATTGGATTTGATGCAAGTCTCATCCTCAGATCCTTTCATAGAATGAGATTTGTTGCTAGGGCAACCCACTCCTTGTAGATTGTTTGAGTGCAGAGTAATTAGCCCATCCAAATTATTTCAAAAAGCTGTTTGTTGGCATTTACGATACTTATTGTTTTCTAAAAAATTAACTGGTCAGTCAAGTAGAAAAACAATACCAGTGTTCAGATAACGGGAAAAGAAAAGATCCCAAAGCCAGTGCAGAAAGTCGCTTTTGGCTTTTCGTAATTTGTTGAAATTATCAGTCTTCAGTTCTGCAGGTTTCCGAATAGTTTCCATAATCCACCTCAAAATTTTCGTTGCATCTGTATCTGTTGATAGGTTCCTCTTTCCTCTGCAGGTATTATTTCGCTGTTAGCAAGTTCTATGCAACCACAGCGGAAGTATGCTCATTACTTTTCCAGACAAAATGAGAAAGTTTCTGAAATGTTATCCAAGTGCTCAGCCAAGGCCCTTGGCACTCGTTTAGTGATCTTGGAAATCAGTTCTTGTTCAGAGTTCCTTGATATTTTAAACAAAATGCCTTGCTGTACGGTTTTTTGGTTGGCCTAGGAAAAACACTTTGTTTGATATGCACACTAAGACCACTTACCTCGTTAGAATGAGTCCAAATGGACACCGTCGGATGCTTTCGCCACTGAGGAGCATTTCACTCCCAAAAATCTCGTACACCGGCAAAAATCCTTTTGTTTTCAAGAAAAATCCATCAAGAAACCGTATGAATCCTGTTCTCTGAAAAACTCTTGTACGCTTTTTCAAATGAGTGAAGTGCCCCTCTCTCGCCACTGTTTGCAACAGCCAGAGCGGCCATTGAAGGATGAACAACAACAGGTTCACTGTGACCAGATCAAACATCGACAATCATGCCCGCGCAGAGTTTTTCTCGCCTTTTTCGTATCCAAACATCCTAGAAACATCGCTGCAAACATTGATCTTCTAATCATGTGACCCTATTGTTCTCAGGGAAATAAGCTACTCTTATTGGCCAAAAATGCATGACATCGAAAGTGTACTTATTTTGACATCGGGTTGAGCGAATCCATTTTAACATTTGCATCGCTGCGCGCAAATCAATAATGTCCAGTTTTGAATGGACTGACGCTAAGGATGGGGGTGGGGGGGTCTGAAAGTTAGCGTCGAAATGACGCTAAGCGGGGACGAAATCGATATAAGACTGACCCCTTAGGCCTATAGGAGGAACTCTCTAAATAGATAGACTAATCAAGAGAGGGTCCCAGTATTTACTGGAGAATTTTATGAACTGTCTTCACAAGCATGCTGCATCGTTTGACCCCTGCTATCTTTGTGGTATGATTGGTGTTACCAGTCACATTTTGCAGTGCCTAGAGTAAAATGCCAGCATTCTCAGAACTAAAATTCCCCATAGTAGCAGGGACCAAATTTCTATTTAGTACCCCAAGGACCCATCAAATGAGCTTAAATTTGGCCCAGTGGAGATGATACATCAAAGTTGAGAAGTGTGCTTGCATTTTGACAAATATCAAATGGTCTCATTTTACATGGAAATAAAGGCTACGAAAGTAAATGGAATAATTTAGAAAGATGTTGCATGAAGACAAGATATTGTATGGCAACGTTGAGACATAGCTGGCAAGTGAATTAGAATATGACCTCTCAGCTAAAACAATTTTTTTGTGTTTCTTTGATGACCTTCTAGGGGGATCCAGATAACATCCCCAAGATAACACCCAAAGGAGATGTGCTCTGGAACTTTTTCTCTGATACCTGATTTACTTGAAATTTCAATCAATTGGATTTATGCTTAAAGATATTGATCATAAAGTTATGTGTTAAAAGATATTATATGTTTTTACTGCTATTCTCTTGTGGTATGATACCACAGAGAGAAAAACTAAAATGGGTGCCGTGAGGGTGGGCAATAACCTTAACTCAGGAGGGTGTGAATCATTCACAGAATGTTACCAGACCAGTATGGTTGTTTCAGTTTCATATTTCAAGCTTGAAACTGGCCAGTACTGTCTGTTCTGGTTCATAAATATCTTTCCTTTCAGAGTGTGGCTGATAATAAGGTCTTCCAGTGATGATGAGAGACATTGAGGAGACAACATGTCAATCATGTAATGGCCATTGCTGTGGAAATGGAAGAAAACTAACCAATGGAAATCTAAAGCCTGTTTCATCTTTGGGTGATTTGGTTCAATGGAATCATATTGATGAAGATGAAAAGCCATCCATATTTTGGTATGATAAGTTTGAATGTGTTCCTTTCAGTAAATCTAGCTTTTCAAACTTGGACAATCTGGTCAGAAAAGGTTGAGATGGACAAGGAAATTTCTTGTATAGATTTGAAATGTTATACAGTCAAACTCACACATTCTGTATCAGATGGTGTGGGAAAGATTTTTGAGAAACAAAATATCTGATATACATCGCAATAAAGATAGTTTGCATAATTTTTTAGAAGTACATAATTCCACATTTTGTCAAATATTGACAGAAAATTGATTTGATGGAATTTTAAAAACTTTAAAGGGAATCAACATAGTTAAAGCTGACCAGCGCAAGTCTAAGATATAATCCCAGTGGCAGATTTAGGGGATGCAGTTGGGGGCAACTGCCCCCCCCCTTCATGATGAAAACTCAGCTTGGCACCCCCTCTTTGCCGAGAAATGCGCCCCTCATCGTTATCCTATGACACTCTTATTTAAATTTTGTGACCAAAATGTAGGGCAAATGTAGAAGTAAAGATGTTATTTACTAGAAAAATTAATGAATTTTCTCAATCAGTCCAAAAATTTTCACGCAGGTCTAAGATATAATCCATTGTACTCAGCAACTTAGATGCATCCGGTTTCATTGTGTAGTTAAAGAAACAATTGTGGGCATTTCTTTAGCCTATTTATTGCAGCCACAAGATATAGCCATGATATCTTTTCCCTTTAATCAACTTTTAGACACATTGAAACTGACTTCCTTTCAGAAAGATCAGGTGTATGTACCAATTTTTCACGTTTTACAAAACTGCTGTAATGATTTATAGGAGAGCACATACAATCAGTGTCTTGGTGTTGATGATCATAGGATTGTGTTATGTGGCTTTGTTGGAAGAACCTGTGCTGGACCCTGTCTACAATGCTAAAAGGTAAGAATATACTAGTTTTCAGTGGCAGAGACAGGGGAGGGTAGTAGGGGGTAAATGCCCCCCATTACTAAGAATTGGGCTAAATTCAAAAAATTATATATTTAAAATGTCTAACCTTTTCACCCCCCACCCCTGTCTGAAAATTTTTTAACTTCACACGCTATTACCCCCACACACTATTTTTTGTTTACCACTGCTGGTTCTGCTGATTCACTGTTTACCACCACTTCAAATGGATTCTTAAGTTAACATATTGCCTAGATCTGTTGACATATCTACCTTAAAATCTCTTTTCAGTTCCAATTTCTACAGGGTGTCTCAAAAAAATTGTTTGACGTTTGATTAAATACTAAAAAATAACGATACGCTGAAAGGACCTTTGATCAAGTCATCCTTTTCCTGAGATTTTAAATTAATTTTTGACACAAGAATCTTTCGAATCCGATAAAAATTCATGGGGTTACACGCTTTTGAAGTTCAAGTTTGTGCGAAAGCTGAAACCAGAGGCCTCGAAATGGCGTTTTTGGTAAAAGTCCCATAGTCCGAAGTTTCTGTTATTTCTCAATTGATTCAGGGCGAACCAAGTGGGATTCAAACAGGTATTCGATAGCCTAACTGTCAAGCATATGGGTGCTTTGAGGAAGCAGATTCAGTCTCTCGCCGATTTTGTTTTGAACCACTGTTTTTGGACCTATGCAATGTTAAGGAATTTTGAGAATGATCGCAAGAAATAATTTACTTTAGAAGTCGTATTTGGTTTGCTCTGATATCAACGAGAGGTATGACATTGGATAAGCTTCTCTTACCTCCGTCTTCGAGCTTTTTGCAAGACAAGTAATCTGGGTGGTCTCTGGTTTCAGCGATCGCATATTTTTGATCTTCGAGAGCTCGTAACTCAGTGAGTTTTCAACCGATTTGCTTGATTCTGGTCTCTAAAATTATTTCATAATCTTAGGAACAGGGTTATCTGTCCACGAACCTGTTCATGTTGTCTTTATTTTTCAATATTTAATCAAACGTCGAACAATTTTTTTGAGACACCCTGTATGAGGTCCTCTCTTTTTAATAACCCCTCTCTAAGAAGGCAAAACTTTAGATCAGCCCACTCTGTATCAAGCCTCCTCCCCCACTTGCATCAAATGTGAGTACCGAAGGCTTTCCATTCACTTAGCCAAAACAAGTTTGGATGTTGATTTTGACATGAATTGGAATCAAAATGCATTTATGTTGTGAAATCTGACTTGTAAAATTGTATTGTTAATTCTGCAGGATATGAGTTACTTACACTTATTTAATTACTTACAGTAGTTTTCTCATAGCATTACACTTCTTTTCTATACTAGCCCTTTTTTATTATTTTCATTTTATTTTGTGAGCTCATGCTTACTTATACTTTTTATCCCTGTTGCGTCACCACTATTCTTTTGCATTCTAATTCTATCTGTCGAATCTACTCTTCCTTTACTACTCTCGTTCTACTAATCTTACTTCACTTGATAACGGGCTCAGCTCGAAACGTCGTGTTGAAAACAACTCTGCTCAAGGTACGATTCATTTTAATGTTATATGTTAATGTCAAAGACTATATCGTGCAACACGCTTTAAATAAGATTGTTTTGTGCATTATGAGTTTCAAGCTCTGATAAGCTATCAAATCCATGAACAAATTGAAGTGAGCTGAATACGACTTATAGCGGAGTGATTCGCCCCTGGTAGGATTTGCGGAAAATCAATTCCTGTTTTTAATCCCATACAGTGGCAGGGTAAAATAATTGTATAAGCAGGCATTACTGAAGTAGACAATTGTGCTAAAGATGGCAGCAAAGAATTTTTACCAATTTGCGTTGTGTTCTAATTGTGAATTGTTAACGATCCTATAGGATTCGATTAAAGAACGCAATATTCTTTGGTAAAAACTTCCATGCCACCATCTTTAGTGCACTTGTCTATTGTTGTTTCCTTTCAGATGTTCATCCAAATTTGTTACTCTTACAGGGGTCTCGCTGCTTGCATTGTTGTATTCCTAGCATTTGGCCTTACACAAGCAAGAGATGGACCATTCCTAAGGCCACATCCTGGTAAGTTCACTGCAGTAAAGTTGTAAGCTTGCAGTCTTTCAAAATCTCATTCTAATGATAAAAAGAGTCCCTTTTATAGAGCATTGGTGATAGGACGCCCAGTTTGTTGCAGTTTGTTTGACTCACCTCCGGTACACATATTTTATGACATTTTGAGAATTTCCGGCCATTTATAGTTGTCAGACTTGGTGTGTCTTACGAGTTTTTGAAATGTTTCATAACAATCTTCATGTTCGCTACCTGTGCCCTTGTGAACATTTCAAAGCATTCTTTTATGAAGGCTGCCCTATATTAATACATCACTCAACTACCTTCTGAGTAATATGACACAGGAAACAAGTGAAAATAATTTAAAGAGTTGTTAAGGATTTCTTTATATATCAAAATAAATAATTTCTTAAAGTATATTTTCCCAGTAGTAGAGTTCCTTACTTTGTTGGCAATCTGAGAGGTGAGTTTATAAGCAGTTTCTCATAAAAAAAAGTGTAGCAGCTTGATAAAATCCCGACAAAATTTCTTCTATAGATTTCATCCTCCAAAGAATACCTGTCATAATGGACCTTTTAGCTATTCTACAAAAGAGCCTGGATCGAGCGATATTTTTATACAATTTTATACTCCAGGTTCGATAGAGTGGCGTTAAAGCTTCGATCGCAATTGTCCACATTCGAAAATTCTACAAATTGTAATGAAATATCGTTCGATCCACATTCGTTTTCAGAATAACTAAAAGGTCCATTCATTCAATTGTTATTGATGTCCTTGTATTTCTTTCACTTTGATTATCCTCATTGATATTTTATTCATTATTTTTATCTTTAGTATTTTGGAGATTCATCCTCTGTTGCAGCGTTGTTTATGAACTGTCAATGATATTCATCCTATTTCAAGTAAGTTTTTAAACTAAATCAGTCACCTGAAAATGAAGAAGTTGTATTCTGAATTTACGCATGAAATTCACGTTTATCAAAAATCTTTGATGAAACCTGCTGTCTCCTTGTCTATAATATTCATACAGAAGACATGTCACCTGACAATTTGGGCTCAAGAGTCAGAGGAGAGGTACCCTGGGTACCAGACCCAGGGTAGAGGAGAGGGTGAAGGATACCATTATGTCACGAAACATAGCACTGCATTGAGATTTTAGAGTATCTCGTGAGTATTCTTGAAGATTTAGATTTGCGCTGAAACTTTAATTCCTTTGAGATTCCACAAGTTTACAAGTAACGATTATTTCAAATTCTTGGGTACCCGGGGACTACAAACTTGCTCTGAAAACTTTTGACTGAGTTGCCTATTCCCAATCTGAAATAAAACACGCTCCTCATTGTTTTAAAGATCTGAAATGGTTGAAAGATTTTCGATTTATTTAGATGAACAAGCTTGAATGATGGGTTTAATGTGGTGTGGGAAAAAACTATGAAATGTCAAATTTTTGTATTTTACTCGTAAAAGTGTATGTCGATTCGGCTAATATGGTGTAAAAGAACTAAACAGCTATTATTTCATATCCTTATGACTTCACTGTGTGAGTAACCGCCTTCTCTAATAAGTCCTCCTCTCTCTGAAACCCCTTCTAGAATCTCCGAAAATGAAATTCTGAATGTTAATTGTTTGTAGCACAAGGCAGATGCTCGCAGTTGGATGGCATATTTTGATCCTTCACTTGGTAAACCACTTCCAGAAATTGATTATGGAGGCAACTGTGTATTCTATGATTCCACAAACGAAGACCCATTTCACAACTTCAAGGTACTGCAATACAGTTTTAAAATGCCTAAAAATCCATGATAAAATTTGCAAGCAACAGCTATCATAAACTCTTATCTCATCACTTAGACATCAGACGTACATTAATCCTTACACTTGGGATGGTCATTCAGGCTTTTTGACTCATGGAATGAGGTCAATTTAGCAAGGAGATAGGAATCAAATATTTTACCCCTTTTTTTACTCGTGGCCCATGGTCGAAAACTTCGAAAGTTTCATTTTCACAGACCAATCTGACGGTGAATAAGCGAAGAAGACAAAAGAAGCTCGTGAAGATTGTTCTAAATTTTGTGATTTTACCTACTTTCATAAAACGCAACCAGGACAAAGACTGCCAGAACGATTTTAGCTTACGTGTAGAGCCATTATCCAAATGGAGAAAGGGTCTATTAATCAATGAGCGATGAGCGAAAGCTTGTTGCTACCGTTCAAAATTGCTAGAACTTTATTTTTGCAGCCTTTGTTTAGGTCCGGTTCAAACATTTTGTGAATAGATGATTAATATAAGTGATTGAGCTCACGTAGCAAATTTTGTCTCTTTATTTCGTAGAACCTTTGTTCTTTAAAGGATAATGAGTCTGGTCGTATGCTGGAATGACTTTGACTAGCAAAGTTTTTTCTAATTTAACATGTTAGCGACACAGGTATTATCATTTCATTGTAATCTGATGAGTGTTTGGAGAGCTACAAGCTTTCAAATTTGTACTCATTTTTCTGACTCACCCGGCGCCTTGCTCAAGCACGCTTTGTATCGTCAATTCCATTGAGCTATGCCACTTTTGTATCTTTAAAGTTTTGTTTTTCTGCAAATAGACCCCTTTCACAATGACGTCAGTTCTTTTGAAATTCTTCCATGACCATCTCTTGCCTCGATTTAATGTGGACTGAAATCCTAAAAGGGTGCATTGCTCTCAGCAACGCATGAAATTGTTTTGTTTGTGTAGTTGTAACATAATGATACGATGTAGATTTCTCGCTGCAAAGGGAATCGCATCTTTTGCCTCGAATTGAACGTTGTTATGAGATGGGTCTATTTTCTAATTTGTTAACTATACAAGCGTTACCAGTTTATTACAATCTGATGCATGATTTGAAAGGTACAAACTTTCAAACGTCTATACATTTTTAACTCGCCTGGTATCTTTATTTTTATGCAGACGAAGCTCTTTGATTGGTTCGTTCCTGGACACCTATTTGGATGGTGGGCAAAAGCAATGATCCTCAGAGATTTTTGGTTTGCGAATGCTCTCAGCATTCTCTTTGAACTATATGAATATTCATTAGAACATCAGTTGCCGAATTTTCATGAATGCTGGTGGGACCATGTAAGTGTTTATTGTTGCCATTTAGAATTTTAGATCTTTGACGACAGCCTATACCAGTTCATAATTTTTAACTAGCTGTTTACCCATAAATCCAATACTATATATGGCCTTAGTATCTCACGTCTAGATATTGGGTGAATTTGACACAATTGTTCAGGAATATGACCTTCCCCTATTTTGCAATGTCAAGTTATTACTGTTCTTTTTTTAGTGGATTATGGATGCTGTCATATGCAACTTTGTTGGAATTTATCTTGGAATGAAGACTTGCCACTTTCTAGAAATGAAGGTATAAGATTTACGATGAGTTCAATCTTTGCAAATTTTCCGATAAATTTCAATAAAAAGTAGAAAATGCCGCCATTTTGAAATTAATCAAGATATCAAACAATTACCACGGCAGATTTATGACAAATTACTAAAATTTCCTTTCAAGTCATTTATTTCAACGAAAAGTGTGATCCAGTTTTACACACATCTTTTTAAAGATTTGAGAGATTTGAGCCCTTTGCTCTTCACGCCATAACTTCTTTTATCATTCACATCTTACTTTGAAAGCGTCAAAGTGATATAATAACATATACATTTACATGATCTTGAGAACCTCTGCCATAAATTTCTGAATGCTTTCTTGATAGACACAGCAGAAACTGAGCACGCATACAGAAAATCTCGCAGCTTTGGGCCTCCATAGCTCCCTGCAACAGACCCCGAAATTAGGCAACACTTGATATTTTCCTCCTTGGGCCTTAATTTCTTGATTTATCGTTTCAAAAGCCTTACTAATCCAAACACCTCCTTATATTAGATTGCTTGATGGCGTCATTTTACGCAATTTCCGCTCTGTCTTCTTGATATTGCAATTAAATATTGAGAATGACGTACGGCAATAGTATCAGTAAACTAGAAGTAACTAAAAGTTATCAACTGCGCGCACTCTAAGATATTTCTGAACTCAAATAAAGCCACACTAAATTCGTAAATGACTTTTTAGCTGTTCCCTTGAACTGGATTTAATTGTTCCATTATTCCCTATTCCATGTTTTATGACTAGAAGAAGGGTGATGAAAGCACGGTCAACAGATTATTGTGCTGAGTTAATCCTATTGACGAGCATTTATTTGCTCGATTTGCTGCGTGGTCGCCAATCAATGCATGTGATCAGGAAAGTTGTAGGTATGCGAACGTTTTGAACAGCGGCAATGAAGCAATAGACAAAACAAATATGCGTGGCCAGCAAACGAAAATTCACTACCTCGCAATTAGTAAGCACGCTCCTTCGTCGCGCGCAATGAATATAACTCTACATATCAGTTGAAGTAAAATGCCAGGATTTATATGCACTAAACGTATCGTGCGTAACCCTTCATCAGCAGTGATGAGAAATAGAACAACGCACAGAGCAGTAAAGCGGCAGAGATCGAAAAGTCCAAAGATATAGAAGGCTAGAACGTCTGATAGAATTTGACGTTACAGGAAAGCGAGTAGCATCGAGGAAGCTACGAAGGAGGAAACGATGACGCTAAAGTAAAAATGCCTATGAAAAAGAAAACTGTTCGTTGAATCCATTGGGGAAAAGTGTCCCAAGCTTAAAGGTTAAACGTTTCCTTAATGTTTCTTTCTTGATATTACTTGATATTTTTCAGGAACACAAATGGAGAAGTTTATGGCAAATTCCAACATATAGTGGAAAACTAAAGCGAGCTGCAGCACAATTTACGCCTTATCATTGGGACAGTTTTAAATGGGAAGCTAATGCATCACTGAAAAGATGGCTAGCAACTATCTTAATTACAATAGTGGTATGTTTTCTTTGAAATCATTTAGGGGTGGGGTGGGGGGGGGTTGAAATCTTAAAGGACAGCACAGTCGTGGCCAAAAGTTTAAGACCACATTTATGTCAACAATATTTCTTTGCGTAACGAAATGCAACCCTAGCACTCGGCCTCTTTTGTTCTCTTAGAGTTAGTTTAGGTCAACGTTCCATGTAGATTTCGAATTTCTATGTTGCTTTTTAAATTTGTATGACATTTTTGTATGACGTCACAGTGATATCTATAGAAATTCTTGGAAATTGTAGTGGTTCTGCCGAAGAGGGGTGTGACCCAAAAATTTTGTTACTCAGCTGGATTTTACATCAATCTATGGACAATTCATTTCTATGATTTGTTTGCAAAATATCGAAACCTTACGAAAAATATTGCTTTAGAGTAAATGGTAGTGGAGTACAGTAACGACTTAGGTTTTAGAACCTACAATTTTGCAAGTCGGTCTCAGTTCTTAAATGATAAATACAATGACAGGTGCTTATAAAATGGTAGTTCAGTTTTACAGTTTCAGCCTGTGAGTTCATCATCATCATCATCATCATCATCATCATCATCATCATCATCATCATCATCATCATCATCATCATCATCATCATCATCATCATCATCATCATCATCATCATCATCATCATCATCATCATCATCATCATCATCATCATCATCATCATCATGGCTACATTAAACAAAAATAGCTAAATTGCAGGTAATTTAGGCCTACTTTAAAAAATTTGCAATAGACCTTTTAGCTATTCTACAAAAGAGCCTGGATCGAGCGTTATTTTTATACATTTTTATACACGAGGTTCGATCGAGTGGCGTTAGACTTTCTATCCTTATTGTGCACATTCGAAAATTCCACAAAAAGAAGCAAACTATCGTTTGATTCTGATTCTTTTCAGAAAAGCTAAAAGGTCTATTGCTTAAAATAATTATCGATTAAAATAAAGTATATTTCAGAGCGTCAGAAAATTTTTTATTTCCTGCGGACGAAAACTTTTTGCTATAAAATTTCCTGTCAGTTCTCCATCACAACAACTGAATCGATCAAAATGAAAAACAATCAGACATTGGATCAAAAGCCTGGATGAAAATTTTTAGACGAACTTTTGCAATTATACCGGGTGAGCCAGAAAAAGTTCCCACTTTTGAAAATTCATAGAACAAAGATTACTTCACCGATTTGAATCAATAAAATTCTAGTTAAAAGCCGAAAGATCGAAGTATCTTTCTGACTTTTCTTGCTGCCTTAGCAGCACTAGAAGTATAGGTAAATTCAAGTTTATAAGAATTTCATGTTTGCACAATGACTGAAATAAAGGGGCCTAAAACATCGATCAAATCATGAAGGACTCATCGCACAGAACAACAAAGAAAATGCCATTTCCCAAGGATGACAGCTATCCTTGGTAAATCCACAGGAAGCCCAGGCAGTTAGTTAACTGAACAATGATAAGTTTATGATCGTAAAATTGTTAATTGTATACTACCTTTGTGTGTTATTTGTTGCACTTCTCCACTGCTGTACTTCTGCACTGTACTGCATAATTGTTCGAATGCGAGAGTTCGATACAAAATTTCTTGCTGGTATAAACCTATATAAGAATACCAGCAAGAAATTTTGTATCGAACTCTCGCATTCGAACAATTATGCAGTGCAGTGCAGAAGTACAGCAGTGGAGAAGTGCAACAAATAACACACATACGATCATAAACTTATCATTGTTCAGTTAACTAACTGCCTGAGCTTCCTGTGGTAAATCATGAAAGAAATCACTTCATATTTTTTCAACCTGTCAAAGTTCGGGGGGGAAAGCTCATTGTTGCACCCTCTTTATAAATTTAGTTACCTTTAACAGTAAATAATGAGTTTAATGTATTCTTGTTTTGTTTTGTTACTCTTCTTAAACTTTGCTGTTTGTAGGTTTTTACCTTTATATACATGTATGTTTAAGAAACTTTATATAGAGAGGTTGGACGACAAAAAATACTAAGATTTAACACACTGAGGCCTTTCGGACTCGTGTCCTCATCAGAGTGTGATTTCAAATCACACTCTGATTAGGACACGAGTCCGAAAGGCCTCAGTGTGTTAAATCTTAGTATTTTTTGTCGTCCAACCTCTCTATATAAAGTTTCTAGTTATAATTCGTACCAAGTTTTTATGTTTAAGAAGATTGAAACAAAAATTATTGCCATAGGATTGAGAAAATCTTCAGTATTTGCTTGAAAATAAATGTCTTAAAGCTCTCGAGAAAGGTGACACGCCCATTTCTTGTTGCTCTGTGTGAGGAGAATCCTTATGATTTGATAAATGTTTTAGGCCCTATTTTAGCCATTTTGCAACCATAAAATTTTTGCAAAATTGATTTTTCTCTTATTTCTAGTCCTGGTAAGAAGGCGAGAAAATTCACAAAAACTGCAGCATTTAACTGAATTTTGAATCATTCAAATCCCTAGCTATGAATTTTCATGATGCTATGAATTTTCTTGATGCTCTGAATGTTCAAAAGTGGGAACATTTTTCTGGCTCACCCAGTCTATTTTGACAAAACAGAGAAATTTCCCAACCCTTTGGCAATTCCGCTGGTCAAAGCCTCTGTTGACGGAAAAGTGCGTAAATCTGCAATAAAAGTGACGCTTTCCATTAATTTAGAGTGAGAAATCATGCAGGCACGGGGCCCCATGGTCATTTTATCATAGCAACAGCACCAGCTTTACAGTAAAACGACAAAGCAATTTTTGTTGCGGGGGGTCTCATCGGGGCCTTTAGAGGTCGGGGGCCCGTAGTTTCTGAACTAAAGGTAACTTTAGTCAATTACGCCACTGCTATCAGTACGCAAGCTTCAAAACTTTCCAGGGTAATCACCACAAAGGTAAAAATGTGTAAGTTACAGATAATGAATTTCCTGTGAGTTTGTCGAAATTCAAAATTTCCTGCGGACATTGTCCGAGCGTCCGAAGGCATTCTGACGCTCTGGTATATTTGTCAGATCAAAGTAATGAGTTCATTTCATTTTTTCATGTTTTCATTTTATAATATTTAGACACGTAAAAAGTTTCTGTATAACCTAAATACTGTTTTTCAAACTGACGTGTTAAAAGCAAATTAATATATATAATAATAATAAAAACATGCAGCCCTAATACAATCATTATTAGCAAAACAAAGAAAAGAAAACAATACAAAAGAAAGTATTAGCTCTGACTGAGTGTATTGGTATCATCTTTTGATAGCCGTTTGAAGGCACTGAGGGAGGGTGCCACTTTAGTTTCCCTATTCAAGCTGTTCCATACTCTGGCCCCTCGATACGAAAACGACTTTTGACCAGCGCTAGTTTTTAAAAGTGGCAGTTTTAGATCGGTATCAGTTGAACGAAGTACACGACCGTTGCTGTCTGAACACCTTGTGAACAGATTTCGCATGTATTCGGGTGCAAGCTCATTCAAAGATTTATACATCAGTGTTGCTGTTTCTTTTTGAATAAGATTGGAAATCGTTGGCCAGCCTAGACTCTGGATAAGTGGGGCCGCTGATGCATCATATGCACTATTCATAATTAATCTTGCTGCTCGATTTTGTACCTTTTGCAAGCTGTCAATTCTACGCTTACTGCAATTACCCCACACGGAGCAACAATAACTGAAATGGGGCTCAACCAAGCCTCGGTACATTTTTGCAAGGACTTCTGTGGAAAGATATTTCTTTGAATACTTGATGAGTCCTTCCCAGAGACGTCTAGAGCGACGCGCATCCCCCAGAAAGAGTTTTTAATCCACTATTTTCTACATGTTGCTATTAGTGATCTTTGCTTGTTGTTTACAGTTTTCCTTGGCAGAATTGAATGTATTCTACTTGAAATATGTTCTTTGGCTTCATCCAGTACATTGGTTAGTTTTAGCAAGGCTGGTTTTATTTGGTTTTGCTGGAGCTGTTGCTATTCGTGAAACGTATCAATTCATAGGTGACAGGTCAGTTTTTACTTAATCTTTCTACGTCTTGTTTTTGTTTTAATGTTGAAAGACAAGTCCGGGGTTGATATGATGAATGATAAAGTACAAGGTAATGCTGCCTTGAATGTTATATCACACTTTTCCTCCATTTTTGCCTTTTTCCACGGCCCCCTGAAAAGCAGCCATTCTTGGCTGATGGGGCTACGGCGCATAAAGAATTTAAAATCGAAAAAAATTACGTACTCAATGAGCGATTTGTGCTAAGTGACGTCATGTCACGCAAAGAATCTATTTCATTCTCTAACGACACTTTCAACAAAACCGAGGCTGTCCTATTGTTTTCTCTCCTCTCAATTATTGCTAGCCGCTTTATCGTGTGCTCATGCAAGAAAATTGCGACATGCGGACTAGATTTGGCCTAAATTATCAGAATGTTTTGACGAATTTACAGCCATCAGGAGCCTCAGTACTCGGAACAAAGGTAAGAATTCGCGTCAGCAGTTGGTAAATTTATTTTATAGCATTAAAGACCCTGTGCTAACCAGCAGCCTTTGTGCGAAAGAGGAATAAACAACATTGTACAAGGTGACACCTACAAGGAATGTAGGTTGGAATGACTCCTTTGAAATTGAAGAAATTGAAATATCGAATTTGGACTCTACGGCTTTGTCTAAGTTAACAGGCTATTCATTTAAAAACTTGTTGCAGTGATTTGTTTCATTATCAGAAAGAAAAGCTTGTTCTCATGCGTGCAGTTAACAGGAAGCAAAGCATTGAAAACAATTCAGCATGTGGCAAAATAGCAAGTCTCATAGGGATTCCTGTTAGCCTGCAAGATGTCGCGATTCCTTTGTTTTCTGGGGGACTGGAAATTATTCACAAAGATCTGTGAGATTTTCAGGGTCCCTGAAAATGCATTGTGGGATAGTTGACAACCACAAAGGCCCATGGTTAGCACAGGGTCTTTAATCGTACCAACCGTGGACTTATCCTTTCAAATCTAACCATTCATATGACATTGAAAAAAATGGTCTGTCTAGTTTTTTATAAAAGAGAAAATATGCCCTATGATGGCATACTGCAGTTTCTTAGACTGCGTTCACACGATGCCGGCAGATTTTGAAAACGGTGAAAAATGTGACGGATAGGCCTCCTGTTCACACGAAAACGGCACATTTTTTGCCGGCAGATTTCGAAAACGGTAGATTTTGAAAACGGAACCCTAACCGGTATAAATTTGAAACAGCATTGTAAACAGATCATTTTTCAACGCTTTTAGATCGAGACTGGTCGATTCTTAGGGTGTAGGTACTTTTCTTTAGCATCGAAGTCCAGGAACGAGTTTTTACTGTCAATTTTTCCTACCGTTTTCAAATTGTGCCGGCATCGTGTGAACGCTAGCTCAAATTTTGTTGCCGTCACATTTTTCACCGTTTTCAAATTGTGCCGGCATCGTGTGAACGCAGTCTTATATGTCCGTTTCTGATATGCAGGGACTTCCTATAACAACAGAAAAGTTGTTTGTTATGAGTAATTTTTGCACTATCGTGAATCTCACCTGACAGAAATCTAATTTGAAACAGACTTTACTAATCAATTAACTACCTGATTAAGACTGTGTTCACAGGATGCTGGCATATTTTAAAACGATAGAAAAAATGCAACGGTACAATCTCGTCAAAAATTCAATCGGTGGTGCAATCTCCTCAAGAATTTGATACCAAAGAAATGTACCTACATCTCAAGAGCCGTTTAGCCTCATTTTGAAAGCGCTGGAAAATGCTCCATTTTCATCATTTTCGAGTGTTCATACGATGCTGTTTTCAAAGTGTGCCGGTTAGGGAAAACAGTCCGTTTTTGTCCGTTCGCATTGATCTGCCTGATAACAAATTCTTAGCCAAAGATATCTGTTTTTACAAAACCGGAGTAGTATGAACCGGCCCTAATTGAATAATTTACATATGACAATTGCAGGAACTGCAAGCGGTTTGGCCAGCAAGCATGGATTTTGAGCGCAATCATCGTTACGGAGACCTTAATCTGTCTGAAATTTGGATGGGATACTGTTAAAAAGCCTCCACCTGGTCATATAATCACTTTCTGGGCGATCTTGATTTTTGGTGTGGTAGTCTATACGGTATGGAGGTTCTTTCCTTCTTGTATTAAATATACACGAATTGATGACAACATCAAGGAACACAAGGTAGAGTAGTTTATGCTTTATACCGTGTGAGTCATGTAAAGTTACGCATATTTTTTATAAGAAACTAAGAATTTGCGCCAGTAGTGAAATTTTTTTTAAATTATCGGATTTTGAGTACTCAGAGTTTCTTACGAGTTTCTTAAAGGCTCCATAACAATCTTTGTGTTCACTACCTGGCCTCTCTAAACATTTCAAAACACGGTTCTTTTAAGCCTGTTCAATGTTTAGACTGCGTTCACACGATGCCGGCACATTTTGAAAACGATGAAAAATGTGACGGTAGTAAAATTTGAGCTAGCGTTCACACGATGCCGGCACATTTTGAAAACGGTGAAAAATTTGCCGGTAAAAAGCTCGTTGCAAGACTTTGATGCCAATTAAGTGTACCTAAACCCTAAGAATCGTTCAGTCTCGTTCCAAAAGCGTCTGAAAATGCTCTGTTTTCATCATTTTAAAGTGCTTACACGATGCCGTTTCCAAAATGTGCCGATTAGAGTTCCGTTTTCAAAATCTGCCGTTTTCAAAATCTGCCGGCAAAAAATGTGCCGTTTTCGTGTGAACAGGAGGCCTATCCGTCGAATTTTTCACCGTTTTCAAAATGTGCCGGCATCGTGTGAACGCAGTCTTAGACTACACTAAAGTACCTTATAAGTAATATGATACAAGAAATAAGTGGAAATAAAGTACGTTAAGGATGCCTTTATGGAAATAAGTAGTTTTTTAGGTTCTATTTTCCCAGTACTGCAGTTTCTTAATTGGCGATCTGAGTTTCTTATAAGCAGTTTCTTATAAAAAATATACGTGTAACGCGTTTGGTGGGCTGTGGAATGAAAAGTATACGGCTGATATTCAAAAACTGAAGTTTTAATCTATCAGTCAAAGGCAACGTTAGATGTGAAAATTTTGTTTTGTAAAATCACTCATCTTTTGGACTCAGAAATTTGGAAAATGCAGTTAAGAGGTGTGGCTAGTAAGGAATATTCCACAGTCCATTCTGGTCCATAATTTACATGCCATTGGAATTCAAATTCAATACAATTGTCTGTTTCAGAAATACATATTCTAATGTTGAGTAAATCATGGAACGTGGAAAATTCTCATTCCCATAAAAACTCCTTAACAGCATTAAACAGCATCTTCCTAATTTCTGGTGTGGAAATATTAATTTTGAAAATTCAAATTTCAAGCTGTGTTTTAGGACTCTACCATTTGGGCCATGGATAAACAGTTTTGGATCAAAACCGTATTTGTATAATTTTTAGCTGTTTAAAGCTTTATAATAGACCTAATCGGCTAAGGTTTGTTTTATTCATTTCAAGTCATGTGACCATACCATTGGGAAGTTTTAGTATTATTCTGCTTTTTGCATTCATGGCACAACTTTGCACGGTACGAAATATGTCAGAGAAATCAAAAGAAGTTTTATCAAGAAGTTCATCACATGACTTGAAATGAGTGTAAACAAACCTTAGCCGATTATGTCTACTTTAAGAATACACCACTTCGATTAACAGCCTCGTTTTGGAAATTATTCAAAATTCGTTCATATGAAATTTTGGCGGCCAAATTCGGATTTAGCACCCAAACTTTAGTCTAACCACAAGTTTTCATGTTGCTAGCAGTCGTGGTGTTAACTTTAAGGCGACGTAAAGTTTGGAAATATATAAGGGATTTGACCATGAAAATGACTTGGGGTGTAAAGTTTCACCCCGAACGATTTTTGACGGTCAAATCCCTTATAAATCTTTGAACTTTAAATTGTCATAAAATCAACATCACAATTGCTAGCAATATAAAAACATGTAACTAGACTAAATAAAGTTTGGGTGCTATATCCGAATCTGGGCTCGAAATTTTCATAAGAATAATGGGAAGGAATTTTGACAAATTTCCAAAACGAGGCTGCTTAATCGAAGTGGTGCATTCTTGGAAAGTAAGAAATGTTAATCGATGTTTTGAGCATTTTGCTTGACAGCTTTGAAGGTTGACATCAATACAGAATATGTTTGAGTTCTATGTAGTCCTATGTTTTGATTTATTATGAGAATGCAGCCCTTTGTTTTTATTTATTTTAGTTGATATGTCATATATTTGGGAACTCTGGATGTAGTTATTCCGTAGGGCGAACAAGTTGTGTTGTAAATTCTACTAGTTATGCACCGTATAGTTTATACTGCAAGATATTCGAGGTAAATGGGTAATATCATTTTATAACTTGATAGAACTTTTAAAGCTTGATAACAGGCTATTCTCGAAGCGTCGTGTTTTATTCGATTCGCTTCAGAGTGCCTATATTTGATTCCATTTACATGTTTACTTTGAAAGCTACCTTGCTACCGGGCTGCCGAGAGGTCTTGGAGGCCCATGAATAAACAAAACTGCGAAATGAATGTCACCCCTGGGGCAAACTTCCCACCCACCACCCTCTCTTGGTGGCTCTGCTCAAGAGCACAAATCCTTTGATTTACATGCTGGTTTGTTTGATTAGGCCAAATATTTTCCACTTACCTCTAATATCTCTTTTGTTTATTGGTTGAGTTCTTCCATGGGTCAAAACTTATTGGATATCAAAGCAATAATTTTGGCGAATATCTTGATTAGTAGCGAGCATGTTCAATCTTGATTTTTCCTCACTAAGATTGGCCATTGCCTTCTGAATTTATGAGGAATTCCCTCGAAAAAGAGGCCTTTAAAAAGGCCTAATTCATGATCGAAATTATGCCTTAGAGCAATGCTTTAGCACGTGTTTGGATTTGCTACGAGTCTCTGTTCCCTGTACGAATCGTGAAATAAACAATGTGAGTAGACTTATGCCTTTTCATCCCTTGTTTCCCTGTGTTCTGTGATTTGCTGAAATCACTTGGTCAATAGGGATTCATGGCATTACTGTGAAAAAAATTGGGCCCAATTTGTCAAATGCCTTTAACTAACGGGAGTGCTCGTACACTCACCACAATCGCGTCAGATTCTGGTGCACATTGAAAAGCAAACTGTAAGTACAACGAATAATATTGTCCTGACCTACTTGTTGCAAAATATATACTTTTCAAGCAGTAATCTTCCCTTGTAGTAACGACATAAATCCATCGCAGCTACGAGAACTCTAGGCCATATCAACCGTTTTTTGTATGCAACAAACAGCAACTGTCTAAATAACGCCTCCTGATTGGTTGAATCTAAATTCCAGCAATTTGATTGGTGAATACGGAATCACTCAATGTTGGCGTAAAGTGGGCTCGGTGACCAGTATGCATTGTGATCGTTCGTTCATTTTGTTCTCCATGGATTCCATTTCTGCAGTGACGTGTTGCTACTAAAGAAAGATAACCAAACTATTTCCAATCAGCATTACATTGTTATATATGCATTGTATCTTTACAGGCTACAATGCATGTTGGTTGCCCAAGATCTAAGGGGCTCTCTCCAGAACAACGGATTGACCGATTTAAACCACGCAAATTTATAGATATCATTGAGAATTTTATGCATCAAATAGAGCATTTTCCAGCATTGTTGCCTTGCTATCCGTGGTACAGTGGCCTTTTACATGGACATTGTTTTTTATCATGTCTCTCCTAGCATATTTGTCTCGTTCATATTCAGTATGTTATTAAAGTGTATTTAATTGACCACCCTAGTTTTGCGTATGGCCTGAACTGTGATGACATGCTCATGCAGTTTTTCCGTTGAATCTTCCCGTGGATGTCGTTGGAACCTCTTTTATTGTTTGAATGCTGTTGGTCTGCTCGTGATGTTTCATTGTTGGAAATGGATATTTCTTTATGAAATGCTCGCACACTCTTCAAGCTTTTTATTTTTTGGAATATGTTTTGGAAATCGCTGCCAGAGTATGAATTTTATTGCAAGTGTCATGACGAACAGTTTCATTTTATCAACTCTCAGGATGACATGACAGAAAAGACTGAGCAAGTTGTAATTATTCGACGCTTGTAACGACGATTGTAACGACGACGCTTGTAACGACGATTGTAATCATTTTTATTTGTTTGACAGAAAAGTGACAACCTGTGGGCACTGGGGGCATGTGCCCCCCCCCCAAGAGTTTGCAATCACAACGAAAATTACCTTTTTTGTTTCAGGAAGTGCCCTGTTAGCTAACTGAAAGTGTTCTTTAGAGTGTGATGCCCTCCGCAGAATCTAAGATTCTTCCTGCGGCCCTGTGTATTTGTACGTCAAAAATTATTGTTTTAAGGATCTACTGTTTACTGGTTTGTTATTATTTGCTGACATTCGAATTGAAAAAAATTTCAAAAATACTCGTGTATATTAATTATAGTTTCGAATTTGTATGCAGCTGATGTGGTTAACTTTCACTATGAAGGCGCTCTCAAAATTCCTTGGCAAGCCAGAGAAAGATCCTCTTTGAAAATTTGTAGCACGAAGGATTCTTGATTGATTTGAATGAATCAAGTTCTGCTTGGTAGCCAATAGATTGAAATCTTTTTAATTTTTAGGACGACTGGAAATATAGGTCAATTGAACATTACGAAATAAGCAGGTATTTGGCATGGTTTCGTAGTTTTGAAACATTATGACCTCTGTTTCTTATAAGCAGTTTCTTATGAAAATCATTGTAACCACGCTACCGACTTTGAAACGTTTTCACTGGTTCCCGATACGCCATTTTGAGCAGCGCGTTCTCGGTAGCCGGCAGCCTGGGGCGAGCTTTTTCGCGCCAAAATGAAAAAGTGATGACGCGAGCAGTTGCAAAGTTTTTGTTTTTGCGTTCAAGAAGAAAAGGAAGTTTGTTGTTATCAGAAAGGCTTTATACTTTTGGGAATAAACTAAAAATAAAGACGAAGAGTGGAAAGAAACTCTTTTCAGACAACTGGAAGAAGTTTACAGTTGTTTAGCACGGTTTACTAAGTTTTTACTGACTAAGCTGTCTGCTCACAGATATGAAAAATGAAACGAAGTTGTTTTAATTAATGGATGCAGATAGTTTGCCTGCTGGGTTCAGTGAAGAAGGGTGAGTGAGTTTCGTATTTGTTTGCAGACCAGAAGTGTTAGGAAATATTGCAGACCAGAAGTCCTGTCCAAATATTGCCACGAAGACCTGACTGAACGTGTTCCTCGAAAAACTGTCGGTAACAAACGAATCTGGGCACAAAATAGAAGTTTTAGTAAGAGATGCAAGCTGGAGGAGACTGGAGGCCCGTCACAAGACATATTTGCAACAATATTGGGTAGGGTAGGGTAATGTAGGAAAAACGCTCCCTCCCGGTCAAAAATGCACAAATAGGGTTTAAAGAGGTAGATTCTGGGAGACGTTTGGCCATGTCCAATGTTTAAAATTCTAAATGTTTCTTCCACAGGTTGCCTAAATACACAAACAGTGATGTCTACAATACTCAAACATCTAAAACAAAGAAAGCGAGGACACTCCTTCCACCAAAAATCAACTCGCAGCAGCAAAAGAAGATTACTGCAATTAAGTAACAACCAAATTTGGAATGAAACAAATTCAGGGGGAGTCTTTACATGTTTACCCCTAGAAGTCTGTCACCTAATTTTCAGAAGCACCCCTTTAAAAGCTATGGGAATGTTGAGTTTAACATCAAGGAAATTGAGAGATATGGTAGCAGCATACATTTATAGTCCACAATCATCTGACGTAATTGTTCCTGCTTTTGAAATGGATAGGAATGGCGGGATTTTTACTGCTTCACTTGAATGTCATAGTCATTATAAAAATCTTGGTGAGTATGAAATGCTTTGTAATGTACTTGCAACTCAAGAACAGTCTGTTCTTGTACGTAATACATTAAGTTATAAATAAAATACTGGGTTAAAGAACGTCAAAGTCAAAGAATTAAGAAGTTATCAGTGCAGTAAAGTCCCGCCGTTTGAGAAACTTGTTCCACATAAGTTGTGTTTACCATGGTATAAGAAACACTTTTGCATTCCAAACAGCTATCAAAATTGTCGAGAAAGCGTTTTTGAAATATGCACTGTTGCAGAAGGATTTAAGAGTTTGACATGGCTCGTCAAATTTGGTTCACAATTCCAGCTGTAAATGAGGGAAGACTTATTTGGCTCAGAGGATGCTTTCTAGCAACAAGTAACCGTTGAAGTGTACAAATATGATCCATAAATGTTCTCAGCCAGGCAGGCAGTAAAAACAAAGAATAATTCGCGTCCGAGTCAGTACCCTACCAACAGTTCGTTAAATTTTTAACAAACTTCTGGTTTCATGGACACATGAAAAATACGAGTAAGAAAGACTTTAAATTTGATCAATTTTTTGCAGTTGCTTTTTCATATATTTATCAGTTTGCTTGCTCACTATCCCTGACATGTTCATCCCTGTATTTATTGAAGTAATCATTTTCAAAGCTCTTACATGCATTTTCTATCCAGGTATTCTTGTAAAACGATCTTCATGTCTGTTCTCAACGAAAGAAAGGCTGAAGAAGGTTGGCCAAGTGTTAGATAAAGTAAGGCCCTAATAACTTTTCTCACTTTGTACAAGTTGCTAGTTTTCGTCAAACACCTGTCAAATGAATTCCCAGGGGGGCACTCAGCAGATACGCATACGGGGGGGGGGTTAGTCCAAGAAATTTTCAGGCAACCCAAAAATATCATTTCAGCTTCACTGCAACCCAAAAATATCACCTCATTTTATACTTAATAATGTTTTCATTCTTCAAACATAAAAACCAGTAAATGAACATAAAATTTCTCGAAACAATGCAAATAGAAAAGAACATTACCTCTAATGAACTCAAAAATATCAGTTCAACGATGTTTGGTATCAAAAAATATCATGAACATAGTTTTAGTTTTCTTTGGACCCAAAAATATCACTTTTCACAATATTCTGACCCAAAAATATCGGACTTACCTCCCCGTATGTGTATGTGCTGAGTGCCCCCCTGGGAATGAATTATCCTGGGATTCCTGGGAGATCCAAAAAAGTGGAGGAAAGCTAACTGATTCCTTTATTCGTCATTTCATGAGCAACTTTTGCTTTTCCGCTCTAATTTAGACTTTATCCAGGTTCGATGAAAAGTTTCAGTCTGTGGTTCATCTAAATTGCAGTTGGTCATATCTTTAGTTTAATTTAGTATAGTTAAAAATTTACTTCTGTGAACGTCAGTCATTGAATAAATGATTATTGTTCCGTTACCAAACATGCGTTATCGAATTTTGTACTTTTCTAGAATTTTCAATGAACTTTTAGACAAGTCTTAAAGTTCGAAGCTGTATTTGTAAATCATTAGCTTCAGATACTGTTTTTGGGAAAAGTTTTTCGAGATATGCAATGTCATTTACATCACAGTTTCGTCCTCGCTTAAGAACTAAATTGTACTTTGGCTTTGGTTAAATCAAGTTGCAAAATACCTCTGCATAATTTTATGTTAATGCTGTTCAGAAATATCATTGAAAGGTGCAATATGATTATTTCATCCCTCCCAAAACTGATTTGGTGGCAACATGCACTGCATAGCTTCCCAACCGGAAGGTTTTAATGCAAATGTAATGCTCAATATTTTGTTCATAAAATTTAATTGTTCTTTTCCAGCTTCGAGATTCCCATGTCAAAATTTGCAGTGAGCTTGGCAGCGACTCAGCTTATAGTTGCTATGGAGAATTTCTACACGCTTTTGTAGCTGGATGGGAATATGAAGAAAAAGCGAAGGCATTTAATGCCATCAAAGGTACGCTTTGCTGCACACACTTTAAATTATCACTGATCTTCCAAATGTTTCCGTTGCTTTCAAATGATTTTCTAATATTTATTTTGATATAAAAAATTTCAGTAAATACTGAATCAATAGATTAAAAGCAGAAGCGAATTAACACAAAAAACTCTTCTCGAGTCGGTTTTTCTCTCGAGTTGGTATTCTGGGAAGCTGAACAAACGGCTAACCATAGAATTTCTTATGCGAACATCAAAGCGGGAAAGTGCAAACTACTATTACCATTTACAGTAAGAACCCGGAAAATAGAAACCACTTTATAAGAAACCTCATGCTGATTTTTTTAATAAATGCTGCCCTCACATAAGAAACTTCTCAGCCTGATTTTAGGAAGGTTTCTTATAGGAGGATCCCAAATATATACCATACTTCATCATGGCTGAACAATTCGTGATGAGGTCATTTTCAAATGCATAGATTCATGCAGAAGCTCGCATCAGCATTCAAATTTGGTGAAGGCTCAGTTTATGATGGGCAGCAGTGTATTTACAGTATACTCATTTATGTATGTAAAGATATTTAACTTGAAATCATTGAAGGTTTCTTAACCATATTATAAGAAACCTTTCAGCCGCTTTCCTTGATAAATTCCCTTTTGATAAGAAACTAAACAGGCTGTTTTGAAAAAACTGGTTTCTATTTTGCGGGTTCTTACTGAGTGCCTCTCATGGCGAAAAAGACACAAGGTCGTCATGTTCCCAACATGAGAGGGTAGCTAGCAATAGTTTCAACTCATTTTTGAAACCTTTTCCTATTTAACAACAGGAGCATCGTTGCTTGAAGAACGCATGCAGAAGGTTCTAAAGGCTGAGCCAGGAAAATTCCCAGGATTTGAAAAGTAAGCACATGTGTTCTTTATATTCAATATAGACATTTACTAAAACGAAATTACTTAAGGCAACACATACAAACTACTTTACCACACTACAAGGACGATACCATGAGAAGGAGAAGACCATCACTACCCCCATGGCTTTAGAATGAAGGCAGACAACTAAATCAAACTTAAATATACGATCATATGCAATTACAAAGAGCTACGCCTAAAAGATTTGTACTGATGAAGACTGGAGTTGGTTTCACATTGGATGTCGAGCAGTCATAGAAACAGATACATCAGCTCGGCTTCCTTATGTCGCAATCACAAATGCGAAGGCGGCCGATCACTTGGCAGGACGTATTTCCTTATTCCATATTTGGCTTGCCGTGCCCACATTTCATTTAAGTTTGTCCTCATGCTCCTCAGTTAGTTCCATAGTTGAAGTATTGCACCACAGTTTGCAACATACCTGAATAAGATAATAAGGTGACAATCACCTAGCAATAAAATATCTTAGGATGGGCAAATCCAAAATCCTTCCAAACAAATATAAACAGGCGGGGAATTTCATGCAATTCGTCTATTAATATATGATGAACAACAGGACCCCAGCCCTGATAACAACAACAACGACAATTGCTGAGTCACTTCTCCCAACCCAGTGTTGCCATCGCTCAAAGCACCTCACCAATGCTATCAGGTAGGGTCGCTTTTCGCAACAGCGAGAAGCACATGTAGTACACATCATAACGAGGCACTACAACAACAACAACTATAACATTCTACAATTGTGGAACATAATTGCATACAAAATGAGGTTTTCCTGAATTCATATGTTCAGTTAAAACTACCTGGATTTTTTCAACAGAGCAACATCTTCATTCAGGAAACGTTTGCTGTGTAAATCTTACATCTGAAAGATGCGTTCATTTTTCCAAGTTCCATGCTTAAACTAAGACTGCGTTCACACGATGCCGGCACATTTTGAAACGGTGAAAAATTCGACGGATAGGCCTCCTGTTCACACGAAAACGGCACATTTTTTGCCGGCAGATTTTGAAAACGGCAGATTTTGAAAACAGAACTCTAATCGGCACATTTTAGAAACGGCATCGTGTAAACACTTTAAAATGATGAAAATAGAACATTTTCAGACGCTTTTGGAACGAGACTGAACGATTCTTAGGATTTAGGTTTACTTAATTGGCATCAAAGTCTTGCAACGAGCTTTTTACCGGCAAATTTCTGACCGTTTTCAAATTGTTCCGGCATCGTGTGAACGCTAGCTCAAATTTTGCTACCGTTACATTTTTCATCGTTTTCAAAATGTGCCGGCATCGTGTGAACGCAGTCTAAGTTTAGCTAAAATAGGGGCCTCATATTGCTACCAACTTTGTCTGGTCATTGAGAACTTAATTTGACTTGATCATTGAATTGACTTGTCTTGTTTTAAGGTCTAGGTTCTTCCTTCGGCCCTTTTCTGCCGAATCGTTCTGTCTGTGACAGGTTTTCAGATTTAAGAATCATTTGAGTCCTGTTCTTTGCTGTTATGCCTGTTCGCAATAGACATTGATGATCATTGCTAAATGCCATAGGCTTGCTATATGAAGAATCATTGCCATTGCCTTGCTATAATTTCTTCCTAAATTCATGCATTAATCAAACCAAAGTGACATTTAAACAGTCAAATTCGTTGCTTTACCTGCTCATTACTCCAGAATAAACGACATTTGAAGTAAAACAGTTACAATTCTTGGGAGTAAATACTGTTTTTCGTTTTGTTGCAGGTATATTAGAGTATTCTGTCGTGAAATATTCCTTGACAAAGCAGACCCACAAGAAATTTCATTCTGGCTCGCTCAGATCTTAAAACAATGGCCAATGTGCTTTCAAGCTAATTTGCTGTTCATTCTCTATGGGCCTCTCGATGATGAAACAGGTAAGCAGAACTATTTGTCATGATCAAGCACATGTATGACAGGAAATCGGAGAGGGACTTATTGATTTCTCGGGAAGAAATCTGATGCCCTTGCTATCTAATCGGTAATTAAATGAGACAGAAATATTACTATCGGTAAGGCAGACCCGTAGCAAGCGGGGGTGCAGGTAGGGCTAGTGCTACGTCACAAGGATCAATTAGACGTATTGTTCTCTATTCTTTTACGAGGAATTGCCCCCTAATCAGTAGCTACTTCCTACGGCCCTGCAAGGTAACTTGGTTCTTGGCCAGTTTGCTATCAAAATGTTACAAGGTTGGTCTTCTCATCAAAATTTGTTGAACTGTGAAACTTTAAACTTTATAATTTTTTCTGTCTTTTTTCTGAAACAGGATGCTATGTTTCTAGGTTTTTATGTGGAAGAATAATTCAGTGACAAAGACTATCAAATAATCTTAATGCCGTATCGTTATATTCACGATAACCATTCTTATTGAGCTGCATAATCGATTGGATGGTTTAAAGTTGTCAGCTTTGTACTTGGACAGGTATTACAGTTAAGGTAATAAGTATTAAATACATTGTTAAGATAACACCTTTGACGTTAGCGAGAAATCTAGCATGAATATCAATTCATCTACAATTTCTACAGCTGAAACTTTAAGAATGAATTACACTAAGTCAGCATAAGTTATAGATACTGAAAGATTAAATCATTTAAGATTGCAGTATCCGTGCTGATAACTATTCAAAATTTTGATTGGTTATCTATTACGTGAATTTTTTTCTGTCACTAATCCCGTAGCCTATCTTGTGTACAGATATATCATACAGTTAAGCCCAAAGTTATTCATACTCACACCAAGTTCTGAGTATTTCGTACCGTTCTATTTGAGGAACAATTTTATTGAGGCTGAACTTTCACAATAGTAGTATGAAAGGCCCATGCTAAGCACAACAAGAGACATTTGATGGAATGAATATGTTACGAATTGCTTGGCAACACTCCAAACGTGGCATGGATCGAGAAAACTTCTGTGTTGGATGCGCTTTCTGTGTTGGATGCGGAAAACTTCTGTGTTGGATGCGCTTTCTGTGCGCTTTCATTATTTCAGTGCTCATTCGTATAGATAAAACGGTAATCGGAGTATCTGCAATACTCCAAACGTGGCATGGCTATGAAGGCTATGAAGGCATGGCTATGAAGGCGTGGCGTGGCACGTTTGGAGTATCTGCAATACTCCAAACGTGGCATGGCTATGAATAATTTCGGACTTAGGTGTTTATCTTAAAAGCATTTGGATTAAATCTCTCCTGGTAGAATAGGGGATAAAATCATTCTTTGGATGAAAAATTCAACTGAAGCTCCATTTGATCTCCTGTACAGTTTCGATTCATATATCAGGGTTTAACAGAGTTACATTCAACAACGAATGAGCCTGAACTGGCACGTACTTGACCTCATTAGTTTTCAATTCACATATCAGGGTTTAGCAAAGTTATATCAGGGTTTCATTGCCGTAACAAATTCCAGCTAAGTTTATGTTACCAGCATTTCAAAAATTAGTTACTGTAAATGCTTTCTCAAAGCTTAGTACCAAATTTTCCTGAAATAGAATTCTCGATCCAGCCTTCACTGAGAAATCTCTAACAAACTGCATTGATTTTTATTACAAATTCGAACTTTGTAATTTAAGAGGGGACCTCGATATCAGTAAGTTAGTCCGTCAGTCACGTTAGTTAATGCGACCGATTACCGTTTTATCTATACGAATGAGCACTGAAATAATGAAAGCGCACAGAAAGCGCATCCAACACAGAAGTTTTCCGCGATCCTACAGCAGAATTTGACGTCGGGTTATTTCATTTTAGACAGTTTTGACACCATAGGATGGATAAATCACCAAGGTGTTTTCCCTGATGCAACAATGATTGAGCCTGAATTGGCACGTTCTTGACCTCATTAGCATCTTAATTACGTTTTTAAATCGAAACGTTAACAAAGAAACAATTTTATTTCTTTTAATTTTCTGCTTTAATCGAGAGATGGCTTAGTTTTCATCATATCTTTATGCCTATTTACATGAAAGGCTCGATTGAGTGGCTTTAGAGTTTCTATTGTACAGAAAGCGTTGTTGATTCAGATTCCTATAAGAATAGCTACATGGTCTATCGGGTTGAAATCACGCTCTTAACGGAGACCACAGTAATTTAAATTGTTGTTGAACAACTAATTGCGCTTCCAAGCTGATCTTCAAGCTTCTGAACTTATTTGATGCACCAAATAATCTAACAGAACGATCAAGTCCATATGCTTGAGCTTCTTTCTATCTTTCTTTGTTAGATGATTTGCGGTGGGAAGCAGTAGCATCTTTAGCCAATTTACCCAAATCAGCATTTTCAGAACTTGGTAGAGCATTTAGAATCATCTGGAATGATACAAAGGGGAATTGGAATGCTGATGATGCTGTTAGTCTCTTTGAAGAACTCACAGGTAAAATTTGAATGCGTTTTGTCTTAAAAGACAAGTCCGGAGCTGGTAGACAGAGCAGAAACTACGCAAGCATGAGCAAAAGCTGATAACTTTGAGTCTCCCTAGCTCCCTGCAACAGATTCCAAAATTTGGCAACACTTGATATATTGTTCCTTGGACCTTAAACTCTTGATTTATCATTTCAAAAAGCTTGTCTATCCAAACACTTCCTTATCTTAGATTGCTCGATGACGTCATTTTACGCAATTTCCGCTAGCAGCTGTTAATTAGTTAAACATCATTTCTCTGTAGCTGTTCCTGCTGAATGGGATATAGAATGTATTGCATCTTTACTCGCACAGTGCGGGGAAAAATTCTGTTGTGAAGTGCTTGGTAACAAAGCAATTAATGGAAGGACGAGAGAATTGGCATATCTGTTGTACCATATTTGGCAGGTAAGAATCTTTCAATGTGACCGAGTGACTTTGCTGAATTGTACCTCTCTTCTTATGAACATCACAAGATCTTTGTCGAGAACACTGTCCAAGGCCACTTGATGTATACCAGAAAATTAATTCTTAAATCCTTATCTAAAGATTTTTCCGCAGTCCCCAGAATTTGGATTTGTTCCCACTAAAGATCTGAAATGGCAATTTTTTTAGGGTTATTTGTTATTTTCAAGTCAACCGTTTGCAGTTGTTGAAAATACCTTTTTTCTTGTTGGACCGGAATAAAAAGTACCTGGAAAACCCTAGGGGCACACCATCGAATCCCCAATTAAATGTCCTTATCAAATACTGTCTTTTCCTGACTGATCCAGGGTTTCCTGAAGGCTTTTTATAACCAAATACTTGCAATTTTTTAGCATTCTCGCAGCACCGTTACTTCTTGTGGGTAATGTTCCATTTTGCGATTGCTTAAGATGTTTTACACGTGGAGGGCATGATTTTTACGTCATTTGGTATCATCCTTGAATTGTTGTAAAGTAGCACGCAGGTAATGTCTCGAGAAGTTCGTTTTGTAAACTTTTTACATTGAATATCAGGAATTCTCAGGGCGCAAAAAACGAAGTAGTGTGGTAACGGCGCTACCAGAAAGGTAGCTGAAAGGCCTAATTTCCCAGGAAGAAGAAGGGGAAAAGGACAAAGAAAGGGAAGGAAATGGAAAGGGAGAAGAAGGAAAAGAAATGAAGGAAGGGAAGCAAAAGAAGTGAAAGAAGGAAGGAGAAAAGAGAAAAGGGATAGAATGAGAAGAAAGTATTAAGAAGAAATGAAAGTGCTTGGCTTGCTACCAGGAAGACTAAAGATTTTTTTAAGCCTTGATAATGTTTTTAAAATGTCTTTGCCCATGTTGATGTAAAAATTTAGTTATCTGAATTCAAGTTTGAACCGTTGGAATGTCGAGTTGAAATATCGATTATTTACTTGCAGAAACGGTTTCGATGGAATGCAACTTCCCTATTTGGCAAGAGAGAACAAAGTCTATGGTTGCTATCATTAATCAGGAATCTTTCAAATGTGATGCGAAATGAAAAAACGTTTACTGATCTTCTCAATCAAATGTTTAGCATCTTTGAAGAATGTGTTATCGATGGTATAGACGACTTCCAATATGCTTCAGGTATGGAGTAACTAGACTTATGAAGATCCTAGGAATTTTTAATACAACGCTAGGAAAACTTGCTTTGACAAGTTACTTTATTTTGGTACTACTGTAGCCTGCGTCACATACCAAACTAAAAGGAATACGATTTCCTTTTACGTTGGGTCTGTGACGCAGGCTAATACTGCTGGAGAATAATAGAAGTGCTGTTTTTGAAGCAACACTAGTATTGCTTTTTCTCTGCCATACATTAGCAACCACGTGTCATATTGAGTCCAATGTGGTCTCCAACTCAAGACTTGAAGCAAGTCCATCTCCAACTCTACGTTGAAGCTTGACCTATGCAAATGTGTGAAAACCCAAGTAATTGAGCCTACAGCTCCTCCACAGTAACCACACAAACGCGGCACAAATTTTTGGGACACTACATATGTTTTTTTTCAAAAGGTGTAGAACCTACGATGGGCGTTAAATTCTTAAAGGAAGATAAATCCTTTGATTTCTGGAATTGTTGAAGATTTCTGAAAGTTCCGAAGTTAGAATTACAGCAAAGTAAAAAAGTTTCCGTCAAGTTATTCAGTTCTATGAAATAGATCATCAAATTTTACATTGACATTTTTTAAGATCTGGAGTCAGTCCTCTCTATTATCGCCAAAAATTTGTTCAAACCAACAATGCTTTTATCTCTTCAGAAACTATAGCCAGCATACTGCTAAGCTAACCAAAACATCACCGAATGATTTTACCCTGATCAAGTCAACTTTAACCTAAATTCTCAGGATTCTGTGTGGCAGTTTCAGAAAAAAGATTTTTTCGTAACTTGAAATTATGAAAAGTATGCAAACGAAATTCATCGAAAAAGTCGTTAAGTAATAACAGGAGGCATTTCGCTTGGATGCTAGAGAAACATGTATTATTGTGCATCTCTAAGATGGGAAAATTCTAGAAAATCTTATTTCAACGTGTAGGCTTATTCTTAACATGTTAAGATCCCGTGAATCTGATGAATGATCCCGTGTAGGCTTATTTCTTAACATTGTATAAAACCAAATTCAATCTAAACCCACTTTTCATGAAGGATATTTTCATGGAACGAAATATTAGCTACAATCTAAGGCGTGGCAATGATGGACTACGTCAGTTGGAATTGAGAGTATAGCCTAACTTGGAAATAAACTATGGCAGCTATTACCGCTAGAAATAAAGCAATCCAATACCCTTCCTATTAAAAAAAACGAATTAGATGCTGGAAAGGTGATAAATGCAACTGCAGGCTCTGCGAGACATATATTCCCAAAGTGGGGTTCCTAACAGGATAGATGTTTTTATCATGTAGTCTTTTAGAATATATACCCACTGCACATTTCTTTTTTATAAATTTGTTTTAGATATTTGTAAAAAATTTAAAATAGAAGTAGGCCTTGATAAGCTGTAAAGTAGCTATTCTTTTAACTTAGCCTACTTAAAATAAAGAAATGATGATGATGATGGTGATGATGATGATGATTATGATGATGATGATGATGATGATGATGATGATGATGATGATGATGATGATGATGATGATGATGATGATGATGATGATGATGATGATGATGATGATGATGATGATGATGATGATGATGATGATAACATGTTTATCCTCACATGACCTTCTGCATGGATGTATGTTTATGGTTACTTTCAGTTTCAAACACCTCTAGAAAGGATAAAACCAGTGCCCTGGACAGCGTATTTTCGAAAACCAGGCATTTACTCACAGCCTTATGTTTGAGGTAAGTAAAGATCCTATTCAATCAAGAATTTACAAACATAAGTTCGAGAAAAGGGCTCCATTTATTCGCACCATTGTTTTGTCATTTGAACAAAGGCCGTTGTAAATTATGCAGGAAATTAGTTAGATTTATTTGAATGAAAATTAATCTGAAACAGGTAAATCCAATTATCGGCCTTGAAAAATTCATCTTACTGAAAATGATTCTTTGTATGAGCTGAGGTCTACCTGTTCTAGTGTTGCAAATTAGCAAGTCTGAATCTATTTTTAGGACTTTACTGCGAATATTTGCATGAATATTGTCATATCAAAAAGCCAAATAGATCTTGGAATCTGAGTTTAGCTTAAGGGTTTGATAGTGGATGGATGTTTGCCATGAATCTTTTCATATATAATAGATCTTTGGATCTAACACTATCTAGTTTTATAATTTAATAGTGAACGTAGCATGTCAAAATACAAAATAGACCTTTCCCTTTCATGAAAAGATTTTGGGACGAACGACATTTGCCTGCTAAATGATCTAATTTCGAATACATACAATCATAATGAAAGATGGATCAACCTTCTCTGGAACATTTGAACAGGCGTCAAATTAACGTTTCTTGATAGCAAAATTGTCTATTGGGGTGGGGTTTTTGTTACTGATAATTCACTAGGATATGATTAGCGTACCTTCAGAAATTTCCAGAAGAATCCAAAATTTGTAAAAAGAAGTCAAAAACTTTAAATATGCAGCCTGAACATGGCGCAATACAGCATGCTGGACTTGAATTTATTGAATGAAAATAGCTTAAACTACCTGCATCTGCCGTTTAATGAATCTGATCACTTTTCTGTTTGAGTAGATCGTTTAATGGCGGATATCCCGAAAGGATGCATGTTTGAATGAACATCTAAATTCAATTATTTTGCTATTGAACCATACTCTTGCAGGGGCGGTCGTTGTAATTTCGTAGCCTTTCTACCCTGAAGCATTGGGTCTTTCCATTCCTTCCCCATTCAAATCTTATATGCTCAAATGCATTGATTATAGCATTATGACCATGTTAGGAGCCGACTACATACAAGGAAATAAATCAGATCTGTTTTTTATTTTGTTTTCAAAACAATACCCAAATTCGCCTATAGAGGGTATCTTACAATAAAGCTGCATCTAAAAAAGGATCATCTTACTTTGTTCTGTTATACCACAAGAACGTTTTGGGCTCAGTAGCCGAATACATTTTGGTCGTTTTTGTAATGGTGTACACTTTTTGAAACACAACAGGAGTTAAGCGATTTGGGGTACGGAATTTAAGAACAGCAATAAATGGCGTGCTTTATGGTGATAAACCCTCAAATGCAGTATTGGACACTGTAATCTGTGGCAGGAAGGCTGTTAACTCCTGCAAAACAATAACAGCCAAATTAACCTGTAACTAGAGAGAAAATTGTTAAATTCTACAAAGCAAACAGCAAATTAACTTGAAATCCTGAAAGGAGAGGAAATAAGTTACTAGCTGCAATAAAGAGCAACGTTGAATAACCAAAAGCACGTTTCGTCGCCAACTCGTCAGTTTGGTTCGTACGAAAAACAAACTTAACGACACAAACAAGCCGAAAGTGACGGGACAATAACAACCAAGCCAATGGCTGGCTAAATTCAAAGAAGACCCCCAAAAATAGTCTTATCTTTAAATTTGACGCCATGATGTATATCGTAATATTCATTTTTACGTTTAGATTCACAAGCAGACGAAGAAGAAGCTCCCATCCGAATGCGACTACAAAGCATGATATCACTAGTGACCTGCTTGCTATCTCGCAAGAATGAAGAATAGTCAATGGTTAGTGGTATCATTTTCCAGCTCATTTTCAGCACTTAGCTTACAGTTACAAAACTCAGTGAACATTTGTAAGCGGAACGCTATGTAGAATAGAGTATGTTATAACTTATATCTGCAGCCAGAATAAGACAAACTATGTCATAGTTTGTGATGATGAAGTAATTCAGACGAATCATCACTCGGTCGTTGAACACTGAAAAAAAGTATAGGGTTTCGAATTGATTTCGAAAGATTTGAGAGAGATGCATCAAAGCTGCTGTCACTATTTTTGGATTTGGATTTTTCACTATATTCTGATTTTGCTCGCTCCAAATAGATTGTAAACGTTTGAAACCTAAGACAGGCATGCTGGGAATTTACCTCTTTCAGATGATGATCGATGAGTAATCTGAAGTTGTAGAAGATTTGATAATCCAAGATTGTCAGGCAAATAGGGAAAAGCAATTTGCTGTTAGTGCAGCTCATACTCGCCACTTTAGTCCATGTGAAAAACGACCAATTCAAGATTTCTCAGACAAGTGAAATTTGAAACCACATTCAAATAACGCCCAAACTCTAACTCTGAAGCTTCTATTCTTTTATTTGAAATACTTCAAAGCTCTTTCTCAATTTGGGGATAATTTTTAGATGATTTATTCAAAGCTTTGTGTCCTATGAACGAACCGAAAAGTAGCTTCGCACCAGATGCGTTTTGTCTCACGCATCGAAAAATGAAGTAAGTTTTTAATGGTGAACTAGTTTTACTTGGTGAACGTGAGTTGTCCTTGCGCAGCGGAAAAAACACTTTAATCCATAGTAACTTATCATTTTCTCTAAAATATTGCTTGTGGCAGTGCAGTAATATCTAAACTGTTTTGTTTATATGTTGTATGTTTGAAAATAATTCGCTACAATTGCGTAATAAATCATTATTTTATTGTTAAAATGATATAATTTTGAATTGCAAAATGTATTGATTAAAATGAATTACAAATTTTAATTGTTGTGTTCAATATGTACATGTGTATAGATTATTAAAACAACGCTGTTATGAAATTGTTAACTATTATTTGCATATCAATATCATTTAGCAGGTAACAGTTCCTCTTTGTTAGCAATTGTTAACATGAATGTGATTCAAAACAGAGGAAGATAAAAAGATAAACTAACTGTATGATTTTAGCGTTTTAATGTTTGTTTGTGTTTGCTACTACCGGGTGAGTCAGAAAAAACGCCCGGCGTTTGAAAGGATACTGCTCCCTGACTATATAAGCAACGATATTTTGCAATATCTGATTAAATAGCTAACATGTTCAATTATGCTTAGAAATTTTCCTGACTAAAATCGGTCGCTCAGTTCAGATTCTGTAGGCAATTTTCCAAAATGAGTCCCTTTGAGAAACCTTAAAAAACGTGCTAAAATTGCAAGCAAAATCCCTAATATGTTTACCTCACAGCGATGACTTTCAGCATGCTTTAGCACATGCTTTCGTTTTGGTTGGTTGAAAACTCTTCCCCCCTAGTGTGAATAACTTATTCAGGGGGATTCCATTCTCCCATGAGGACAAAATACATGAGCACATCCAGGAGTCATTATTGCTAGGAAGGAGAACAAAGGGAAATTTTGCTTGCTGTTTTCGCTCGTTTTTGCAGGTTTTCGAAAGGGGCTTTCTGCGGAAGGTCTCCTATTCCGACGAGAAGGAATGACCGATTAAAGACGGGTAAATTACTGAACCTAATTTGGCATATCGAGGATAAAACAAGACAGGTTTCAACATCATTTGCTTTGATATTCGGGGAGCAGGATGTTTTCAAATGCCGGGCGTTTTTATTGACTCACCCGGTAGCGGATCAGATCCCGGGTGAGTCAGAAAAAGTTGACGCGTTTGGCTGGGTATGAAATAAAGAGTAATTGACCGATATTCAAACTGAAATGTTAATCTATTTGTCAAAGGCTAACTTAGATGATAAAATTTTGTTTGGTAAAATCACACATCTCTATGACCCAAAAATTAGAAAAGTGCCTATAAAAGGGTTTATATGGGAATCGAAAATTCCACGTTTCATTCTGGTCCATGATTTATGTGGCATTGACGTTTACATTGTCAGTTTCAGAAATAGAATCTTAATTTCAATGGCAAGTAAATTATGGACCAGAATAGAATGTGGAATCCTTGTTCCCAAACATGCCCTTTACCAGCATCTTCCTAGTTTCTAGGTCTAAATGATGAGTGATTTTACCAAACAAAATCTTCTCATCTAACTTAGCCTTTGACTAACAGATTTACATTTCAGTTAACAAGGGCAGATTTTGTAATACAATAGCATCAGTCGCTTTGGTTCACACCTCAATTCAAAGCGATTAGCGAATGCAGACAAAAGAAATTCTCTCAAGCAGAAATTCCAAAACAAACGAAGCCGCAAAGTTACCCTGAAACCAGTACGCTAAACTCTCGTTTGGTGCGGGCGAAGGGAAGTTTTTAAGAGAAGGTATGCGCTTATAAAGAAAGAAGATGGGTAAATCTAAAGTTCTGTCTCGCGGATTTTGTTTATATGATTCAGGAGATGAGGAGTGACTGCGCGCATCTGAGCAATAAATATGCAAAAATTGTAATGCCCTCTGCTTGGTGTCTGAATCAAATAAACAAAATCCGCGAGACAGAACTTTAGATTTACACTTCTTCTTTCGTTATAAGCACATACCTTCTCTTAAAAATCTCCCTTCGCCCGCACCAAACGAGAGTTTGGCGTACTGGTTTCAGGGCAACTTTGCGGCTTCGTTTGTTTTCAATTTCTGCTTGAGAGAATTTCTTTTGTCTGCATTCGCTAATCGCTTTGAATTGAGGTGTGAACCAAAGCGACTGATGCTATTGTATTACAAAATCTGCCCTTGTTATTTCAGTTTTGAATATCGGCCTCCTCATACTTTTTATTTCAAAGCCAGCAAAACGTGTAAACTTTTTCGACTCAACCGGTAGACTCAGGCCCCGTTCACACTACTCCGTTTTTGTTAGTATCCGTTTTTGTTGCATCGAAGCTACCCGTTCACATTACTCCGTTTTTGTACAAAAACGGTGAGAAAAACCTCCGTTTTTGTGCGTTCACACTGATCTGCCCGATAACAAAACCGCAGCGAAAAACATCCGTTTTTGTGCGTTCACATTACTCCGTTTTTGTGAAACCCATTGTTGCATATTGTAGCGTTTTCAAAAACCTCCGTTTTTGTGCGTTCACATGGATCAAATGCGTTTTCAAAAACCTCCGTTTTTGTGGATATCCACTTTTGATAGCGTTTTCGAAAACCTCCGTTTTTGTGGCGTTTTTGTGCGGATCAGTGTAAACACTTTCACAAAAACGGAGGTTTTTCTCTCCTTTTTTGTACAAAAACGGAGTAGTGTGAACGGGGCTTCATTCCAAGGGTCTCTTGTTTCGCTCCCGCCCCCTCCCTGCAGACTTGTCGCTACAACAGAATCAACTGTAGCGATAACAACAATTACTACTTCTATTACTACTGCAAGCGAATGTTAGAGAGACTTCGGCAATGAGTCTACAGATGACACACAGTATGATCTGCGCAATGAGGTCAATGTTGAGATAATAGTGATTTTATTTGAAGTCAATGGATGGCAATAATGTCGAGATAAAACCATGTCTTTTAGATCTAGCAATAAAATCAAGTATGACAACAATGACCTCTGTGCTTTTGCTTACACGCTATTCGTAAAAGCGATTAGCAACTGCAAAAATGATTTCGCCTAAAATAGTACTGGATCCGGCAGAAAAGGTTCCCAAACAGGTCATTGTGCAGCCTGCTTGCCGACTTTACAAACGGGAGAAATGTCTTTTCCTAAACTAAACACCAAAAAAGTTAAACATTTGCACTTCGATGAGCACAGGGCTCGAATCATTGCAAAACCTTTAAAATTAAATGTGAAAAACTTTTCAACTAAATAAATCGAAGGAGCATCAGGTCGTTTGCTATAATTCCAGAGAGAGCATTTTTGATATCGTCATTAATAGACCTTTTAGCTATTCTGAAAAAGAATGTGAATCGAAAGATATTTCATCACAATTTGTCGAATTTTCGAATATGCACAATGGTGATCGAAGCTCCAACGCCATTCAATCGAACCTTGCGCATCAAAATGTATAAAAATATCGCTCGATCCAGGCTCTTTTGTAGAATAGCTAAAAGGTCTATTTAAGCGTTACAGCATTTTTAAGACCTCAGCCAGTTTTTAAGTTGTGACATCATCAAATTTCTAAATCGTAAACCATAACAGCAAAAGATTTTTGTTTTTGCCATCTTGTTGATCTTCAAAAACTGAGTATTTCTTCACATGATCAGTTTGACATTCCTCAATCTGTTTACAATCGACGATTACGCTAAAGATGGCGGCGAGGAACTTTTTGCCAAGATGAACTGCGTTCTTTGATCGAATTCCTATAGAATCGTTGAGGATTCGTAATTCGAACGCAATGCATCTTGGTAAAAAAGCTCCTTGACGCCATCTTTAGCCTAATCGTTTATTTATGGTGTTTTTAATGTTTGTCTTATCGAAGCTTCCGATTCCTCCTTTCATACATCCTTTCATTAATCTTAAAAACGCTGCAGTTCTAGAAATAATGATGATATGAAAAGCATTCTTTCTGGAGTTATAACATACGACCTAAAATTCCCCTCGATATGCTCAGTTGAAATAATTAGGCAATAACGTTCTGCACATTTCATTTTTAAAAGTTTTGTAAAGAATCAAGCTCTATGCTATATATGACAGGCTTGTGATGATAAATCGTTCATTTGGCTCATTCTTAAGTTTGATCATCTAATCTCTGCCCAAAATCCCAAATTATACTTAAAAATTTTCTTTAGGTTTGTCTTTGCAGTTTTTTCCGAGGGATGATCGATTTATCAAAGATTATCGGTTCCGAAGCGACCTAAATCTATCAAAAACAGCGACCAAGGCATAACTTGTCAGGGGAAAATGATACTTTATTAATACAAACGTTCATTGAAATTATTTATCATTTAAGGTATCAAAAAAATATTGCTCAATTTGTGTAAGCATCATCAAACGCCTTCTTGTTGTAGATCATAAATAATTCATTTCTATATTCACAAGCCATCTTAAATAATTTTTCTCTTTGCCCTGTTTTATTTCAGTTCTTAGAAAATTCGATTTGCGAGTTTCGATCTACGGAGGTCGATTCTCAATAAAGAATTTCAAAAAATTGCTTTGATCGTGGAAAGAACACCTCCGAGAAATCTACCAAATATTGCCAAGAATAATTTATCCTTACAACTCATCAATCTACGTAGTCACGTTGATGTAAAATTTATCGTCGCCTTTAAAGAGTTAGAGCTTTTTCTGGCGCATCCGGCGTAGATTTAACGGGAGAAGATATGCGAAAACCTAGATGGCTAACTGGTTCGTGCTGCATGCGAGAAGAAATGATATGAGTTTATTTCGGATGGACCAAGAAGAGCGTCACATATTTGAAATTTTCTATACAGAGTGAGATGCAGAGGATACTTGAACTGAGACTGCGTTCACATGATGCCGGCGCATTTTGAAAACGGTGAAAAATGTGACGGTAGCAAAATTTGAGCTAGCGTTCACATGATACCGGAACGATTTGACAACGGTAGGAAATTTGACGGTAAAAAACTCGTTGCAAGACTTTGATGCCAAAGAAATGTACCTACACTCTTAAGAATCGATCAGTCTCATTCCAAAAGCATTGAAAATGTTCTTTTTGATCATTTTGAGTGCTCACAAGATGCCATTTCCAAAATGTGCCGGTTAGAGTTCCGTTTTCAAAATCTACCGTTTTAGAAATCTGCCGGCAAAAAATGTGCCGTTTTCGTGTGAACGGGAGGCCTATCCGTCACATTTTACACCGTTTTTGAAATGTACCTGGATCGTGTGAAATTAGCGCTTAGCTGCTTCTATGATCCCAGCGCTTGGCGCTAAAAACCGCAAGTTCACCTTCCCTTCACCTTCACCCTCACTTTCGAATTCGATCGCTAATCGCTTTCTTAGGAATGTCCTTCATGTATGCATCTTGTAATAGCCTCAAATGCTGTTTCTCATTGGCACCTACTCACTACACCGACCCACCACGCTCGTTGCCTTGGGCCGTCAGCCTCCATGGGCAACTCCGTAACTTTGTGTCTACTTCCTTATGTCCTTATGTCTGTACATCGGTACATTTGACAGTTTAATTCAAACCATATCAAAATTAACATGCAATCTGTTTTATGCTAAATGAATTGATAATCTTTGGTAAATTTTGAAATTTGACATATGAGGGGGGCTTAATAGAGATTGGGGGGCTTATTTAATCATTAAAAGAAAGTGATGTCATTGTCTACAAAACTTTCCCTTGTTCTTTGTTTGTAACTATGTCACTTGAATTGGATCGAAATAAAAGCAGGAGAGGAAGAAAAATTCACCGTTCCTTCTCTATTTTCATTTGATGCTTCCATATGTTGCACAATGTGAACAGTGCAATGACGTCAAGGTCCATGCAGGAAGGCTAAAAATTCTGAAAGACCCCTCGTTTTAAAATTTACAGCAGGGAAACTGTGTATGTATACAAATCCGTCCTATTTTTAATAAAACAGTTTCTTGCAATAGCTGATAGACTGAGGTTTTTTGCTGTGATCTTGGTTCAAGGTAGAAACACCTAAGCTACTTTGAATTTGACCAATGAGAACGTTGAGCAACGGGAGCTGGTGGAAGTTGCCTAAAACGCTTGATCGAACCTCGAAACCTTTGCTTATGGACAGTTCAAAGTTTATTTTATTACATGGCCAGTGCAAAACGTAACAGGTCAACAAATTTTTTTGAGCTTGTACGCAACTGGGTCACCACTTTTTATCTAGCAAATATGAAAGGGCTTGAACAGCGCAGTAGCTTTTTATGAGCTCAAAATAGGATGAAATTTTAAAATATAAAATGGCAAATCTTGAATTGTGAATCATGCAAGTTGAGAAATGCATGCAAAGATGTGTATAAATGATGCCAAATTTCCGTGTTAGTTTCTTGCAAGAAGGATTCATCAGTCATTGACAGACTGCTAGAAATGAAGTGCCTTTCTTATTAGAGTCATGAGCACATCCCTAAAGGATCAGCAGAAAACGTCAGTAAATGAAGGAAACTCGAGGCGCAAGTTGAAAATTGACTCTCTGATTAAAAAGATTGCAACAAAAGAACAAAATCAATCGAAACCTCTTCGTCCCCTTCAAGCCAACTCAACTTGAGCATGAGTGCAGCAAATTCATCAAAATACAGTTGTCAAAAGTCTAGGAAGATATGCAATAGAACCATATCCTTTGAAAACATGACAGCAAACGTTATTCGTCCTTCTTTGGGCAGCACCGATCATGTTGTGTTTCGGAAAAACCATTTCAAGAATGCCGCCTGACAACTGATTGCAAAACTTGCAAACAGTTCAACTTAACAAGTCTTTATAATTTAAGGTGTATGAGCTCATCTGTTAAAAACCAAATCGTGGGAAAATAAAGTTGTTTTCATTATCTAGAAGACAATTTAACAACTAATCAATGAATCTATCTATCAATCAACAAATCAAGAAGGATGATAACGGAAAGAAAGATACAGAAGGCGTTTCGTTGTTTCACTGCATTGTTTAGCATGGCTACCATTTCGACAATAACAAACGAGAAAAGAATAACGATGGAAAATGAAAGACATAACAGAAAATAACAGTTTCCAAGCAAAGAGATCTTCTATCGCTTCACAGTCGTTTATTGAAAACTCTCGTTTATCGAAGATTCGTGTATTATCCCTTTGTTTGCCTTGCCCTTATCGCAATGTTTTCCTTCATATTTGTGTGTGGCCTTCTTAGTGGCAAGGCAGTCTCTCTCAGATAAAAATGAAACAAAGAGAAAACCATCGTAGCTGACATTTCCCAAATATAGAACAATGGAAGTGTCACGTCAGGGGTGAGCGTATGCTCCTTTTCTGCAGGGCTGATACCAGCCATGACTGCATGGGGGAAGGGGGCAAAGAGCCAAAATTTTCCGACGATAAAACCATGACAACAACAGCAACGACAACCGTTGTACGATAAATTTATGCATTATATGACCGATCGAACTCCTCAGTAACTACGATTTTGCCATATTTGCAATTCAACCTTGCAATCAACACAATTAGTAAATATCAATCAAGAATGTGCCTTACATTCAGTTGCTCCTGTTGGAATTTATCTTTTAACGCTAGTATATGCATCGTTGCTTCCCACCCAAAAATTAGACATTAGAATCACAAAAAATCCGACCAGAGAACGCAATTTTCCAACAAATGGTCTCATGGAGGGTACTCCGTCCCCAGCCCCCCCCCCCCATTGGCTTCGGGCCTACTTTTCTGGTGAGAGTCTGTACTTTCTTTTCGAAACGTATCAATCATGATATTTCCCAAATATGGCTCTTCTAAAAGTTTTCAATCTTGAAGTTCCTGCGACTGATTTAACATCTGTCAAAGAACATTGCTTTGCCCCCTGGAAGATTGACTGATCTTCCAAAATCACTGGAAGTCGATGCTGATAAAATTAGGGGGGCTCAATTATATCAAATCAAGGGGCAAATCAAGATTGAGATAAGTACACGTTTCGTCATGAAAAACTTGGATCAGGTCATAGCACTAAAACGTTCTTATTTAACATGAAAATTTGTCCATGTTAGTAATAAGAGTTTCCAGGGGCGGACTGGCACGTAAATAGGGGCCCGGGCGATTCCAAAGAGAGGGGCCCAAAACCGAATGCGAGCAAAGTGAAGAGATAAATACGGGGGGGTCCGGGGTACTCCCCCGGAGAAGTTTTGCAGCCATGCACTTCATATTGGCTACATATCACACATATTTCAAAAGCTTAGAAGTTTTATCTTCAGATAGCATTTTATGCCACGACTTGAAAACATCATACCTCTAGACATCCTTGGAAACTTTTTTGGGTAATTGTACTATATGTTCAAAATTTCTAGCCTCCTGAAGTTTTGCATGTGAAGCTACATTAATGATTAATGTAAAATATTAGATAAATATATCTTGCTCCATGAATATCGAAGTATGCTTTTGACTTACCAGAAACAGTCAATCCAGCAGTTTCAGTAATGTGTCAGGCGTCAAGCGTTTAGGTTTCGATCGAAATTGCTTAACGCAATGTAATGTCCCTCAATCAAAATGGCATTTCGACTGATCAAATGCGGTTATAGCATGCGTGATATTTCATTTCAGGAATAAGAAGAAGGAATTCCAACCAGCGGAAGTTCCCGCTTAATTCCTGGCATAAAGACTACTGAATAGATTCCTGTGAGCCAAATTCTAGACAAAAGCCGAAACACCGAAACATTGTTCTTATATCGAAATATTGGCAAATTCGATAAGATAGGAATCAAATATTTTTGCCGAATTTTGCTCGTGGCCCATGGCCGGAAACCATCAAAATCTCGTTTTCACGGACCAATCACACGGCGAATAAGTGTGGAAGACAAAAGAAACGAGTGAAGATTTTTCTAAATTCTACCTACCTTCATAAAACGCAACCAGGACAAAAAAGTAATGCTTGAAACTTCCCGAATTTTTTGAGGCGTCATAACTCCTTGGAATCAGGAGATATTTTGACCGGCATCCAAACTTGTATACCCAAACGTATGAAGAGAAGAGTTCTTCAAAAAAATTCGAAAAGTTTCAAGCAGTTTTTTGTCCTGGTTGCATTTTATGAAGGTAGGTAAAATTTAAAAAAATCTTCACAAGTTTCTTTTGTCTTCCACACTTATTCTCCGTCTGATTGGTCCGTGAAAACGAGATTTTAATGGTTTCCGGCCATGGGCCACGAGCAAAATTCGGCTAAAACATTTGATTCCTATCTTAAATTTCTGGGTTTGCGAATTGCCTGAAAGAAGCCAAACACTTTATCAAAACGTAGTTCAATTTTTTATCTATTTAGTTCAGTTTACTGTATGTATTGTATGTAGAAAGCAAGATTGAAATAATCGATATCAAATAAGAAGACAAACAAACAAAGTAAGGAATTCCTTACACAGAGCAATGCCCCAATGCATTCACATCTCTCGGCGATCATAAGAAAAAGATTATCAAATAATTACTGAAGATTTTCAATCCCGTAGCAATAAATATGTAGACATCAATGCCTTACACCTGTGAAAAATCGTACTTTTCCATCGTCGAGGAGTTGGTGAAATGTGTAGGCCCTTTTCAGTCGTCTTGCGACAATAAAATATTCGTTAAATTGAATTTACCTATATTCCCAGCGCTCAAAAAGATGCAAGAAAAATCACAAAACGCTTCAATCTCTCGGCCATAAAGCAGAATTCGAGGCCATAAATCTTCAACAGTCTAGTAACTATTTTTTTGCTTACTCGGTACAAACAAGTAGTTATAAATGACGTATACTTGACCAAACCGTTTTACAAGTGTAGCAATCTATAAAGTTCCTTTGAAGTTTTGGCAAATTCTTCAATCACATCTTCGTTTGAAATGGTAAGTAGCAAACGACGCTCAATACTCATTAGCATGAGGGCTTCTAAACGTTCTTGCCCCATTATGCTCCTTAATCGACTCTTGATTATCTTCAGAAACGAGAAGCTACGTTCACATTCAACTTGTGTGACTGCCAGAGTCATCATAAACTGGTAGATGCAGTAAAGCTCTGAATAAGCTGTGCTGTTAAGTCCAAACTCGTAAAGAACTTTGAACACACATGCAAAGCATGATCTGCAGGAACTGCCACGACATAACTTCTCTCCTCCCTTCTCCATTCTGACAGAGACTTTCATGGGAACATCATCTTCATTACCATAGTTACCATCATCACCATCGCCACCACTACTACCAGCACCACCAGCACCAGCACCACCATCATCATCATCATCATCATCATCATCATCATCATCATCATCATCATCATCATCATCATCATCATCATCATCATCATCATCATCATCATCATCATCATCATCACCATCATCATCATCATCATCATCATCATCATCATCATCATCATCATCATCATCATCATCATCATCATCATCATCATCATCACTGCTTCGTTCAACATCACGCTGATACTCTTCCGGAAGGGTCATTGCAAGTCTTGGAAAAGCTTCACTGAAGTTGTACAGTTGCTCTTTTCTTACTCCACGATCTGCTGCTAAGTCGGACACCTCACATAGCTTTTTGAGAGCTTCATCAGGGATTCCTGTTCTCTTGAACTCACCAAACCTTCTTGGGTCGAGGCAGGAAAAATCCTTGTAGAGATTACCATGTGGTAGAAATCTCCTTTTCATGCTTGAAACCACTTGATCCATGATTGTATTGTGTACGTCAATTTCAAATTTCTTCACTGCACATACAGCCTTGGATGTCGTTCTCGTTTCAGGAAAGGTTGTAGCTACTCTGATTAATATGTCATTTTCCCCTGCTCTCTCTTGCAAGATCACATTTGCGCTTTCGGCAAATTTGACGGCTTTCTTGTGAATTTCCTTGAAATCTCTGCTAATATTTACTAGCCTTTCAGTATCAGTCTCAACCATTCTCCATGCTTGCAACATATCTAAATTCCTTGCTTGCAAATACTCTGATAGTGGGGCGGTGATTGAGAAGATTCTGTTGAAAACAAATGCAGTTGTGATGGTCTCGAAAAGCAGGAGCTTGCTAAGTAGATTATTTGCTTGATCTCTGGTTTCGGTGTTAAATTTACGCTCTTTGCAAATAATGGACAAAGTAGTCACCAAATCTACAAAAAGTCCCTTCTCTGCTGCATCTTCTTCGTGAAATGATCCGAATATCTTACGAATCGCTCCAGATTTTGCCCACCATCTTGTTGTGCCAATGGTATTTAGCCTTCGGAGTTTTGCAGCTCCGATCTTAGACAGCATGGCTTTTTCCCACTCCTCCATTCTCTTAAATGACTCTCGAAAGAAAGTTGCACATTTATTGAGAAGGCCAAAGAGACTGACAGTTGAGACATTTAGAGCAGTGGTGTCACCAAGAACCAGATTGAGTGTGTGTGCATAGCACCAAACATGAATATGTTTAGATGCTACCTCGGTAATCTTGGCTTGCACTCCTTGATACTTGCCAGACATATTGGCTGCTCCATCGAAGCTGTCCCCAACGCAGTTGACAATATCAATCTTAAGCCGATTTAGGGTTGTCTTGAGCAAATTGAACAGCTCTAAACCGCTGGTACCACCTGCTTTGACAACACTCAAAGGCCTTTCATGAACAGATCCTTTGTCCGCATAGCGCACAACGATAGAGCATTGATCTTGGCCACTGACATCTTGAGTTGTGTCCATCTGAATGGAATAAATCTTGGCCTTTTTCACTTCGTTGGCAATTTTCTTTTGGATCATGTTTCGGAACACCTGCAGCAGAGAATTTACTGTTGACTTGCTAAGAAATGTGACAAAACTTCCTCGGCCAACTTTGCAAGCATCTATTATCGAATTCTTTTCCTTTGCAGCATTGCTTCGCTCGGTAACTTTTCTGAGATGCTCTTGAAGTGAATTGTCAAACATAGCCACCAATTTTATCATTTCCAAGAAGTTTCCATGGTTTACACCATCATCTTGGAGGCTGTATGCAGATTCATTTCTCCTTCCTCTAAACGCAACCCCTTGCTTCCCCAATGTTTTGATTACTTCAATGATCCGAACAAGGACTGCACGTCGCTGCTCCACTTGATGCCTGTGTCTTTCAATGGCTGGTCCCTGGAATAAACGTTGGATTGACCCAGATTTCGACTGGTAAATCATGTAGGCTTCCACTGACGAGATGTGCATTTTTGAGCTCTCGTGTTCCTTCAGTCGTGTATAAACATGTTTTCTGTCTGAAACACTCACTGAAAAGGGAACCTCGACTGTTTTGCAAAAAGCAAGGCAGATGAAACAAATTAGACTATCATGCTCTTGTGAGTAACTAACCCATTTTCGCGGAACCTGGTCTCCTTGCAAGGACAAGCGGTTATAAGCGATAGCAGGGTTGAAGGATATTCCTTGTGTCGGCGGCTGACAAGGGTGTTGCTTGAGAAAGGTGATCAACTGAGATGACGAGGGTCGAATGAAACACGGAGGTGCGGAAGCCTGAGAAGCTGCATCATTTGACACCAACTCTTTACGAGCCATGGTTGCAGCGTGATCTTCATCGCTGTACAGTATCTCAGCAGTGTCATCATCTCTAGCGACTTTGCAAGGAGGTGAGTCTTGTTCCTCTTGTGAAATGAGCACTGCATCAGCATTTTCAGTGACTGAATCTTCTGTTTCGGTTGTTGCTAAAGGGAACGAATATTACTTCTCTTTAACAAACTTGAGACGATTTGGAAGGCCGTTCGACTTGCTATTGGATCTTACAGACCATTTTCATGTCATTTCTGATCATGTTGTAATTTTGAAACGAATCACGGTGTTCAGCTCCGTTTCCATTGCGAGTAAGAAGGAGAGTGCTTTCAAAGAGACCTTGTAGTTTAACTATAGAATACTTCCTACGATAAAATGTCTTTTAAGATTATTAAATGTCTGTGGCCTTGGAGGGGGGCATAGGGCCTTTTCTGTATAGGCTTTACTGCCTTCAGTTCCTTTGGCTTTAACCAAGAAGAATAAATAATGCATGATCAATTGAGTAGGAGAGTTGTTCAAAGTATGGTTTTGCAATTATGTGACAGCTATATTGCACGCTGGAGACGTTTTTTTCTAAAGGAAAGGCCTTTTTCATGAAGTAAAACTAACCTAACTAGATACATTACAGGGCCCATCCACAGCGGGGAAAGACGGAGTCACCTTGTTGCCACTGCAGCTGGGGCTTAAAAAACATAACGCACTATTTCCAAAAAGAAAAGCTAAAAGCAAACAAAGCAATGAATATATAAACAAACAAGAAAAAACAATGTAAGAAGGAAAATAGAAATAGAGGGAGGTCGCTGATATGAAATTACTCAAAAAGAGTTTCCAGCAAAATCTCTTGGATCATTCAGTTATGGAGATTGTTTCCTCGATAATCAGAAAAAGCCTATCTCACCATTAAACAATTCATCTGTTTCCAAATGTGCAGATGCTGACGCTGTAGGAGAATGAATTGCAGCCGGAACATTTGCAAAATAACTTTTCACATTCCGTGATTTTGATGCATTTTCTTGAAGCTGTGCTAGTTTCTTTTCTTTTCGCTTTTGGCAACCACTTTTCGCTTTCTTTTTCTTTTCGGACATGAGCTAAAAGGCTTCTTGCACAGCGTTAAACCGTCCGTCTGAGAAGAAATTTCAAGGCAAATGAGCAAAACAGTATTTTTCTCAATGATATGATCGTTGATCCTATTCGTTTCCTGTTCCAATCTGGAGGTATACACTTGCAATTTCCTGTTATCCATGAGGTTGGATCAGTAATCGGCAAAACACCTTATTGCAGACATAACTCGCAATCATAAAATAGCCCAGAATAGCTCGGTAATACCAAGGTGACTTGACCTTGTCAAACAATTTTAAACACTGCAACTATTACCAGGATAGTGTTGTAGGCGTGAATCATAATTAAGAGCCAGGCATGACAAGTTTAAGGGCGCCTTCTTCTATTCATGTTCCTGCAGCCAAATTAGGTCTTTAGGCCCGACATATTGAAGCTGCTCCGATCGTTACAATTGCAGGCTCTCGAGAAAATTTTCAGTGACTCATGAAGCGAGAGCAAGGGAGGCCTTATGTCACTCAAGTCATTAGCGACAGTAAGAACTGTGGCATTAGTTTACTTATCCATATCCATATGAAAATTTCAGAAGGCCTTATGACGCCTTTGGGAACGTTGTCTTGAAGGGCCTTTTCTAACTATTTTCGCTATTCTTGAGTTCTTGCACTGGCACTAGCTTTGGCGTAATGCACAGTAGATGCGGCTAGAGCAACTTCTAAGGGCCCTCGAGCTGTGGGGGCCTGTGGGGGCTCCTTGAGCTCTTCAGCAAACGAGTACTACTGGTACCGATTTTCACTAATCAATTCAAATACGTAGCAGGGAAGTTTGCTGCATAGCGTGGGGGCCCCCTACCGCTCGGAGGGGGGCCACGAGTTGCTCTAACCCAAAGCACTGTGTGTTACGCCACAGCACTAGCTATACTACTATCTCAAATTATATAACTTTGAAAACATTTTCCACAAGAAAAGGGGCCCATTATAGGCCTTCCTGATGGGGGCCCTTCGGGCCCCAGCCCGGTTGCCCGACCGGCCAGTCCGCCCCTGAGAGTTTCTTAATTTTTTTCTTCTTCCTTGAATGCATGAATTATCAATGTGGTCGTAACACTGCTGCAGCTGCAGATACGTTTCTTGCCATTTAAAACTTCATACAGGGATAAACAGTGTTGCATTCAAAACATAAGAAGATAGTAAATATAACTCAAGAACAATGGTTCAACGATATATTTGTTGGCTATAATATCCATGTTTTTAACTTCTAAGTTTCTTAATATTTCTCAGACAAAGTACTAGAGTTTCTTAAAATTTCGGCCATCTTAGTACCAGTTTCTTATAAACTAGTTTCTCATAAAAAAACGTGTAGTAGGAAAGCAAGGAGTTCGGAACTATCAAATTCATAAACAAGGGGCAGCCACAGGCGCGGATTTAGTGGGGGGCCGGGGGGGCCATGGCCCCCCCCAAACGATAAGAGTTCTCGTAAAAATTGTTGCCGTTTATAGATAAACGGATAAGTTTCAAACCTTTAAATCCCAAAATAACCATGGCACAGCTGCACGATGACTCTTAACTTATTAAATGATGAGAAGTTTGATAACTGGTGACTCGAATTTGGGAACTTAGGATTGGAAATTCCGCAGGATTTTCTCGTAACTTTGAAATGCCTTTGACTTGTGGATTTTTTTTAGATATGCGTCATTTCTTATGGCAATTTTGCATTGGCATTTCCACGGTTGTGGAGCTTATTTTTGCACTAGGCACTCTCTGATTGGTGCTCATGATAAACATTTCATGGTCCCTCACTTTCCCAAATGACAGCTCGTTGCCTTTTGCACAAAAATGCCAGTGGTATTTCCGGAGGAATGAAGTATAAATGATCAGCTAAATGATCTGTGATGAAGCAAAAAGGGCGTTTCCCACGTTTTCCGAGAGTCTGAAGGGCGTGGCCACGTAAAATTTTCCTGGGGGCTACGCCCCCAGACCCCCATGTTCCTTCAATGTGGCCCTCCCCAAACTCCAAGGCTGGATCCGCCCCTGGGCAGCCATTCCGAAAGATCTCAAATCTTTGAAGTGGTGGAGCTTCGTTTGTTTGGATTATTTGCTACCAAACTCTGGTTTACTCGATTATTGATGAAGACCTGATTTGTGTTAATGTTTCTTAACGAATCATGTTGGCTGATCAAGAATAAACAATTGGCGTGACACGTAACACATATTGCCTTTCCTGCCAGCCGTTTCACAACACTGGCATCCAATTTTTGTCACGAGCTGCACTTTGCCACAAGACAAATGTGTTGGACTATCTTTTGAGACTACATTTTCCAAAACTTCAATGATTTATTGGCAAGGTGAGAAGCTCACGAAATGAAACAAGGATTGAATTTAGGAAATAGGAATTTGGAACTGCCGACAATGAAATGATTCGTTGTCCATTTCTGAGACTCCGATGGCGTGTGTCGTTGATCCATTGCCTCCCTAAAATCAACATGCTCTCTTTTAAAACTGGGCTGGATTTTCCTTCCTAAATAATTTTGACAATAGGAAAATGCCACTGAGATAAGATTCGAAGGGAAGGAACTTTTCCTAATCAAAATTCTGGAAGGAAATCGAGAGCGATGCAAACTAAATGCTGTTTGGAGGGCCCCAAAAGTGTTTTACAGGTGTGGAAAGGAAAAAAATTTCAGCTTTCCAAAAATAAAACCAAATTTATTCTGGAAAAGCTCTTCAGTGCACATTAGGTACAGGCTCCATATAGCCGCATCACAGAATATGCGATTCTGATTGGCCAATAATTAATAATAACATTCGATCGAATCTACTTTTTGTCAGCGGTCTGCTCATTATGACGGTTATACCGTCAACAAGGCTGGATAAATTAATTTACGGCACAGCAATGTACGCGGATAAATTTGCAAATATATTATGACATGTACCCTTGTTATTACAGCACAAATTACAGCTAAATGATGTAACAAATATGGATTGATTTTATCATAGTTTTAGTTCATTTGGAGGCCTTGATGAAGAGCGATCATAATTTTACTACACAGTAGCTGCCGCCGATTTTTGCTTAGGCCCTAAATTTGAGTTTGCACTGAAAGATGTTGAGCTGTTTGCGTTATTCGTTACAAGACAGTGGATATTGCTTGTGTTAGTATCGCTGGTATCTTTTCTTGAAGAAAAGAAAGCCTTACACACTCGGAAAGCCTGAGAAACTCGCAAGATGATGATGTGCGGAGATATTATGCCGACTATAAGCGAAGATGCGGATCATGGCCAAGACGGGGCTATGGAGGACAACAACTTTGAACAGCTTATGGTGAACATGTTGGACGAACGGGATAAACTTATGGAATCGCTACGGGAGGCACAGGAAAATCTTACTTACACGAGGAATAAGCTCAAAGAAACTGAGCTTGAAAAAGGCGCATTGCTTCAGAAATTTGAAATACTTTTAAATGAGGTATGAAAATGACATTTGTTTATTATGATTTTGAGTGAAAATCCACTACGCCGTTCCTACCCAGCCACAAGACAAATGCTCTCACTGTCTCCCTTCGAAGATCCGTGAGATTTGATATGGATCTCTCTGTTTCTTTTCAAAATCATTCAAGCCTGCTTTATAAGAACCTGTGTCACCGTGTTTGGTCAGAATCTGAGTAAAGGTTGAAAGGAGAGCAGACGATACACCAATGCAGCTTCTCGCCAGATCAAAGATGTTCAGGTTGAAGGTTTCCCTCCCTTTTCAGAAGGCTGTTAGAAGGGGCACTTTTCAGCCGGCCTGGTGCTAAACACAGAGCAAACATAAGAAACATATATGATAGGGAAGTTTTGCTCAAGTGCTATCTTAAAATGCTCAAAAATATCCAAAGATATTCACGATGAACATGAGTCGATTTTCATCTTTTACTCTAATGCACAGCACAATTTTACCTAGGGCACCCTTGGGGCAGGCTCTGTTGGTAGCTAAAATATGGTAAAAATATTGCAGTTAAAGGCTCCATACTGTGGAATCCACTAAGGTGTGAAATCCAAAATCAAATCTGAATCTTTATAAATGTGATCTCTGATCCTGACTCATAGGAATTTTTCTACAACAAGGATACAAAGTGAGGCCTACAATTCAATCCAATATAAACTAACAAATTGGGGGAAATGTTCCCAAATTCCTCAAAATATTAGTGCAAAATTATCTTACTGAAGTGAATAGTTCAGACAGGAAAAGCATTCTAATTCCTTGATAATGGCTATTAGTTTCTTTGCAGGTTGCAGGTACTTTTTTTATAACTGGGATTTTTAATACCTTTTCATCCATGTACATGTCTGTCAACCTGCTATGCAAACCAAAATTCAGCCTTTCTCACTTGTTGCTGAATAGGTGCAATTATTTGGTTGCATTCAGGACTTTTATGGATCTGGACTGAACATATAGACCAGGGGGGGAGCTATCCTTGTTGACCCAGTGGATGTCAGTTGTTAAGTGCCAGAAAAATATTTATGCACACCCAGTCTAACTGCAGATCTTTTTCATTTATTCAAATCATTTTCTTTTCAACTCCATTAGAAATGATATTTTTTGCTTCAATTTTAAACAAAAAGCAATAGTAATAGCTTGGAAAAGAGTTTGTGCTGAATGGAAAAAAATATTTTGTATATACCTGTTTTAAGTCTGGATCAAGCAATGCTGTAAAAGCTCTAGTTAGCCCCCCCTCTCTTTTAAGCCCATTCTTTCATAAACCCTTCCTCTCTGAGCCAAAATGTGAAATAATCCCCCTCTGGAATAAGCCCTGCTCTCTTATAGCCCACATCTGGAGTGTCCAAAAGTAAATAAGCCCCCAGGGGCTTTATAGAGCTTTACAGGGTATTTTTATTCTTAGTTTGAAAGCAGAATACCACAACATGATGAAGAAACAACAGAGAATAATATAGATCTGTTACTAATACTTTTTCCAGCCATTCAGGACTTCTTCAGGGCTGAGGGAGGTTTTTATCACTTGTGTAGAAATCTGACAAATTTCAAAGGGCTGATGATGTTAGAAGTTTTACTGCCACTCAGTCAAACCGATTATCCAATCCAAACTCTATTGTAGAATAGCCTAAAGGTCAGTTGCACTATGTATGTGACATTGGTGAACTGCTAACCATGCTGCTTCTGTGTCTTAGAGAATTTCAGCTGATTTGGTGTACAATATAACATTGGAGGAACATGTTTAAAATTTTGCTGCTAACAATCATTAGTGTAATTGTTAAAGAAGGAAAACAGTATTTATTTTTCCCTGCATGCAAGCTAATGATTATAATGCTCTCTTGTCAATGCCCAAGAATTGAGAAGGCATGCTCTTAATCCTTTTGAGTTCCATGTTTCTTCTTTTGTAAGAAACTTGGATAAGCCAACATTACAGTACTAAAAGTTGGATTCATGAAGTCTCTGCCACTGCCACATGCTTGTTTCTTGGCATACTGCAGAATCTTTACAAGAAAGGGAGATATTTTGGACCCAAAGCATAAAATCATCAAAAATATTGCTCAAGAATAAAAGCTCAGGACAAATTTACCAGGATTTGTCTTTAACAGTTTCTTAGAATTTCTCAAACATACTGTAGTTTCTTAAATTTTTTTGCTGTCCCAGCACTTGTTTCTTTAGTTTCTTACATAAAAGACGTGTAGGGGAATGCATGCCCCTAATGAAATTCTTTGGATAGATTTTTGGGTACTAATTTTGCAAGAGTTGTATACTCCAATGCAAAACTAATTCATCTCAAAATAGGAAATGACAAAATCCATTGCATATATATGAATTCCAAAGTACATTGAGAGGGCATGTTTGGTTCCTTGATCACATGGGAACCAAAGTATATATTTCTGAGAGGTAAATCCAGTCTTTTTGGGAGTCCCCAGTGGTGAGTCCCCACTAATTTGGAAGGAAGGTGTGTTGACCTCTGACCTTTTTGGTTTGTATCTTTAGTAAAAGGTTATGGAGTGAGCAAACATTTTTACAGTTCTATTTATTCACTGTCTTAAATAGGCAAGAAATTGATCAAAGAACCCACTGGTAATTAGTCCTCCTTCTAGGTCAGGTTACCAGGTCCCTGTTTTGAAGGCAGTAGACAACAGTAGATATGTTGATCTATAAATAGCACAAAGAAATTTCAATGCAGTTGTTGTTTCCATCACTCCTGTACGCTCCAGTTTCAGTAATTTCAGTACACTATCAAAGAAGGTTCGGATAAAGACCAATAGTGTCATTCCCCTTTAGATTTGACTAAAATCTGAATTTAATCTTGTAAATCAGTTTTTGGTATCATTACTGTATGGTTGGAAGTTTGCTGTCATGGGTAAAAGGAGATGCATATGTTCCGATAGAAATTCAAAAATAATGATTCTGAAGATCTACAGTATTTACATTCCTTTCTGTATAATTAAGAGAATTCTTACAGATTTATGGGTTTGGTTTCTTTTATATTTCATTTTAATATGTAACCCATACTTTGATGGAGAATGAAATTTAAAAATTAAAAAGAAGATAAAAATAAAAACTTCTTACAGATTCATTTCCTGAAGTAAAGAGATGAGAATTCAGTTTATAGACTGCAAGAGTTTGTGGAGAAGAGATTTTTAAACTGTTTCCCAAGAATCTTTTTTTGGTGATAGAACTCTCGTTAAAAACAACCAAATGTTCTCCTGCTTGCTAGATACAACTTCTGTTGTCTTGATGTGGTAAATCTGAGCATGTGTCTGTGAAGATTTTGGATCAAGCCATTTGATTTTTCTGCCTTACTGTAGCTACTGTGCACTCATAAGGTCTGAGTTCAACCTGCAGATAAACTGAAAATTTCAAGTTACTGTATATGTTGGTCTCATAGACGTAGGAATGGGGGGCACTGGGGGTATGTGCCCCCCAAGATTTTGCAATAAACAAATAAGTGCCCTTTTCATATTTAGAAAATGGCCCTTTTTTCTGAAGGAAAAAGTTCCCTTGAAGCGTTGTACGCCCCAAGTTTGAGATGCTACCTATGTTTCTGGTTGGTCTTCTTCAGCTTCATGTCTTCAAGAGGCTCCAGTAAAAGGCTGTGCTCCATTTGCTGTAGTTTTGATTGGTGACCAGGGATGGCTCAGTGGCAGCATGCTTGCCTACCATTCTGAAGGTTCGTGCTTCAAGCCCCCATCATGGCAAACCTGCTACGCAGAGTGAGAAAAGTCACCACCTTTCGGTAATTCAGGTCCTGGGGAATCATGAGTTGTGGTTCCATCAAGAGGAGGGACCAGAATACTTCTCTGACATGTTTACCTTCTCAGCATCCTGAATTTGCCCTTAGATTCTTGGTAAAAATATGGGAAAAGAAGACGTCCACTTCACTGTTTTATTGCCAAAGAGTCCTTACAAAATCCTTTAGAATTCTTTTCCACACTTCCTTGCTATCTCTAAAATGAATTCTTATTTGTGCCAACTTCAAGCCCCATCACTATGTTGCAAACTTAATAAGGTCTTCTCTGCTTCTGTTATGCCAGTTTTTGGTGCTAAGACAGCCACTACACTTTTAATTGTTTCCTGCATTTGGAGAAGTTGTTAAATGGAGTGATGGGCCTTATTGTGCATATCCATTTGAAAGCTGGAGCTTTGTTTTCTAAAAGTGTCAGATCTGAAATGAAAGGGTCACAGAATAAAAAGTCTAGCACTATCCAGTTTCTGTAAATCTGTAAACTTTTACTGTGTCTTGTGACCTCACATTTGATCTTTGTACAGAAGTTTCATTACAATTATTCTCCCCAACAGTTGCTTTGACATAGTGAAATTGAAATTCTGCACTGTACTTCTTTTGAGCCAGATGGGGAAAGGCTTTCCCAATCTTGTTTATTAAGTTAGTGGAGGCTTTCTTTTGGTAGGTTAATTATTACTTCATTATGTTATTTGGCTTCATTGGTTAAATGAAATTCAAATTAGTTTGGTGTAAGACTGGTTGAAACTTCTCAATGGATATCACAGTGTATTAAAAGTCAGGAGTAAACAAGGGGAAGACAGGAAGGAGTTGAAAACGGTCTGGAGGGTGGATTTGGCAGAAACATATGACCATTTTTTAATTTTCTGGTGATATTTGTAGCATGCAAATCATGCTTATTGGGCTACAAAGCATGCAATTTGAGAATACAGACTTTCATAAGGATGCAAAGTTGTTCAGCATTGCAGACAGGCATTGTCTACCCAATAGACGATTGCGCTAAAGATGGCGGCGAGGAATTTTTTACCGAGATGCACTGCGTTCTTTAATCAAATTCTTATAGAATCGCTAAAGATTTGTAATTCGAACGCGATGCATCTCAGTAAAAAATTCCTCGCCGCCATCTTTAGCGCAATCCTCTATTGGGGATAGCATAAGCTGTCAAGTAAAGTCAGATCAATACACAGGTATCACACCCAAGGATTTGAGCTGTGTACTATCCTTGGCGCAGAGAACCTGACCTGAAATTTTTTGTTTTGATTCATGCATGCATTGCCAAATATACTTTTCTAAGGCCAAAAAGCAGGTAACCTGCACCTGAAGGTAAATCATGCAATCCACTAGTTTTATATCCAGGTATCTATTTGACTCGCACAACATTTGCATGAGGAAAAAATAGTGATTAAGTGTCATCACATGGTAACTGGATACATTCAAGATGCTTGAGGCTGCTATAGAAGTTTCTTTTGGAGGGAGCTGGATTGCATTTAGCATGCATTATTATGCACACCACTTCAAATTTAGCCCATTTTGAAGGCAGTGCAACCTAATATCTATTCCTTGCAGAAACAAAGCTATTTCAGGAAGTAACATAACCATAGGAACTGGGGGCACTTGGGGCACATGCCCCCAAGATTTTTCAAAACCAAAGAAGTCCCCTTTTTATGTTCAGAAAGTGCCCTTTCTTCCCAATGAAAAATGCCCATGAAGTGTTATGCCCCCCCCCCCCAGTTTTAGATGCTTCCTACTGCCCGAGGAAATAAGACCGTGATAATGAAGTAAGTGCTAAATTCATGGTGCAAGGTTGCTGTAAAGTTTCCTTTTCAAAACTAGCCGAGTCTGCCTTTAGGATCCGTGAGTTTGCTATTATTCTCATGTCAGGTTTGTTTTCTAACTCATCGCCATGGCTCAAGTATAAATCAGGACATGTTTAAATTGGATCATTGTCATACATAACACCACATATTATGTTCTTTTAAACCGAGCTGGCTTCTCATTTCTAAAGAATTCGACCAAAGATTCACCTGCACTCACAAGTTTCTCTCAGTCTACTTTTGCGTTATTTAACAGGCTTTAAAACATGTATTGTTTAGCCATGCAGGCCATGCATATGTGCAGTGTCTTGTCATTAGTTGATTTGTTAAACTTCGTTCGAAAGGACATCACTTTCATGGGCTACAGAACACATTCATTTTAAATCGTTGCCTGAGTTGCTAAAGATAAACCAATGATATTTGTGGGGTTAGTTGCAACGTATTTCAAAAGAATAAAAAACTTGCGATATCTCGCTTTCTTTCTGTTGGTGTGTGGAAATATGGTAATCCTGTGATTCGCGATCCCACGAAAGTAGATTGCGATACTGCATTTCCTGGTTTCTTGCCCCCTACAAGCCATTATCGAGAAAATGTTCAATCAATTTTGAGAGATCAAACACATGAACTTGACTGAATAAATATTTTTCAAAAAGAGTCGAATTTGTTCTCAGAGAGTGGCTAAAGGCAGGACGTCTCCTATGTCACTGACGACAGGGGATAGGTGTAGAGTGAATGAACTACTCGGGGCCCTGAGGAGAAACATTAGGAAGGCTTTGGGAGAAACGCTAGGACGTTAAAAGTCTGTTGAATATGCAAACAAGGAAAGTTTAGGCTTGAGTCCACCATTTCCGATTCTGTTTCTCGAGTTAAATTCCGTTGAATTCAGTTGAATTATTTCTCTTTGTTTCATTGAATTGAATTGCGTACATTGATCTAAGATTCACTTCAATTAGACGAAGCTCGTGAAACAGGTTATCTACTCCTCGAAGTTTTTTGTTGGAAGCGAATCTTTTCAAGTATGAGGGCTTCAGCCCGTTTGTAACTGTAACCGGACAGAAATTTGCATCGATTATAGTATGGGGTAGGGCTCGAATCTTTACAAAACTTCAAAACTTTGCAATTGAATATGTAAAATTTCATTACCTAATCCGCATGACTGAACTGTTCGAAGGGAACTTCAGGCCGTTCACCGTGATTCCAGAAAGAGCATTTTCAATATCACCATTAATTTGGAATTACAGCGTTTCTACGGACTATGAAAGGGTGTACCAGAGGAATCGGAAGCCTTGAAAAGGATTAAAAGGGCCATAAATTGTGAACTGATTGAGGAAGGTCAAAGTGACCAATACAAGAAATGCTCAGTTTTTGAAGACCTATAAGACAGTAGCAAGCAGCAGTTTGTAGCTTTAATGGTTTACGATTTAGCAATTTGATAACGTCACAGCTTCAAAACTAGCAGAAATTTTAACATGCCACATCTCTACAAATATTGACAATATCAAAAGTGCTCTTCCTAGACTTATCTTAAAGAGGCCCGAAGTTTCCTTCCTACGATTTAGCTGAAAGAATTAGGCAACAACATTTATGCATCTAATTTCAGTTTTGCAAAAGATTCTATGCTTTATATGATGATTTCAACCATGGCTGAAATACATATTTTGCAAGGTGAATCATTTCCAAATGGCATAGATCGGTCGGATAAGCAAATTTGGATGATTTTGGAGACGGGAGTACCTTTTTAGGACATTTGGTACCAGGTCAGGGATTCTCTTCACACAATGCGGGATCTGAAGATTCAGTTTCGGAGTGAATGGATCAATTTACCTCTGTGACAACTATTCCCACCCTCCCCAACTTGAGAAATTTCTTACTATTTCAGAAAAGTACTCTCAAACAGCGGCACGTCCCTTATCATTGTATGAGGTAGCCCCCTTCCCTGGCTCAGACCACATGACGTTAGCAATTTGGAGTTCCCCGTGGGCAAAACGCCAGATTCTTTATTTGATTCATTCATATTTCCAGCCTCACCCACTCGTTCCTCATAAATTTTTCATTGAGTTTATTCTAATCCAAAAACTACGCCAAAAAATCTGCTGAAAGGAAGGGAATGGAAAATTTTCATTATTTTTGGTGTATTATGTAGTAGGTGTTTCGTTACACGCGGCAGTTCACAGCTGTACATTTCTCATAATTTTGGTCTAAATACTTTTCCGATGGAAAGACCACAATGCAAAAGACACGAGAGGCAGTTTGAATTTGATATGTGAGAGGCAGATTCGCTGATTCAATTCACTTCAATCCACAGATCAACCTCCTGTAGATCGCCCTGAGAACCTCCCAGAGTGGAGATCTACAAAGCACCCTAAAAGCTGTTGTCTCCGACTCTACGCGACATTTAGGTTATCTTTCACCAGGAACGCCGGAGAGGGGGGCGGAGGGGGGGCAAGCGCCCCTCCTACCCTTTTCCAAGAGGGGCAGGGGGCAAGAGTGCCCTTTTAATGGAGCAATATATTTCTTTAGCAACGCTCAATTCAATATTATGACCACCATAATTTTAAAGCTTTACTATCGCTACAAATACATTCCCAGCCTCGCTTTATCAGTTGTCGTCTAGCGCCATGAGAGATGGTCGTCAGCAGGGAGATATAGAGAATATGTACATGAACATGTACATGTACATGAACATGTCTATATATATATCTATATCTCCCTGGTCGTCAGATCCCTTTGCCTTCCTTGCTATGGGAAGTTACACCTTGTTGATCTTCAAAGAGCTTCAAAGGGAAACCGCGCTAATCCTCATGACCGAACGGTACATGCGAGGCTGGAAACTGAATTATTGGCTGCCAATAATTCAGACGCGGTTTATATAGCGATAATAAAGCTTTAACCCTTGAGTTGAATAATCATCGCAACTTACATTGGTCATACTCAAATATGCAAAAGAGAACATCATTAAGCATTTTAAGCAAATCTAGGGTGTGGTCACAAAATTTTTCCGCGGAAGTAGCTACCCCAGATCCACCCAATTTTCGGTTCGCTTCCCTTGTCATCGGTCTAGAGTGCCCTTGCGTTCCCCTTCGACCCCCTTGCCCTACCATCGCTCCGGCGTCCATCTCTTTCACAGTTATGAGAATTCTCTTATAAGCAAAAACAAACAACAGACCGAACATCTCAGTCCAGTTCTGTCTACGGAACGGCGTTCTGTGGATCGCCCTGAGAACCTCCTCCCCTCTCCCAATTCAAGAACCAAAGCTGCTGTCTCCAACTCGACGCGACATTATGGTTTTATTTCGCTGTAATGAGAACTTTCTCATAAGCAAACCAAACGAAAGACATCTGTGAAACTTTCGTAATATTCCTAATATGTAAGAACAAAACAACGCCATATGTGAGTTAGGCAGATTTTCCGCTTTGTTTATACTTTAACAAGCCCTATGACGTTAGTTTTGTACCCTCTAACGTGATAATATGGCTTCCAATGATATTTTGTTTATCGGACACTCTAAATCCTTTGCTGTTTTGTTTGCGAGTTAGTAATTTGCTTGAGGACCGAAAGTTGCTGTGCGTTGACATATTTACGAATGATTGACACGTCGTCTTCTTCACCTGTCTTGTCCATATTTGGTAAAATTGGACTCTGATAGAGGCTGCGTATTGTGAAAAGAGGCCGCCATGAATTTCTGCAAATAGGTGAAATAGGTGAAACGCTACATTGTGCAAGAAAACAAGTGTTTATGAATGCCTATAAGATGTCAGAGATTGCATTGCATTGGCGTTGAAGCTTTCAGAAATATTGTACAACTGGTTAATGCATTTCCCGTTTTATGGAATGGCTTGGAAGAAACTTCAGTAGTCACTTAGGTGCAATTCGTGTCTCTTTTCATTGCAAGAAAATTCAAGAGAAATTTTCAAGTGTTATAATCATCGTCAATCATAATTTGGTATAGGTAAAACGGTACTATGTGAAAGAAACCGATTGTTTTTTGTGCAGGCCTGTATTATGTTGGGGAAACAGAGCTCTGTAGCTTTTACTCGTTTACGATTTAACAATTTGAAGACGTCACAATTCAAAACTGGTTGAAACACAGAGGACTAGACTTTAAGATAGCCTGCGTATTGTCTGCACGCAGGCTAACTTTAAGGCCGATCTCTACCAGACGATTTTCTGGACGATCGTCATAAAAATTCCCGACGATACATGCTCAGTGGGAAATTTCCAGAAATTTCTGATCGCCGCATCAAAAACTTCGCTGGACGAAAAGTAGAAATGGTTTCTACTTTATGTCTGACGATTTTGTTTGCTTAATTCGTTAGGCAATCAAATCGCAGGAGTTCCCCAGCGTCGTTCAAATTCTGTTTTGGAAAACACGAGCTTCTTTCTGCATTCTCCCGACGAAATCAAAACAACTTTTTCGCCACAAATTTTGAAACGATCGTGAAGATCGGCCTTTATGCCGTTTCTTCCATTGTTTCCCAAGAACACCCTGGGAACGGGATTGTCTTAGTAATTCAATGGAAAATGCATCAAAATTTGTGCAGCCTTGACAGATATGACTTTATTTGAATGACCAAGAGTAACTTTAAGCAGTCCAAAATCGTTTTGATGCATTTCAATGAGTTATAAATGATTTTTTATTTTAGACCAAGCTTGACAGAGAACAACTACTGAAGAAACTTGGAAATTATGAATCACTTAAGATTACCGGGAGTGACAATGATATGCAAACGACATCCCAGAGGCTACGACAAACGAATTGGTCAATGGCTGAGGTATGAAAACTTCTTAGACCCCGTTCACGCGGGAGCGCAATCGTTCCGTTCCATCTTCGTTCCAGTTTCTGGAACGCAAAAATAGACTGTTCACACGGGAACGGAACGATTGCGTATCGGTTTTTGTTTCTGTTCACACGGGAACGCAATCGTTTCGTTCCACAGTTTTCTCTTTAGTCCTTGCCAGTTTTTCCAGCAACAACTACATCCACGCATGCGTTTAGGGCAAAAATCTTATCGTTCCGTTTTTTGGACCAGTCTTGCACCTCATTGCCTGTTCACACGGGAACGGAACGGAACGATTGCGTATCGTTCCACTTTCCGTATCACTTATTTTATCGTTCCACTTTTTGGAACGGAACTATGTTATTTCAAGCGTTCCCGTGTGAACACAACCCCTGAGCGTTCCACTTTTTGGAACGGAATGATATGGAACGGAACGATTGCGTTCCCGTGTGAACGGGGCCTTAGACATCATTTCTAGCTGACATGGCATTGGAACTTAGTCCTAATTTTTAAGAATATGGGTAGCATTTTGGCGGTCTTTGAACTGTGCGCGAAGTGTGGAAGAATAGATATTTCTTATTTTTGCGGCCCTGAAGTAACTTTATTTGGCACTTCTCTGGTCCTGATTAAACGTTGTTTCGAAATGAAAAATGTTGGACATGGCAAAGCATCAAGTCCATTTTCAGCCTCTGAACTTCAGAGTTTTCTTGGAAGGCGGGTTAGGGGACGTAATAATCATATGTAGACCATCTAACCCAATTATTATTCATACGTGTTCATTGTCAAGTTTCGCTGTTTATCGGGTATTTTATTGCGTCCTACTACTGCAGGCGTGCGTAGGCTTCAAATGTCTTTAATAGTTGTAGAGGAATATAGTCCTTTCCATTGTTGTGTATAGAACAAGTGCCAGTGTTTGAAGACTGATGGAACTTATGGTCCTTGAACGTGTTGTGGCGCAGTGGTGTAATCATCCGACTTTGTAGCCGGAACCGTCAGGCAGAGTGGGCTTGATACCCGGTAGCGTCATTTTTTCATTTTTTTTTCATTTCATATTATTTATACACAAAGAAACCCTTCAGCAAATCAAAATACATAAATCTATTTACAATGATAAAAACCAAGAATAAAAACCTACAGCCCTATGAAACCTAATCATTGCTGTTCTTCCAGGGAGTTGTGTTTTAGAGTCTAGCTCTTTAGATGCGTTTTAAGCTGTTTTTTGAAACGATCTAATGTCGGTAGCTGACGAATTTCAGCAGGTGTATCATTCCATGATGTGAGAGCTGCGTAATGAAAGCCTTTTTTGGCAAATTCAGTTCTATATCTAGGGATCTGGAGATCTTTACAGTGCCTCGTATTGTAGGTCGAGTGAAAAGATCTCTGTTGGTATTTATCCCAAAGGCTTTCAGGGCAAAGTCTGTTCACAATCTTATAGGTCATTACATTCCGGTCGTAACGGAAAAGATTTTCTACATTCAACCAGGAAGCCGACCAGCTATCTTTTATTCTTGCATTTGATATTATTGAACAGGCCCGGTCTTGAAGGCGTTGAAGAGCGGCTAGTTTTGTTTTTGACAGACTACCCCAGATAACATCACCATAACGCAAGTGACTCTCAATTAGTGCATGATATACACTACACAGTTGGGATTGTGGAACGATATTTTTCAATTTTTCATGACAAGGGGTCGCCGACTCATTTCATTTCATTTCATTTTTAATTCTTTATACAGGGTAGAAACTTCAATAACTAAAATTACTGCTTTACAGCTTGCCCTGTCAACTAAACAAAATAATATTGAAAAAAAAGAAAACCTATCGACAATTTTATGTCGCAGCTAACGTATAAGAAAAAAAAAATAGAGTAGAAGTAAAAGAATATATGGAGTCAATTTTGCGTGACAGCTTTCTTAAAAGCAGAAAAGCTACTCGTAGTTTTGGCTTCGGCCTTCACCTTCAATTTCCTTTCAGTTATTGTGAAACAGAATCTAAAGAATCTAACGATTTTGTTTTTGTTTTGTTTTTCAGTTTGTTTTGATCTAGCTACGGAAAGCTAATTTAGGCCCACTGTGCATGCCGCATCCCGGCATCGGACCCTTAGTTTAACGTCCCTTCCAAAGGACGGCGAGGTGAATTGTGAGGCCAGGCCTCCGAGGTCATCCATCCAGAGTTTGACCTCACTCGACCGAGCTGAGCTTACCTTCAGTTACCTGACGAAAACTGTTTAAGCCACTCGGCGACTTATCCCGTTATTTTTGTAGATAGAAGATAGATAGATAGAAGTTGTAACGTCACTCAATCGAACCTTGCATATAAAAGTGGGTTAAATTGTTGGTCGATCTAGACCCTCTTTTAGAATAGCTAAAAGGTCTTAAAGGGGCAGGGTCACGTAACCGTAAACAAACCTGTTATCTTTATAATCTATATTGTTGCCCACACGTGACCATTATCTTCTGCTCAGATTTTGGTGGATGGGGTGAATCCGCAATAATGTTACTTCTAAAAATCCACCAATGTCTCTGCAATCCTACAACATGTAAGTGTTTGGTTTGTTTCTTTGCAAAACTCAAGCGTCCATCTTCAAAATAGACCTTCATAGGTAGGTAGGTATCTATATTTAACGTGGCTAGCTTGCGAAAGTCTGAGAGACTTATTTCCATCAGGGGCCAGGGATGTTTTACCATCAGTCCGCCGCAGCTACCCGCTGCAGCTACCAGATTTCCCTCACATGGCTCTGGTTGACCCGGGCTAGAGTTACGGACAGCGACCAAACTGTCCAGCGCGGGATTTGAACCTACGGCCGTTCTGACCTTTGGTTTACGAGTCAGACTCCTTAACCACTCGGCCAAGCGCTCTCTCTCATTTGAGAACAGTAATGGAAAATCTCTTTGATATGGACTATCGCAAAATATTGGAAAATTGTAGTTGCGAAAGAAGTTTGTTTACGTGACCCAGCCCCATTAATGTCAGTTTAGAGTTATTTGGCGCTTCTCTGGCTCTGGGTAATAATTAGTTAAAGTTTTGCTTTCATTCTCTTGTAGGAGTTTGTTACCATGGCGAAAGAGATCTTTCAGTTGCGGGAAAGACTGGGTGAACGAGATGAAGAAGTTGCAGAACTCAAGGCAGAGAGAAGTAACATTAAGGTTAGCAGGTTTTTATTCATGTCACGGAATAGTATACCTCGACCTGGATCATCCAACACTCCAGAGTACTGAATAAACAGGGGGGCTGAGAACTATCGGGGGGGCTGGAGATGGTTCGATTTAACAATAATCGGGGGGTTGGAATAATCGGGAGGGGGGTGCTTGGAGAAATTGAGAATAGTCATGTTCTTAGCTAAACACGTATCTTATATATGTATATTTATGTGAACAATGATGTTACTGATACATTTACCTACGAACTCTGGTTCTGTTGAATGCACTTCTTGAAACTTTTTCTTGCGCTTATTCTCAAATTATGTTTGATCATTTCATTTTTCCAAAAATTAATAAAAGGAGGGGTTGGGATGAAAGCAGGGGGGCTGGAAAATTTTTCAAAAGTTAATAAGCGGGGGACGATTATTTGGTACTCGAGAGTCAGCTATACGCCAAGGGGTAATCAGCATTGTGGCAATGGGGTAGCAAAACAATTTTTCTTCCAGTTACGAGCTCTCTATTATCGTTACACAGATATCATGGCTTCTTTCTTAAGCCATCTAAAAACTTTTAGGAACAACAGTCCATTGCAGCAAACAAAGAGACATATTTTTAGACTGTAATTTTACAATAGGTAGACAGTAGTTTAGACAATGAATAGACCTGCTAGTAGACAGTTTTGATCTCATATGTGAAATAATTAGCAGATATTTGCGTCAAGATATCCTCCTTTCAAATGACAGCTTCCTTCTCTTGCAGCTATCTACTCAGGAATTTATAGTATAGAAATAGCAGATGCAAGAAACGAAAAAAGGTCTAAGAACTTGGCACACTGAGGCCTTTCAAACCTATGTTATCATCAGAGTGTGTCATAACATAGGTTTGAAAGGCCTCAGTGTGCCAAGTTCTTAGACCTTTTTTCGTTTCTTGCATCTGCTATTTCTATACTATATTTTATCGTACTACTTTTACCAAATATATATAATATACTCAGGAATTTATGTATACATAGAGCCATACTATATGCTATATTTAGACTTTCCATCAAGCTGGATTCTATTGGCTTAGTAGATGGTGAGCCGCGACTGACCAATTCAAAGTGATATTCAACATACAGGTAGTAAGCTGTTAAATCTACATTTACTTGATATTTTAGGAAGCTCTTTACTTTTTTCACTGTTTACTTTTCTTCATTTCCAGCTTCTTTTGGAGCACCTTGAATGTTTGGTATCAAGACATGAACGCTCGTTAAGAATGACTGTTGTAAAACGACAAGCACAGACTTCAGCTGGTGTATCATCCGAAGTTGAAGTTTTGAAAGCTTTGAAATCATTATTCGAACATCATAAAGCCCTGGATGAGAAAGTAAGGCCCTGTTTATATGAGGAAAAACACCTCACCTGCCAGTCCCGGGGCTGAGAGGCGAGGTTTATTTCAGTCACTGTTTATATGAGATTTTTCACCTCACCTGTCAGCCCCGGGGCTGAGAGGTGAGGTGGAGTAAAGTCTCTCCTCCGTGAAATCAGGATGAACTGACCAATGAGAATCAACGAATAGATTCAATTCACCTCACCATACCGGTGGTGTTTCGTTTATATGGAAAAATTTCACCTCACCTAGGTGAGATTCCACCTCTGGTGAGGTGGGACTTCACTATACCGGTGGTGTTGTGTTCCTCATGTAAACGCGAAATGAAAGAACAAAGGATTTTATTGGAAGGTGGAATCTCACCTCTCAGCACCGGGCCTGGCAAGTGAGGTGTTTTTCCTCATATAAACAGGCCCTAAGTGACATAAGCTTCGCCAAGACTTATTGCAATAGACCTCATATCCATTCGGGAAGGAATCTGAATCGAACGATGTCTTGATTGATACATGTAGAATTTTCGAATGCACACAAAATTGACAGACGCTGTAGCGCCGCTTAGTAAAATCCTCACGTATGAAGTGTACACTAATTACTAGAGTCTCAGTTTTTCATTGAATTGTATTATGTTTATTGCTTCAAACTGTGACTCATGACAAGACAGCTTCAAAATGGGGACTAATTAAGGCCAAGTGACGTTGCGACCAATCAGATTGCTACTTTCTTAATACGATCAACCCACGTGCCTATTCTAAGCGTTTGATTGGGCTAATTACTTCAATAGACCTTTAGCTATTCTGAAAAAGAATGCCAATCGAACGATACTTTGCTACATTTTGTAGAATTTTCGAATGTGCACAATAGTGTTAGAAGCTCTAACGCCACTCAATCGAACCTCGCGTTTAAAAATGTATAAAAATAACGCTCGATCCAGGCTCTTTTGCTGAATAGGTAAAAGGTCTATTGTCTTTTTACCGCCATAGACCTTTTAGCTATTCTACAAAAGAGCCTGGATGGAGCGTTATTTTTATACATTTTTATACACGACGTTCGATCGAGTGGCGTTAGAGCTTCTTTCAGTATTGTGCACACTCGAAAATTCTAAAAAACGAAGCAAAATATTGTTTGATTCTGATTATTTTCAGAATAGCTAAAAGGTCTATTGATGGATCTAGTTGACGGTTAAACCACAACTCGTTATGAGGCATCACAAAGCTGGGCTAACTTTTAGAGCTGTTGATGGCAGTGGCCCAAGCAACCACCAACGATGTACCGGCTTGAAAGTCAATTTTCCAGAGCTGGATCGCGAGAAAACCAACTGAGATTAGCAAGGCAACTATTTTGGTAGCCACAAGATGGATAGAAGGTTTTTTCCGTTGTGCAGTTTTGTACTCCTTATCATTTGCTTTCAGCTTTTGTGCTTGTTCCGAGAGTGGGATTATTTCGGAGAATTTCCTTTGAGGTATTCTATAGTCTATCGCAAATCTGATGCCATGTGACAAAAAATGCCTTCGAATTATAGCAATTTTTGTAGTGTTTGGCATCTCATGTGACATCCAGTTTTAGACTTTGTTCTGCAATCCTAATTTTCTGTGAAACACAAAATATCTCAGAGAAACTAACTTGAAATTATCAAAAAATGAATGGAGTCTTTCAACAGGTGAGAAAACGTGTGTACTGAAGCTTTGTAAAGTGCATTGGAATAACATAAACTTCTTTGATAAATAAACTGCAATGCCTGGATTGAAATACTCTGAAGTGCTTTAGATACTAAAATTCCGTAAATATAGGGTTCTTTTATGCATATGTCGGTATGGTAGTGAAATCCAGGAATAGCTAGGAATGAAAATTAGCACGCCAAGAAAAATAAAGATAACAGATTAATGCGAATTTCAATATTGCGTGAAGTAATTAAGAGAGCAAGTTGTCTTGAAGGAAATTTCGTCAAGCTTTGATGACATGTTTTCTAAATATTGTTTTTCACATGCAGGTACGAGAACGATTGAGAATTGCTTTGGACAAATCAAAGAGCTTCGAAGAGGAACTTAATTTATCCAACCAGGAGGTAAGAGACAAACGGCAAATTCTACTAAAATATTCCACAAAAGACTTGAAGTTTGGGTGACACTTCTGGCAATAAATGCCAAGTCTGAGGTTGGAATGATCAACCCCGTAGTGGTTGGGCTATCTGATATGTCCTATTTTGGTTGGGGGGCAAAAAGCCCCCCCCCCCCCGTACTCTTGACTGGTAATAGGTAAGGCAACCAAATTTGGTGTGCTAATAGCCTCAGGCATGTGCTTTCTGAAAATGTAAAAAATGGCCTTAAATTAGACATAATTTTTGCTCATGTCAAAAGCGGCAAAATTTACCAAAATCGGGGAAATAGCGATTAAATTTAATTTGAAGCACAGTTTCCACCCAAACATGATAGTAGAATACATCAAATAATGACGAGTCATAATTTTTAAGGTACCGTGAAATCTATATTTAGGTCAATCTCTGTTGAGCCTCTTTTATGTACTCCTTCCTCCCAAGCCAAGGTTTTAATCAAGCCCTCTCGCTATTATGTTGCCAGACCAATAAAAATCGTCTTCTTCAACAAAGTGAAGCCAACGAAACTATGGCGTGTGTAAGATTTTCGTTGGTCCTGTCTGTAGACCATAGGGAAACCAGAATTCTCCTTTCTGTTTATTGCTTCTTATCGTTTGGACGCTGCATAGCTTCTGTGGCACTGCGGTGATGGAATTGTACATACGTGGTGCAGTGCGAAGGAGGAGAGATGTGAAAGAGAGGAAATGCGAAAGCAATAAACAGGAAGGAGAAAACTGGCTTTCCTGTGTATAGAATGCATCCTTTGATCCACTTTAAAAGATTTTCTAAGCTGCTAATGGTGTGATTTTGCGTATAGATCATCAGCTGTACTCGACTTTTTGCCTGCTGTGTAAAATCTTTTTTGCATATCCACAGTCCGTGCAGTTTTAAAAAGTACACCATTCGCAACGTTTTACAGTTTTCAGTAAATTATTGAGTAACTTTTGAAACAAATTCAGGAACCTACGACGTAATTTTTAATGTAAATGAGACGGCTTGTCTGTTTGTAATTCAAAATTTGGATCTTTGAATAATTCTTAGAAATCGACTTTCCAGCGATTGCTAGTTATCTTTGGATTCGCTGACATCCTTGATAACAAATGTGCACTTTTTGAAAAATTGTAACGTCAGAATCGTTCAAAACTGTCTCATTTCAAGCCAGAAATCGTGCCCACTTGATAAGTTTTTGACGTAATCCAAGATTTTTGGCTGAATTGCTTTAGATAATGAATATCACTTCATTTGCTCGCCTTCATTATCTGCTGGTAGCAATTGCGAGAGTTCCTAACAATCGTCACAAAGTTTTCAAGGATACTCGTTCATGCTGAGAAGACCAGACGAGCAAGGGGCATTGCTGACATCGTCTAAAGTGTGTCTTTGGTTTCAAATCTTTAATGACAAGTTATTTTATAGTGTCGCAAATTGAATTCGACGACATATTTCGAATCTCAGTTGAGATGAAGCTAAAGAGTGTAATCTTCTTGTCACTATATGGAAAGTATTGGGAAATGCATGGTATGGATAATACGACCTCTTCTCTATGTTATATGTTATAGAAAAGTATTATAGTCAAGGTCACAAGCGTACTGGCTTCATATCATAGCTGTCTCAAATCAGATGTTGCATGAGATTTGCGATAACGCAGAATCACGCGTGCAGACAATCCAATCATTTTTATTCGCAAGGATTTTCACGTGACATCTTATTTGAGACAGAGGATGGTTTAGCGTTGTAATTAGCCGAGTTTAGATCAATCGTATTAGTAACTTGTAAAGTGTTTTCCATTCTAGATTGAGAGATTACGGGAAGAAAATAGGCAGTTGCTGGAACGACGAGAGCGTCAAAGGTCAATTTTAGTGAACAATCAAGTTTCAGGAAAGGTATCTACATTAACAAATAACTGATCTACATCATCATCATCTTCATCATCATCATCATCATCATCATCATCATCATCATCATCATCATCATAATCATCATAATCATCATCATCATCATCAGCATCATCATCATCATCATCATCATCATCATCATCATCATCATCATCATCCTCATCATCATCATCATCATCATCATCATCATCATCATCATCATCATCATCATCATCATCATCATCATCATCATCATCATCATCATCATCATCATCATCATCATCATCATCATCATCATCATCATCATCATCATCATCATCAGCATCATCAGCATCATCAGCATCATCAGCATCATCAGCATCATCATTCATATGGTAGGCGAAAAAACAATAGCTTAAATTACAGCGAATTAAAGTCTCCTAATGTACATGTTTTTACAAGTTTATCAATAAAGATATAAATGCTAACTACAGGATGTAAACATAAAACTCTATCCTGTTATGAACCCAACCCAACCTATGGCACATATGTTATGAACCTATGTATATAACCTATGGTACATTGTTTTGAACACAAGCAAGGTATCAGTATGTATCTGGAAGGCTCAGCTATCTTTTGAGGTTTAATGTATGCCTGCCGTCCGAAAAAAACACTTTAAAAAAATATGAAAATTTATTTACTTCTCGGACTGTTCCCTCGTACTGCAGTCGATGCTTTGGAAGATGTGAAAGAAACTGAATTCCAAACTTGCTTTGCAGCAAGAATCTTGAGAGATGAACAGAGATCATTTTGCAAACAAAAACTTTCCGCAGATGACTTCAAGTCTGTCGCTACATTGAGTTTTCACAAAATTGTTAGCCAGAAAATGGTGGCCATGATTTCACTCAAAATGAGGAATTCGTAATTCAAAATTTTATTTAAATCTGGTTTTTCGAATGGTAATCATTGCGTAAAATGTCAATGCAACACCTCAAAAGATTGCCAGGCCTTTCAAGTAGGCTATGATACAAAGCATGTGACAATAACTTTTGATTTCAGGGGGCTAGTTCCGCTCTAGGTCGTGAAGACTGTTTGGGTCACACAGTATGCACTGATAAGTTACAGTTGATGTAATAAATGATCATGAAAATGATATGATAATACCCAGGCTTCGCATATTCCCACGTTTTTTCACATACATATCATAGGCTTCAGGAATTCTTTCTTCAATATTCGAAAGGTATTCGAAAGATATTCGAAAGATATTCGAAAGATATTCGAAAGATTACACAAATATGATGTAGACGTATAATGAAGAAGTTGTGGTTTCTTATATGTTTATCACACGATCATTTTCTCTCATCGTAGGTTACGAATGGTCCTGCTCAAACAGAATCAAATGAAGACTTGCAGGAAGAGCTAAGTGATATGCAATACAAGCTTGATCAAAGAGATCGCGATTTAGAAAAGGTATTTTAATGATGTATAGCGATCAAAATTTGAAAGATTTCTTTGGTTTATGCTCGGTGCACCAAAAAAGTCTATTCTGCAAAGAGCCTGGATCGAGCGTTATTTTTATACATTTCTATTAGCGATGTTCGATTAAATGGTGCTAGAGCTTCTATCTCTTATGTGTACATTCGAAAATTCTACAAATTCGTTAAGATATCGTTCGATTCAGACTGCGTTCACACGATGCCGGCACATTTTGAAAACGGTGAAAAATGTTAGACCACATTGCATAAGTCCCGCTAACTTACGCTCACTCGTTGTTGTTGTTGTTATCGCTTCAGTTGAGTGACTTATGTCTTTACGCTTCAATACAGGGAGTGATTAGGCTAAGTCCGCCGCGTTCACCTTGTTTCCAGGATTGTCCCCCAGAGGTGTATTTGATAGAAAATTTTCACAAAAGAATAGAAAAATAATGTTTTTTTCTCAAAAGTTGACAGTAATGCTGCATTTTTAATATTGTTGATGGATACTTCTGCAACAGCTTTCAGAAATTTAATAATAAATGTAGAGGCTATTTTCTAGATTTTGAAGATCTTAAAGACTTTCCTTGATCCTATGCTCGAAACCGTTGACACTCTTACAGGATTTTAGGTCAGATTGTAGACTGTTCCAAATTTTGGATCCTGGAGACCATTTTGCCCTGTGAGAGACCATTTTGCCCTGTGGACAAGGTTGCAGTGACCTTGCTTCACGACAAAACTTGCTCTTTTTTCAATAGCCCTGGGTATTTAGAGGTGATTTGAATACTTCATACTTCATAATTATATATTCATTTTATCGAGCATTGCTTTATAGCTATATCTGTAGTAACTAAAGAGGAAATCTGAGTACTCCATACTTCATAATTATATATTCATTTTATCAAGCATTGCTTAATAGCTATATCTGTAGTAACTAAAGAGGAAATCTTGCTATTTGAATAATTTTATCATGTGCTGATGATGAGAGGATTTTTTGCAGTTACGAAAAGAGTGCAAAGATACGAAGGACAGAGTGTCTACTTTAGAAGAACAACTTGCAATGGCAAGCCGACAATTAAACGCAGCTCATGATGCAAAACTGAAATTCCAGCGTGACATTGAAGAGGTATTGTTTCTTCATCACATCGATATGTTGCTTCTAAAAGTCGAAGATTTTTTAGATGAACTTTTTCATATCAGTGTAGCCATTTTCGAAAGGTTGGTTTTAGATTTCCTTCGTCCCACAGAATCGTCATTTTAATGAGTTTGAGCCATTTGTCATTTTTTTCCATTTTCATTTAATCTCTTTTACACATGATGCTCCATCAGTATAACTGTAAAATAACAAAAGTAAAGAAATAATGTCTATAGTATTTACAGTTTATCGAAACAAGATATATGTCCAAGATCGCACCGTTTTTCCAGAAGGTCATGTTTCAAGGGGTTTTCGATGTCTTATTGGCCCAAAAAATAGTTTCCAACCTGCTTTTTGAAAAGTGCAGCAGATTCCACATTCTTACATTGTTTGGGATATCATTCTACACCTCGGCACCTTTATAGTTATCTCTACTTATTCTCACCCTCCCAGTTTATTCGGTACTCGAAGGTAGTTCTTTTACCAATTCTTCTAGGCATGGGTGCGAATTTAAGTTTAAAGTTTGCCTCATATTAGATAAAGTTTGTCACGTGAGATTTGCAATAACGCAAAATTGTTCATGCAAAATAAGTCAGTTATTGCTATTATTTGAAACAGATTTTAGTTTCAAGTACAGTCCTGAGGAAAGTACAGTGTCAAGCATTATTGTAAATTGATTTCCAAGTTCAATGATTATATCAGTGTAATGTTATTTCTGTACAGGTCTTAGCGCAGAAAGCGGATATGGAAGAGAGAATAATAACACTTGAAAAACGATACGTGCGATCACAAAACGAATTAGCGTCAGCATCAGAAAGCAATGAGCGCATTCAAACGGAAATGAAGAGTTTCCAAATGAGTATATCACAGGTAAGCAACTTTGTGAGAACTCTGTGGTTTCCTGGCCTTTGAATTTAAAGGGAGTAGACATAGCTATATCTCGTAGCTGCTATAAATAGGCCAGAGAAACGCCCACAAATCCAGTTTTCTTTAGATATGTGATTGGCGAGGATTGAACTGTAAATGGCTTGTGCCACTTTTTATATGCTTCGATTCCCTTCCCGGCAACTGGCTAGTGTGAACTTACTTCTCTACGGGATAGAATTTTCAGATATAATTTAATTCTCTCTTTACAACGATATCCCTTTAGTATACAACTTGAAAAATCTAACTAAAAAAAAGAAGCAAATTAGTTGAATAAATCTGATCTTTCAGGGAGTCATTCTTGAGGGGGCTTGAATTAATTATCAAGGCTTAAAGAATGCCTTTTCAGATGTGTTTTAAACAGGCGTAGTGATGGCGGTTCTCTGATATTAACTGGAATATCATTCCAATCCTTAATGCCCGAGTAATGATATCCTTTCTTGGTTAAGTCCATGGATGGCGCGACCGGGGGTGCTTGGGGGGCAGGAGCCCCCCCCCAAAAATTCACTGAGCCCCCCCGTCGGCACTTGAATTTTTGAAAATTTTTGTGCACTGTCGGCACTCTCGTAACTTGCTTGTTATGCTTTTAGAGAGTGTAGTCGCATTTTAAGCCAATCTGAAAGGTGTGGCCCGTAAAAATTTTGCTCGCTTCGCTCGCCGTCGGCACTCTGACAGTTTTTGCCCCCCTCAGCATTTCTTCCCTGGCGCCATTTCTGGTTAAGTCAATGTTTAGCTTGGTAATATGGAGATCTCTATAATTCGTATTATAATTTGATATTGAACATCTCTGTTGGGAACATATTCCATATGCTATCAGGGCATTGTTTGTTTACAATCTTATATACCATAACACGGCGATAAAAATGAACAAGATTCACAACACTTAGCCATTTTTAAGCCATGGGTCCTTAAATCTTGTACTCTCCGTAATTGATAGGTAGGACTCTATGATTTAAAGTTGCTTTGATAGAGATGCCTTTCTCGAAAGCAAGGGATCTAGAAATATGAAAATATTTTGAAATTGTACCTATTTTAAGATTAATAATGTCACAAGCGATACATTTTAAAAGTCATAACACATTTTGGGGGTATGATATGATATGATATGAATAAATATTTATACACGAAAAAATAAACCCTTCAGCAGCTAATAATATCTATGTACAATCTTATAAAAAATAATTTTAAGGGCAAGGCAGTTCCTAAATTGTTAAAATTGCTGTTCTTCCAGGGGGTCGTGTTTGAAGTTAGCGTTTTTGATCAGCCAGTAGGTGTGCTTTCAATCGTTTTTTAAAGCAACCGAGAGTTGGGGCCTCTCGTATATCAACAGGCGTATCGTTCCACATTTTTAGAGCCGAATATTTAAAGCCCTTTTTTGCATGCTCAGTATTTAGCCTTGGGATCTGAAGATCATGGCAGTTTCTTGTTACATAACTTGAGTGCATAGATCTTAGCTCAAATTTGTCCCAAAGGCTTTCAGGGCTTAGTTTATTCATAATCTTATAGGTCATAACTGACCGATCAAAGGAAATAAGATTATTGACGTTCAGCCAATCACAGGACCAGTTGTCTTTTAATCTGGCACTTTCGATTATCGACTGGGCTCTATTTTGTAATCGTTGGAGAGTTTCGAGTTTTCTTGTTGGAAGACTGCCCCAGATTACATCTGCGTAGCGTAGGTGACTTTCAACAATAGCGTAATATACACTACATAGCTTCGACTGAGGGAGGATATTTTTCAGTTTCTTCAGTGAAGCAAGTCCCCCACAAATCTTGTTCTTAACAGTTTTAAATTGCTCGTCCCATTTCAGATTTTCATCAACCATTACTCCTAATGATTTAGTTTTGGAAACTCGTTTGATTTCAGAGTCATTCAACTTTAACCCATTCGGTATATTTACATCTTTTGTTTTCCGAGGGTGGCCTATAATCAAGTACTTTTTTGCTTCTAATTTGTCCTTAAATGAGTATACAAAAGCAAAAATGTTCTGTTAATTCTTCATAGAATAAGCATCAGAGGTATTAAAAGTATGTTTTCATATTATCAATAAAAGCTTGGAAATCATTCCTTTGAAGAGTGACGAGCTTTCCTAGCTGTCAGATCATTTGAAGCATTACGTACAAGAGATATTGTCGCTTTAAGTGATTAAATCAATGTTTGATGTCGTATTTCAACGATTAATTCAGGGAAATGCTGGGATTTTTGTGAGCTATCGGGTGCCCGAAAAAAGTATTCACGTTTGAAAAATCACCAAAATTTGATTACACGGTTGATCCTAGCCTGCGTGCATTCCCTACTGTTTCCGTTGACTTGAAATCTCCCGTTGAATTGAATTCATTTTCTGACGCCATTGGGGTCTGCGAACCAGCGATTGAAAGCCTGTTCTTAGTCACGTGCAGGTTCCGCAAAAACATGGAACTGTTCTCATAGGTCAATAACCAATCTATTGTCTTGAGAAGTACTTCATATGGTTTTTATTTCATCCTAATTGCAAAATGGCGTCGTCAGAGAGCAAAATGGCTTCGCAAGACAATAGATTGCTTTTTGACCACTTAAAACTGTTCCGTGTTTTTGCGGAACCTGCACGTGACTAAGAACAGGCTTTCATTCGCTGGTTCGCAGACCTACTGGCGTCAGAAAATGAATTCAATTCAACGGGAAATTTCAACTCTACGGAAACAGTAGGGGATGCACGCAGTCTAGGTTGATCCTCATTATTTCTTTTTTGGCCAAGTAGATAAAGAACGAATTTATTCTCCCAGACATAGCTGATTTTGAAATTGTTCAAAAAGTTAGCAAATTTAGCTCTTTTTAAGGCTGCCTGGTTTTGAGACATACTTCTTATAGCACTTATGATTGCTAGATTAATTTCTTTTTGCGTTTAAAGCTTCTAATTTGGTTGAAATACGACAATTTTAATGAGTTTAATTTCGTATTATAGAAAGACGAAACGATAAACAATCTTGAGACGCAGCTGTCATTTGCAGAACAAAGGCTTTCACAGCTGCGACAGAAAGCCGAGGTATTACCGAAGATTGAAGAAGAATTGGCCAGTAGGGTTGCAGCTTTAAATGAGGTATGTATCCTGTAGTTACAATGCGAAAGACTTGTCATGAAGGGAGGCTCTGTTTGTTATCGAATATTTTCTTTCACAGCGGTTGTCTGCATAAAGTACCAGGTGTCCAAGAAATTGAATAATAAAATTGGCTTTGCGTGTAGTACGTCGTTGGGCATATGTAAGCAAATAGTTCTTTAACTGGCAATAACAGTGAGTGCAGTGTTTTGGAAAATGGGAACAAACTGCACCATCATATGGAATGGAATAAAAGTAATAGGCCTTTCTCATTCTGTTGACATTATAAGATGCCTTTGCCCGCCGCCCCCTTCTGTGTCGCAACCCCTCATTCTTGCAGTCAGTTCAGTTCTGTTGGCATTGCAGTGCAAAATGACTGCTGGTCTCCCCTGCGCACTGTCTGAAGACCAAAACGAAGTCAGACAAACACGCATTCATTCCATGGAATGAGAGACAATTAAGAAGGCTTTGATGATACCGCCTCTGAAGTTTTCGTTATTGTGTGATAAGAAATAGGTTATTTGGTGCAAAGCGAATTGCAGGATTGTGATGTTTCCACAAACCGACAGAAAGAAAGAGAGAGAGAGAGAGAGATATCGCAGCTTGCTGATTCTTTTGAAATATTATGCAGCTAATGCAACAAAAACCCTGCTATGTTCTAGAATATTGATAAAACACAATGTTTCGAGCTAAAATCATTATGAGATGTGATCGTAGAACCCGTTTCAAAAGTTCTACCATTGCTCGTTTACCTTCCTTTCACACCTGATGGAGCGTTAAGCTCGAAACATTGTGTTGTATCACTATTCTGGTATATAGCCCTGTTTTTTATAGAATTATTTGCATGCATGCCCAAGCAATCGTCTCAGTGTTTGCCTGAATGCACTCATTTTGTTCAGAAATTAAGGTTCGTGGCTGGTCGGGAGTTTCTTAAATCTTTGGCCGCTTTTACTCCCGAAAGTTTCTGATGAGACTCGTATATTTGAGGTAAGGGAATGGAGAGTGAATCGACTTTTGTTAGATGGACTTCCAAATTAGGTATGGTGTGGTCTCAAAACAAGTAACAACAAAAGTCCAACTCAATACACTATCAAAACAGTTGCTGTTACTGTACATTATCAAAACATTTTTTACAGTACAGTATCAAATATGTCTTAGAGATTTATTCTTCCTTCCCTATTTCTGTTTTAGGCTGAGGAAAGGAATTTTACAGCTGAAGAACGACTCCAACAGTTACAGACACAGCAAGAGGAATTTACGTCAGAAGTGACCAAGGTAATTGATCGAAGAACTGTTTGATTGACTGATTGATTGATTGATTGATTGATTGATGGACTGGCAACCTCGTTCCCAGGGTGTTCCTATTTCATACGTTGGTCACGAAGCCGAATGAACACCCTGGTACACTTCGATCAAAATGCCCAGACAATGGGCAGATTTGCAGCCATTATAGATTTTCAATTTGCTAGGCAACGCAAATTATGCAACCTCGATCCCAAACATCAAGCAACATTGTAATGGTTGTTGCTTAGTGACAAGATTACATTGTTGTTCTTCGAATAATTAGGACTAAGGGAGTTTTCGAGAAGCAATTAATGTTTGCTATTGTTCTTCAATAGCCAATCAAATTGGAGAACAGCCTTCGGTATCCCGAGAGTATAGGTAGAGCAATGGACTCACTCTGGGGAGGACATTGATGGATCATTGATCACTTGATCAATCATTGATTCATTGATCAATCGATTTATTTATTGATTGAATGAATGATTATGAAATTGACCACACTATCTTTATCTTTTATCTTATAGTTACGGGTACGAGAGAAAACCTTAGAAGAACACAACACTCGACTTCAAGCCACTGTAGATAAGTTATTACGAGAATCGAATGAGAGGCTACAGCAGCATCTGAAAGAGAGGATGACAGGCTTAGAAGAAAAGGTAACCGAATTTTCATGTTTAGTAATCTACACCTACACTTAGGCCCTGTTTATATGAGGAAAAACACCTCACTTGCCAGACCCGGGGCTGAGAGGCGAGATGCCACCTTCGAATAGAATCCTTTGTATTTTCATTTCGCGTTTACATGATGAACGCAACACCACCGGTATAGTGAAGTTCCACCTCACAAGAGGTGGAATCTCACCCGGGTGAGGTGAAATTTTTCCATATAAACGAAATACCACCGGTATGGTGAGGTGAAATGAAATTTTTCGTTGATTCTCATTGGTCAGTTCTTTCTGATTTCACGGAAGAGAGACCTTAATCCACCTCACCTCTCAGCCCCGGGGCTGACAGGTGAGGTGAAAAATCTCATATAAACAGTGACTGAAATTTACCTCGCCTGTCAGCCCCTGGTCTGGCAGGTGAGGTGTTTTTCCCCATATAAACAGGGCCTTAGTCATGTAATAATTCTGTTTGCCAAAATTGTATCCTGCCAATAGACCCATTTCACAATAACATTCAATTCGAGGCAAAGGATGTGATTCCCTGTGCAGCGAGAAATCTACATCTTATCATTATGTTGCAACTACATGTACCAAACAATTTCATGCGTTGCCGAGAGCAATGCACGCTTTTTAGATTTCGATCCACATTAAATCGAGGCAAGTGATGTTCCCGGAAGAATTTCAAAAGAACTGACGTCATTGTGAAAGGGGCCTATTGAATTCTTAGTTTTTGGTACAAATATTGTATTCCACTTGATGACTCAAAAAATGCCCCCTGTTCGAAAAATTGTTGCAGCAAATATGCTTGCGCAATAATTGCAAAAGCTTGTTTTTCTGATAGCTGCTAGTTGAACTATTTGTTGGAAACTTCAATACAGTGATCTCGTGGTAAATTCCAAAGATTCAAGACATTTTTGCTGAACATCCAAAAATGGCCACAAGAAACAATCAAGTCAAAGGTATCGCGATATAAAACACGCAACTTGTCAGGTTTACTTTTGTCGAAAGTTTTCAATAGGTAGTAAATCTCAAGTGGATTTGAATGGATTTCAATTCAAAGACCTTGAAGGTTTGCTCGTGCGTTTCAGGCCATTTTGCGACTGTTCTGCAAGACAGATTTTTTTAAAATTATTTTGTAATTTACCAAGGAATTACTTCTTTGAAAATTAACAAGAAAATGCAAAGAATACTTCAGTGTTGTAGCCATTAGAGATCAAATTAGTATTTTCTATATTTTCCTTGCAGAATGCAATCTCACAGGAACTTGATAGGACGAAACATACTTTAGAGTCGCTACAACGAGAGAGGGTGAGCATGTATTTCTACTTCTTTTCCTTTTTCTTTATATTGTATTAAAATTTACATAATTAGCTGCGCTTCTTGCAAACTACTTTATAAACATTAAAATGATGATACCACGAGGAGCAATAAGCCAAAAATTTATGTTCAATTGTTCTTAAGATGGACTTAACGCTTATGGCCATGAGACAGTTATGTTTTCACGACTCTGCGATACAAGAATTGTGGATAATGGAAAATTTGTTTTCGCTAGGCCTTTATTGAATTTAAAAGAAGAACTCGTGTCTGATCCTGGGTGGTATATCCTAAACCATTTATGGTTTTTAAGTAGTCCTACTTGCCATTATTTTTTCACTCTCCACGCTATGTTTTTGTCCTTTGGCAGGAGCTTGCGCCTCACCTTTGAGGCCACGAGTTGAATTTATGTTCGGTTTTTTAATTCTAGGTCAGCCAAAGCAATTCACTCTTATCCATTCGAACACAAACTAGCAACGGCGAACCACTAACTGACGAACAGAAAGTTAAAAGGCGAGAAGAAAGGGCCCGAGTACGGAGCCTTGAGGGAGACCCCACTAAAGTATTGACCATCAATGAACAAGAATGGCAGAAACTTACACAAGCTACTGTAGTATCAACAGTCTCACAAGCATTTGATACAGTATCTGTAAACGAGGACGATACTGAGAGTGTTGCATCAGAACGAGGCTCGTTGAAAAGCCAGGATTCAGTTTTACCGAAAGTGCCAAAGATAGATGACGCTGCGCTTGAGAATCTGTCGTCTGGAGATGCGCAGCATTTAGCAAATGTGTTACAGCAACAGTTAGATGCGATCAATAAAGAATTAGCGTGAGTGAATTTATATTGCATTCACACTGACACAGTTAAACCAGCTGTAAATTTCAACCAATCAAATGACTGGATTTGTTGGATTGACCAATCAGAAGGCCTCATTCGAAAACCTGGTTTAGTTTAAGCTGGTTTAACGTGCAGTGTGCGAATGGGACATTATTTGCAGTAAACATGTGCAGTTGAACAATCGAAAAACCGGTGACCCATTAAAATATGAATATTTTGTTAACGTCTCCAAAAATTGATGATGTCATCAATCATAAAAGAGTCTTTTTGCGCTTTGTAATTTGTATCAAAGATCGAATAAGTTCCTGGAATTGTTGTTATTTTGTCCAACGGAAAAAAATCCACATAATCGTTGCTTGAAGAACCATCTTTTAAACTATCATATTTAAAAAAATGTGGTCAGTGTTCGAGTCCTAGATGAGAAAAGTTGCAGACACGGACAACTTCCGATCCAGGCAAGTCTTCGGTATTTTTAACTTTGATCTTTGCACTGATATTTGTCACTGCACATCTTAAATGTCATAAGAAACTTTGGGTAGTAGAATATTTGAGTTATTTCCTGGTATTTTTGAACACTGCATGTTCCTAAATCTGCTAATTTTTACCGTGGCTACTCTCAGATCAAGTTGGTTTCGGCATTCTCTAACTGTAAAAGCTCTAGTTAGACCCCTCTCTATTAAGCCCCATCTCTCGTAAGCCCGCCACTTCCAAGTGGAAGTTTTGGATTATGCGCCTCCCGTCCCAATTTGTATTCATCAAAGTAAGGCCCCGTTCACACTACTCCGTTTTTGTTAGTATCCGTTTTTGTTGCATCGAAGATACCCGTTCACACTACTCCGTTTTTGTAAAAAAACGGTGAGAAAAACCTCCGTTTTTGTGCGTTCACACTGATCTGCCCGATAACAAAAACGCTGCGAAAAACATCCGTTTTTGTGCGTTCACATTACTCCGTTTTTGTGAAACCCATTGTTGAATAGTGAAGCGTTTTCAAAAACCTCCATTTTTGTGCGTTCACATTGATCAAATGCGTTTTCAAAAACCTCCGTTTTTGTGGATATCCACTTTTGACAGCGTTTTCGAAAACCTCCGTTTTTGTGGCGTTTTTGTGCGGATCAGTGTGAACACTTTCACAAAAACGGAGGTTTTTCTCTCCGTTTTTGTACAAAAACGGAGTAGTGTGAACGGAGCCTAAGAAAGCTAAACTGAAACTCTTGAGGTGGAAATATTGTTATTTTCCTTGTAGGCTCCTTCAAGTTGAACATCGAACGACGGAATTACGAGCTGAAGAAATCGAACGCCGTGTGGGTAGCGAAACAAGTAGTTTAGATGAAATGAGTGTGACATCATCGACCGCTGCGTCGGAGCATTCTCTTGTAAGGTCAGAAGATAGGAGTAATCGATTCTCTGGGGATAACTACAACAGGCGAAAGGTATGTTCCACTGTGTATATTTCTTACAAGTTTAGTTTTCAAGTCCTTAAAGAGGTTGAATTCTATAGCCCATTTCTTTTTTTAACGAAAGAGTCGAAATTTGATCTAATCAGCCAGTTAAGCGCTTAGAATAGGCACGTGGTTTGACCATATCAAGAAAGTAGGGATCTGATCAGACAGGTCCTAACTGCAGTGCATTTGACCTATTTAGTCTGTTTTGATGCTGGATTTTCATGAGTCTAAGTTTGAAGCCTTGACCGTTATTCATTTCCAATGAGACTCCTGTTATCAGTCTATGTGCCATCTTTTGCTTTTAAAGTCTTCATCATGGCTGTTTTGTCAGCTGCAAATGTTTAGAAAATGAGGTTTCCTCGTAGAGGAACTCATCAATGCAACAGTGGACTTTGCAAAGTATATATCCCGAAAGTTTGGTTTCTAACAAGATAAATTATTTCTTTTTTTCTGATTTGTCCTGTAATTTTTCTTGATAGTTTTATTGTAAATAGTGTGTATTGTAAATAGTAGGCCTTAATTAGCTGTAAATTAGCTATTCTTTTTCTAGCCTACTCTAAATAGATTTTTAAAAGATAATAATATAATAATCACCTTGTAGGCACTCCTCATTATCTCGGACCTTAATTTTGCTCCCTCGTCTAATAGCTAAAATACGCGAAGAATTCACTGTGATTATTTCATTTAGACTACGTTCACACGATGCCGGCACAATTTGAAAACGGTGAAAAATGTTACGGTAGCAAATTTGAACAAGCGTTCATAGACTGACGACGTGATTCCTTGTATTCGTTCAGCATTTATAATCTGTCGTTTTAACTTCACTGATACAAAGGACTCACGACCAAGCGGATTCTAAACAGGGACTAAAATCTTACGAAAAATCAGAAGAAACTTAGAACATCTTCCATCCTACGAACGTCGAAAGAAAATTCGAACGTCCCTTCGAACGTCACTTCGAACGTTGCTTCGCTTCGAGACGTCGAACTTTGAACTAAAAACCAATCAAACGCTACAAATAGGCACGTGGGTTGACCATATTAAGAAAGATGCGATCTGATTGGTCGCGCCGTGAACGCGGCGGACTTGGCCTAATTAGTCCCTGTATTGAAGCATAAGGACATAATTCCCTCAACTGAAGCGATAACAACAACAACAACGAGCGTAAGTTAGAGGGACTTATGTAATGTAGTCTACAAGCGTTCACACGATATCGGAACAATTTGAAAACGGTAGGGAATTTGACGGTAAAATGCTTCTTGCAAGATTTTGATATGAAAGTAATGTACCCAATCCTAAGAATCGATCAGTCTCGTCCCAGAAGCGTCGAAAAATGTTCTGCTTTCATCACTTTCGAGTGTTCACACGATGCCGTTTCCTAAATGTACCAGTTAGAGTTCCGTTTTGAAAATATACCGTTTTCAAAATCTATCGTTTTCAGATCTGCCGGCAAAAAATGTGATCTTTTCGTGTGAAAGGGAGGCCTATCTGTCACATTTGTTGGCATTCTCTAACTGTAGTGGTATCGTTTGAACGCCGTCTTAGATTCACCTTGCAATGAGATGCAATTTCCTATTGCCCGTGTCCATATCTTTATGAAAAGTCGACGAAACTAGGTTAAGTGGGAATATCTCCTTTTTCAAAGGGCATTGCTTAATTAGTGCCTACGCCATGGCTAAACTTCCCTAATAAGATGTCTTGGAAATTTACCATTACACCAAGCAAGCCGACTTTCATATTCATTATTTATTATGGGCAGTCTAGACACTTGAAATAAGAATACAGTCATTCTTCAAGATCAAATAACAGTTAAATTTAAATCAAACTGCTAAATTAACTTCTTAGCAAGGATTTCGATAAGGTACAACGTAATACGTGGATGGTCTTTAATAAATGCTGATCAACGGCTTAAAGAGAGATTAAAATTCGCCGAAATAGAAAACAGGTGAGACAGATGTGTTTCGCGTACTTTAAGGGAAGAAATTCTTGGTCAACGAATTACATGGCTGTTATCGACCATGTGCCTGAAATGTGTTCCATAATCATTTCAGGAACACGTTTGAGGCAGTTGATAAAGCAAGGGTCACAAATCTTCGCTCTTTGAATTTTTTAATCATGCAACGTTGCCATCTTGGGTTATTACCAAAATCGCAACTTTATCCCTTTCGTGGAAAGAAGTGAAGGGAGGTATAAAGTTGAATTTATATATACTTTTAGTGCTAGTAAGACAGCGAGAAAGATCACAAAAATACTTCGATCTTTCGGCTTTTAATTAGAATTTGAATCATTCAAATCTGTGAAGTACTCTTGGTGCTATGAATTCTCTAAAGTGGGAACTTTTTTCTTGTTCACCTGTTATGGGCAAGCATCTTAACCAGTAGACCACAATGGCACGTCTTAATCTCCTCGATTATTTATTGAGTATATATTTACAGTGCTATTCATACTCTTGAGTACCGAATAAACGGGGGGTGGGAATAATCGGGGGGGGGGGGGTTGGAAATGGTTCGATATAGCAATAATCGGGGGGTTGGAATAATCGGGGGGGGGGTGCTTGGAGAAATAGAAAATAGTCGTTTTCTTAGGTAAACACGTATCTTTTATATATTCATGTGAACAGTGATGTTACTGATACAGTTACTTATGAACTGTGGTTCTGTTGAATGCACTTATTGAGACTTTTTCTTGCGTTTATTCAGAAAATTTGTTACTACCATTTCATTTTTCCAAACATTAATAAGAGCGGGGGGGTTGGAAAATTTTTGAAAAATTAATAAGCGGGGGGGGGGACGATTATTCGGTACTCGAGAGTAGTTGGAACTCGATGACCATGTGTCCATTTCCACTTTATTTGGCACCATGTACTTGATATTTAATTTAGCTTTCAAATGTATTTTTTACTTTATATAATAAAAAAATGCTTCTGCTGATGTAAAAGGATGACTTGGGACTTGCTACTAGCGATTCGGCATGTACCCAGAAGTGTTTTTCTTGAATCTAATGTGCTTCTTGGAAGTGGGAACGAATAAGCTAGGCTACACCTTAGCATCTGTAGCTGTTTTTAATCATTTGTCTTTGTTCCCTTTAGGCCTCAAATGATGCAACAGAGACTGGTACAGCTTTTCCATTCACTAGTCATGATCCACTAGATACGAGGCCGCTTATGGTAAGTTCTTTATTTATTCTCATGCTGTCAAGGAAGCATGACCACATAAATTTCATTTACATGCACACTTGTTGAAAATGCTGCCAAAAATGCTGACCTGCATGCATCGTTGGATAATTTGATTGATTTAGACCAGGCCTTTTTAAAGTGATCCCGTGGTAGAGGCCAACGAAATGCAGAAAGTGCATTCAGACTACAGCATTTTCCTTTCATCATTGTATTTTGGTAGTGATATCTGAGCATTTTAATTGCAGTTACGTGCTGGCAGGTCGCAAGAAAGACTAGAAGGTGAACCTAGAGGTCCAGATACGCCAGGTTCATTACCGTCAGACTCAACAGAAAGCGGAGACTTAGCACATGGATCAGGCTTGAGTGTTCCTGTTTGGGCAAATTTCGAAGCTGACAGGGACAGGTTGATTTTTGTATTTTTACAAAGATTTGTAGCAATGATTTTCATTTTTTCAAAATTTTCAATGAATCTTTACAGAAATAATCCAAATGGTGCCATTTTGAAACTAATCAAGATATCAGAAGAATGCCATGGCAGATTTACAGCAAATTACCCAAAGCCCCTTTCAAGTCATTCAGTTTATAGAAAAATATGATACAATTGTGCACCCTTCTGTTTAAGGATTTGAAAGATTTGAGCCCAATGCAGTGCCTATAGAACTAGCTCAGCGTTCGGGCTGTTCAATGCTGCTTGGTTTGTCAATTCTTGTTCATTAGCAGTGCTGCATAGTCATATGCTCTTGAGAACGTCCTTCGGCCTTTACGTCTACTTTTATCATCATGAGACTCTATGTTTTGAAGTATGTTGAGATGAAGCTGTTATGTATTGATTCACCTTTAACTTAAAGCAATTTTCCGAAAATGGGATTTTTTACCTAAATTTTCTATGCTAGCTACAAAAGAATATCGGTGTACTGGAAGCTGATAAATTGTGTGGCAACTGTAACCTTGCAAACGTCTGGACATTTTTTTGGTGGTTTACCTTGTATATTTTCGAGACTAACAATTTGATTCCTCCATTTAGGAGTGGTTTTGACTTCCCATCGAATCCAAGCAGTTTGAGTAGCAGTATGGAATCAATAGCAAAACGTAGTGGCAAAAGAGGACTGAAAAATTCAATAGGAAAGATTTTCTCAAGCAAGTCTAAATTACGGACCAAGGAATCGTCGTTATCGTTTCCAGACAGAGCGGAATTAAACTCGGATCAGGATGGACAGAGAGATGCAGAAAGGAGAATCAAACAAAAATTATTAGAAGATGTTATTCATTCAAGAACACCCTTCTCATCGTGGAATGCACCAACTATATTAGCATGGCTCGAGGTTAGTCATAAATACTTTATACTTGGAAGAAGCAATGGCATTGGTGGGCCTTTATGGTCCACGTTTCTTTTAGTCGGTGTTATAGAAAAATCGGTAGAGGTTTTGTTTACCCCCATTTCAAGTCGTGTGATCAGTCTCTTGATGGAACGTCTTTTAATTTCGCTAACATATTGCATGCCATGCAGAGTTGTGCCATGAGTGGAGAAAGTTGCATAATAATAAAACTTCCTAAGGGTATCGTGACATGACTTGAAATGGGTAAAACAAACTGAATCCGATTAGGTCTATTCTTAACCAAAAACTGTATAAAGATAGCTCTGTTTACCCTTTGGCAATTAATTCTCATTTAAATCAACCACACTTTTCAAGCATAGTGTCGCCTCATTTGATCCCCTGTAAATAGGCCGTACCCTCTTTTAAATCAATGTAGTTGGATTTTAAATTCACTAATCAGTTTTCATAGATCATTTAAATTCTATACATACAATTTACAGTTGCTCTAACGATACAAACTAATTACTACACTACAAAGATAATAATGTTACAGAAAATTAATACAATATACAAATACAAAAGGAACTAAATAAATTGTATGCATGGAATTACTTAAAGGAGGAGCTCTCTCAATAGGTAAACTAATCGAGGAGAGAGCCCCCCCCCCCCCTTTCCTATGGATACTACCAAGTAACTTTAGTTGAATTTATATTAATCATTTGCGTCGTCAGTAGCAGAAAAAGACTTATAAATAGATTTTCAGTTTTGTTTTGAATGATGCTTTTGATGGCGCATTACGGAGTTCAATGGGCAATATGTTCCAAAGTTTAGCACCAAGATATCGAATCGACTTTCGACCACATTGAAGGCTGTTTTTTCAAGACATATGTAGCACGACTTTCTGTAGCTTTCCTCGAAATCGAAATCGACTATTTTGCTCTAGGATAGCCCACATTGAAATTTAGAAAATGAAATGAACGAACGGGCCGAGTTGCGGACACAGTTAAACTAAAAGGGACTGGGAATACGACCTCTTTATAGCGTTTTGATCGCGGTTTTGATGTTGTCTAAGTTTGTAAACGAATTTCAGTAAATCCCCAGAACCTACCAAAATAAGAACTGAGAGGCTGTTTCTCCTAAATTATGCACCTTGCAATTAAGAACCTGTTTCAGTTTGATGAAAATAAGTTCTTATTGCAAGCAAGGTTTATTTTTTGTTGTTATTAAGTTCATTTTGTCCCACTTCGCGTTTTGAAAATTTGATTCTCCTCCCCAAATAGCTATTAGGTCCATGAGAACCTTGCCAAAGCAAATAATAGGGCTGAACATCTTTGTAAGACACTGAAAGGGCCTACACGAGGCACCCTTCAAATAGAACCTCTATACATTGAAATTAGTCTTTTTGCATTTGATATAACGTTTTTCAGCCTGGCTTTCAAAGAGTCGGTTCTTATATGCGGGGATTTACTGTATAACTTCTATTTATGCAGGTCTGTTTGAGGTAAAAAGACGCTTTATTTCAACTCACAACGAAATTCGATGTATTTTCTTGCAGTTGTGGCTGAAATTACCAGATTGGTACATTGCTGCTTGTAGAGCTAACGTTAAAAGTGGATCAATCATGTCTGTAAGTCTCTTTCTCTAATTTCTTTCAAGATCAAATCTACGTCAATCACTGATGATTTCATTTGTTATTTTCAACTGAGCTGATCCACGAAATTTCTTCAGAGAATTCTTGCTGAATTTAATATCTTTTTTGTAGGCATTGTCAGACACTGAAATTCAGCATGAAATTGGTGTAAACAACCCTTTACATAGATTGAAATTACGGTTAGCAATTCACGAGATGGTTAACGTTACCAGTCCTATGGCACCACCAACTGCGAAAACGGTAAGTTTCTTTCAAGGTACGATTTGGTTGTATAGACTTTCAATTCCTTTTCAGTTAGGCCCGTTTTATAAGTCGTGTCGCGCCGCGCCGCGCCGAACCATAGAAATTTGAGTTCGACTGAGGTTCGACTTGGAGCGGCTCTTCTGTTTTATAAGAACAAAACTTTTGCCGTGCTGTGCTATGCCGAACCATAATGACAAATACGCACAATACTGACTTAAGAAAATTTTCTTTTTAATTTCATATGCTATTGACATTATTGAAATAATTACAGTTCTTTTATGCAGGTGTGCGTATGATGTGGCACGGCGCGACTGAAATTGGTTTTATAATTCGCACCGGGTCGACCCAGTCGAGAGGCCTTTGGCGTATGGTTCGACTTAGTCGAACCAAGTGTCAGGTTGGTTTTATAAGCATCGCGCCGTGCCGAACCAGGCAAAATTGATCGAAATTCACCTGGTTCGGCGCGGCGCGGCACGACTTATAAAACGGGTCTTATTGATTGAGCTTTGCAGACAGCAGAGAATTCTTTGTCCTTTGTTATTCCCAAAAGCATACCTTAAGGACAAGTCTTGATCAGTGCCAAAAGCAACCTTACCAACTGCCGAAGAACCAATTGTAACTTCTTTCCAAGTTTTGTTATCCCTGATAGCTGTAAATTCATTAAACATGTTTCATGAGTTACGCCGAACGTCGTCGCTATTTTGTAAAGTACTCTATATGGTGGCTTGCCTTGATGTAGAGGTTAAGTCAAAGGCTATGACCTTGTGCGCCTATGGCGTCATTTCGCACATTTGAATGAGTAATGTCGTTGAAAACTTTGAACAATACTTGACACCATTACAACAGTGCTATCTTTTTTGTCAACAATCATACCAGGCTCGAACATGTCCTTTAAGTTTCATGACAGTATGACTCAGTAACAGCCTCCTATACTTTTGAAACAGCGATTATATACAGTTTGATTCCAAATACAAAATATGTCACTCGATCCAGATTTGAGCTAAATTCATGTTGAGACTGCCTCCTCTTGAAATGCTGTCACACTTCAGCAAATGTCTTTTGTTTTTGTTTTAATATTATGGTTTGCATTTTTAGTCATTGGTTTTTGGTGATATGAATCATTTCTGGATTGCACATGAATGGCTACCTAGTTTAGGATTAAGTCAGTATAGGGTAAGTACCTGTTGTCTTCCTGTGTTTGTCTTAAGTTGCATTCCTAGCGAAATTTTTAAAGATGATCTGAAGCGAAAATTTTTATCACTGCAAGTGAATAGCGCTAGATGACATAAACTTTTGTGAAACTTTTTGATATCTTGTTTCAGTTTCGAATCATCAACTATTTTGTATAATTAGCTAATGATATCATTTTGTTTGCAAGAAGTAAGGAAGGTATGTTCCTAAAAGGGAAATCTGTCGTCTTGTCTCAAATTAGATATCACCCGCAAATGCCTTCGAAAAACAATAGAAGTGTTTGCAAAGGATTTTTTGCGTTATTGCAGTTCTCAAAAGACATTTCGTTTGAGACGGACTGTAATCAAAAAAGTTTCTTTCGATCAACATTCCGTTCCAGACATCGTAAGTCATGAGACGGTATACATTGCGTTTATTCAACTCAGCTGAATTGTTACTTGGAAATCTTTCAAAAATTAGATATAGCTATTTTTCCATAAGTTATCCGAATAATTTGCAAACAGAATGACGTCATCAGCTGAAACTTAAAATCAGTGGATAACTCGAAAACGAAATGAGATATCAAAGAAACCTAAACAGAATTTCTTATTATTCATCATTTCTTATTAATTTGCATCAATAAAAATTTTATTTTCAAATAAACGTGAAAGGTTGATGATAATATACATACTAATGATGGGCCAGGCCCTTTTCTTATTAGATGAATATATCAGCGTTGTATGGTTGCTACCGGACTCAAAAATTTCTGCTAGAAATATTCGCTTGCTGTTATAGAAGAGCATTGCATCGACAAAGTTCCTTGCACACATTTCAGTCCTTACACACTGTGATGATAACAAAGGTTTGAAAGGCCTCAGTGTGCCAATTACTTAGGCTATTTTTCTTTTTTGAATCTGCCATTTTAATACCGTATTTCAGTGAAGGAAACATTTCAGAAATCTGAAATTGATAACTTAGTATGCTGTTGCTCGAAAATTATTATTTTATTGAAGAGGTTTCCTGAAAAACGTTTTTCTTGTATAGAAACTCGCCGCTTTTACTTGTATTCTTCTCCATATCTAGAGAGTAAACTTGTTTAAATTAAATTGAAACCGGCAGTTCGTTTTCTAACGTAGTTGATTTTTCTTTGCAGAACACATTTTTAGAATGCTTGGTAGATGCAAGAATGCTGGAGCATATTAGCAAAAAAGAATTTCAAAAATATTTAAAAGTAGTCGACGGTTTTCTTAGGTATGTTGTCAACTGTTTTGTATTTTACAATCCGTGTTTCAGTAGTATTTTACTGTCAGAAGATGTTTTTGCGTTTGCAGCAAATTTGACTTTTATTTTCGGGTTGCATGTTTCGCCGCAATAAAATTCGAGAGTAACACTTAACTAATTAAACGAATTGAAGAGAGAGGGTAGAAAGAATTCTCCATATTTCTTAGCGTTCCCTTGATCAAGTGTTATCACAAAGTTACAAGCAAAGTGTACTTCCGCAAATGTATTACACATCTTTTTTACGGGGTAAGACTGCGTTCACACGATGCCGGCACATTTTGAAAACGGTGAAAAATTCGACGGATAGGCCTCCTGTTCACACGAAAACGGCACATTTTTTGCCGGCACATTTTGAAAACGGTAGATTTTGAAAACGGAACTCTAACGGACACATTTTGGAAACAGCATCGTGTAAACACCTGAAAATGATGAAAACAGAACATTTTTAGATACTTTTGGAACGAGACTGATCGACTCTTAGGGTGTAGGTAACCTTCTATGGCATCAAAGTCTTGCAACGGCTTTTTTCCATCAAATTTCGCACCGTTTTCAAAGTGTTCCGGCATCGTGTGAACGCTAGCTCAAATTTTGCTACCGTCACATTTTTCACCGTTTTCAAAATGTGCCGGCATCGTGTGAACGCAGTCTAAGTTCAGGAAATGCAATTCTTCCTTCGTTATGCTTTATTGTTTGCCATGAAACTTTCCTGAATCTTTAAGTGATGTCATGTTTTGCTTTCTACAGAAATAGCATAATACTTGGAACGAAATGTTTAGAAATGTTAAACTATGATCGAAGGGTATGTATTGATTTATGTGATACCTGCACATCTGATCTCCTTCGATTGAAAGCGCTTCACAGGGCAATGGTATTGAGCGTTAACATGAAAAGTTTGCAGTTTCAACATACAGTCAGGCTGTATTCAACACCTTAATTTCTCTTTCAGTTCCTACCCTGACCACCCCCTCTCTCGGGCAGCCCGGGCATCAACAAAAATTTCTTGAATGAATACCTAGGGCAAATGTTTAGCCGATGCCCGGGGTCTGGGCACTTCGAACTTGCCATATTTCAAGTAAAGAGTACAATGCGAAAGCTCCTGTTGTTATCAAATGCCCTGTGGCCAGGGAAAGTGTCCAGTGGAATGCCCAGGGTCGAGGAATATTTTTGTAAGCAAATTTTCGGAATTCAATGAGACATAATAAAGATATTGATCGGAAGATTCCTGTGTCGCGCTAAACGAAAGTCTACTGTTTGTTTTTACGGTAAATTTGAAAGTATAACGTAAGCTGCAGCAGAGTTAGTTTAAAAGCAGAGTCAGTTTGACTCCGATGTCTACATTCATTTGCTGGTAATATTGGATTATAAATAGTGTGTCTTGATATTTAAGGTGTTGGAAAGGCGGCGGAGAGATAGTGAAAAAGAAAATAAAGGTATGTTGAATTTAACTCCTTGTATAAATAGCTTATCATCCGAGGAGATTGAGATTCGAAGCCGTGATTCCATCATAATTCCATTGATGATTGCAGAAAACAGGGCCAGGTTTTTCACTGTTTCATTATGAGTCCCTGTAGAACAAGGTTGTCCGCAGGGATACAAGGGACTCATCATCGTAAGTCTGGTTTCCACCTTGCTGTTTCTCACTATATTCTCTATTCAAAAAGACTTTATAAGCTAAATCTTCTACTGCATTGTTTCTTTGGTTGTCCATTGTTCACGGCGCGTGTGCAACATCGATTTGGATGGGATGTTTTCGAATTTTTTGCCATGCGCAAATGCAAGCTTTTAACTATGCTTACACCCTTTTTACAGATGTCCTGGTATGGAGTAATGAGCGAGTGATAAAATGGATCTGTTCAATCGGATTAGAAGAATTCGCGTATTGTTTACAGCAATCTGGAATTCATGGGTCTGTTATCGCTTTAGATGAAACATTTGACGCTGGTAGTCTTACTTATCATTTACAAATACCAAGCACGAATACTCAGGTAAATATCTTCATTAGAGAGCCTTTTTCACCTATGGTCCTTTGCATACATGCTGCAATTTCAGAAAGTCTGAAAGTAGAATTTGGCCTTAGTGGAAATCATGGATCCACACCGCCGTAACAAGGACAGATTTTGTAATACAATAGCTACAGTTGCGTAAGTTCTATTAGGGCCTGATTATATGGGAGTTTTCACCTTAGGGCTGGGATTTCAGCCCTCCTACCCGAGGTGAAAATTATTCACGATTACATGGGAGTTTTCAACCCAGGGCTGGAATCTGCCGCCACGCGACAAGTTAGTTTTTCAATTGTGAAAACAATCCACTATTTTGATGACGTTTGTACATCCGATGCAAAACAATAGGGATCAAGCGATAATTAGGTGTCACAATAAGGATTAGATTTTCATCCCGGGTAAAGCAAAGAGGGCTGAGATTTCAGCCCTATGGTGAGTTTCAACCTAGGGATGAAATTTTCTCATATAATCGACAAGAGCAATTTGTAAGTCATTCACCAGAGAGGAGAGCTGGAATTTCATCTCCGGCAAGCGGGCTGAATTCCCAGCCCTATGGTGAAAACTCCCATATAATCAGGCCCTTAATCTCACTCCATTTCATATGGACCCCCAAGTTACGCTCATATCGTTGGAATTGAATTGTTGTTGTTGTTGTCGCTCCACTGAGGCCTTATTTCCCAAGAACTGTAAAAACGGCAAAAGATGTCAGTCGGCGACAAGTTTCTGTTGCCCCCGTCGTCTGCTGGTCAGAATATGGATTAGAGGAAGGTAGTTTTTGCGATTATTATGGTAACAATGATCTTTTACCGAAGTACTGATACCTAGTTTTGTGGTACAGCAGTTCTAGGAAACTGATTTTAAGGCATTTTAGATCCGAAAAGATGTCCTGTCTATTAAATATCGCAAAGAGCCTTGTTTAAATGTGGGCTGTTTTAAGGCGGTATGGCCCCAGGGGGGACTCCCTATTAGTAAGTGACGGGGGTCAGACATTTTTTGGGTTTGTAAAACGTTGTCTAGTATACCTTTGGGTACGCGATTTGGAGCATAATCGGTATATTTTGGGGGTTGCTGATGAGAAAATTTGACAAAGTGAGTGCTAGGCTGAGTTTTTCACCAAAATATCGCAGGGCAGTTGCCGAAAATGCTATAAAACCTTTAATTTTCATGTACCTTGAAGCTATATTTTTGGGGTCTACAAATGTCCTAATTTCAGTATATTTTTGGGGTCTAAAATTTCCTAAATTTAGTATATTTTGGGTTTTTCAAAAATTTACTGTGTCTGACCCCCCCGTCACACACCAATAGAAGTCCCCCCTGGGGGTATGGCCGTAACTTATACTTGTCACCTCACTATCCGAGTTCAACCATTATGTATCAATTTTCTTACAGGCGAGGCAGATCCTAGAGAGAGAATTTTCAAAATTAACTGCACTGTGTCCTGATCGAGCAGTTCATACAGACAGCAAATCAGATGTAAGTTTTTGTTATCTATTATTTCTTATGCGCATACTAACTGGTTTTGTGTTGTACAGGAAAATATAAAGCCCAAGGTCTTAAAAGTACAGACCGAGCTTGCGAGGTCTGTGCATTAAGACCGAGGGCTTTATATTTTCCTGTACAACGACAAAACCGGTTAGTATGAGTTTTATTACCTGACATCTTCTAATCTTGACTCGCATTTCATCAAACACATTTTGTTACAGTCATGTCGTTTGAGTTCACTGCAAATCTCACAGGCCTAGGCCTAAAGCAGTTGCCGTGGTGACAAAAACGCGTCCTTGTATCGTATTATACAAGGCTACGGGAAACCCGCGGGAAATGTGCCACTAACCAATAGGAATGGCGGGATTCTGTATTGCCTCGCTTTTGAAACTTCAGTCAGGTAATAATGTATAGTATAGGATTGAAAAAGGCCGATCTGAGCGTCGTAAGTTTTTGAGATTGTTTTTCTCCTCTCTCCAGCAAATGTTGGCCAAAATGATAGAGCAAATTACAAAAAATTTTACATTCTTGACTTAACCCTTTCACGCCCGGCTAAAATTAAGCTTAACAGGAAAACCTAATGTAGATCGTCATTTTCCAGGGGGTATCGTAATCAGTGATTGAGTAAGCAATAGATAAATGCAATGTGCATAACTTCTTAAGTCACTCAAATTCTAAAAGCTTCCCCCCTGAAAAATTCGCAGTTCTCAATGAATACTGCTAGGCCATATGGCCCTTCCGGGGGTGAAAGGGTTAAATCTCGTTCCCCCATGCTCGCCACTTCATTGTTGCATCTTATTCAAGTAATTCCAAGTTTCAAATCGTTGTCTGAGTGTTTTTATCCATGATTGTAGCTCACATTTAATTCTAGTTCTGCTGGACAGAGCAGAAACTGCACACGTATGCGTGAAAACTTGTAACTTTGAGGCCCCTTAGCTCCCTGCAACAGATCCAAAAATTAGAAGACACTTGATATTTTCTTCCTGGGGCCTTGAACTCTTGATTTATCATTTCAAAACGGTTATTTGTCTAACTACTTCCTTATCTCAAATTGTTTGATGGCGTCATTTTACGCAGCTTCTGCTCTTTCATTCTGCTGCAAATTTGTGCACTATTTGGTCTCTTTGTCTGTACAAATAAATAATACTCACAGTGTCTCTCAAGATGGATGTCACGTGATAATACTTGCGAATAGAAGCAGTTAAAGAGTTTTTGTATAGGTGATTTGTGTTTGATTTTTCTCTTCAGATATTTGCGAACTCAGAACTTACATTCCTTCTCTCTCAATTTCAGTTAGGCGATGGTGATTTTAAGCGGACTCGATCGTGGCGTAAAAAATTCAAGAAAGATCGAGGCAGAGAAAGGCGGGATCATCCGGTGTTAACGAGACGAGGTTCAACAGAATCTGATATTTCACAACAGAGTGGATCGAGTGGCAGTGAAAATCTCAATTCACCTGCTCATCGGAATAAAAAATCGCCATTAGCAGGTATGTTTCAATTTTAAAGACTGCTCAGTGTTACACCTTTTAGGCCCCGTTCACACTGCTACGTTTTCATATGAAAACGGAGTAAAACTTCTCCGTTTTTGCCTTGCGTTCACATTGCTCCGCTGTGAAAACGGGGCCTTTCGAAAACGCTAATGAAAACGCATAAATTTGAAAACAGTGCGTTTTGAAAACGATCCGTTTTCAGTGTGAACACCGAAAACGGAGACGTTTGAAAACGCTGCACATTCCTTTGTTAATGGACTTTTGATTACAATGGCATTGAAAGTCGCGATTGGCGCCTTGTTGACAGCTATTAACAAAAGGCTTTGTTTTGAAAAGGAGATTAACAACAGCGTTTTACTGGAGCATCGCCTATCGTTTTCATAGCCGATCTATTTGAAAACGGAGCAGCGTGAACGGGCAGCGTTTTCATCAACAAAAACGGATAGAAATGAAAACGGAACAGTGTGAACGTAGCCTTAGTTGATGAGCAAGGCTCAAAAAAACGAAGTAGCGTAGTAACGGCGCTACCAGGAAGGTAGCTGAAATGCTCAAATCTCCCAAGCAAGAAGAAAGGAAAAGCGAACGGAAGGAAGGGGGGATGAAAGGAAGGAAAGTAAGAGAGGAAGGAAAGAAAGGGGAATGAAGGAACGGGAGAAAGGTAAAGGGATACAATGGGGTTGTTTATTGGGAAAGAAGAAGAAATTGTGTAAAAACAAATGAAGGTACGTGGCTTGCTATCAGGAAGAAAAGTATTTTGTTGAGCCCTGTTGATGAGAATTATGGCCCGCTGAATGGTATCAGATAGCAGTACAGCGTGGAGCGATTTATAATTTGCGGGAATGATTGATTGTTTGTTTCTTACACACGCTTAAAAACGCATTGAAAATGTATCAAAGGGGCTGTTGGACGTGACGCTGCGCGGGACATTTGGACCGTACTTCCATTGCAAATGGATCGACTCGTCGTTGGAGATTTTGAGTAGAATTATTGCATATTTTCATCTGTTTCTATCGAAGAAGATGTTGAAAGTCTGGCTAATTGAAATGTATTGTTCATAGCTCTATTAACTTCCCGGGGGGAGGGGCTTATTTTGGGACACTCCACAGGAGGGGCTTAATAGAAAGGGGGGCTTATTAGAGAGAGGGACTTATTTACAAAATCAAATGATATGAATACAAATGATGGCTTTTCAGTTCCTTTACCCCATATTTTGCGGCAGCAAACCAGCAACCACTTGTCAGATTGGTTCATACAAGGTCTCAAACTCTAAATGGAATCCTGGCTTGTGCAAATGTGTCGAAACCGAGATGATTGAATCTACAGCTCCTACGCAGTAGCCACACAAACTAGACACAATTTTTTGGGACACCCTGTATATAATAGTCAGCTATGAACTTGTTGCTCAGAACCCAGCTTTATCTCCAAAATGGTTGATATGAGGGAAATTTGATTGTACAAAATGTAATTATTTGCAATGTATCTGATCCTGCCTGCCAGCATTAGGAAGGGAAAGTTTTGGTTTCTTGGTAGTTTTGCTAATGCAGCTCCTTGCCGATCAACATTACTGAAATATATATATATATATATATATAATTGTTTATGATTTGTACATGTAACCAAAGTGCTCAATGCATTTAGCAGAGCATTACAGGTTAACACAGAAACATAAACAGGTTAACACAGAAAATGAGAACCTTGTATTGCAACTAATAGTTTCACGTTGATACGATCATCAGGCAATAGTGCTACAAACTGTTAGAAGCTAGTATTTACGGGAAAGTCGGCACATCAGTTAAAACAGAAAACAATAGGGAGTAGTTTTTAGGGTTAATAGGATTAAGAGTGATAGTGTTAGAAAGTTCTAGTCAGAAAGTCCCACGTGACTTGGCCTTTGCGTGAAAGTTGCTAAGTAGAAATTTGTTTTGGTGTCGGCATTTGGATAAGAGTTCTGATCTGTTGTTTAGGAGGTCTGTCTGGTTTTCAAACGAGATGATGGATAACTTCTCAGTGAGGCAAAGAAGGCATCTTTTTGTGATGTTGTTGTAAGCTGGGACTGTTTTGGAGATAGACCATGAGACTTCGGGCGTGACTCCTGCTGTTTTGGAATCCCATATGAATTTTGACAGTGTCGTGCTCTGCTTGTACTTGGGGTGGGTGAATGACAATTTATGCTGAGAGTACCTTTGCTTGAATGGCCCTTCAGTTAATCCTATGTATGTTTTTGGGCTGGCTGATGGTGTTGTTGCTGTTGCTGTGTAAATGACGTTTTGTGTGCTGCATTTGCCTTGCAGGGGGCAGTGAGCTTTAATTCTGCAGTTGCAAGATGGGTTGGTTTCTTTGCTTTTAGGCTTTGCTATCTTTTTGTTGTGTTTCTTGATGATCTGAGACATGTTTTCGGTGCAACTGTAGCTTAGCTTTAGCGTGTTTTTGTTGAATATTTTATGGAGCTTGCTCGATGTCGGGAAATGCTTATTGATGAGGTGTAAGAAGATTTTTCCTATGTTTGTTTGGACACTAGCGTTGTAAGGTGGGTTGAACCAGATGATGTTTCTCTTCCTCGTTCTTGTGTGCTTGATTGGTTGTGGTGATGAGTATGAGAGGGTTGGTGGGTGTCCGCTTGCTTTGAGGGCTTTCTCGTATTCTGGTTTGGCATTGTTGAAAATTTCCTTATTTGATGAATTATCTGAGAGTCTTTTGCTGATTGAGCTTGGGATTTGTTTGATGACAGTGGGTGGATGGTTTGAAGATGTATTGATGTAGAGAAGATGGTCGTTATCTTTTTTGTATGGGTGATGTGTTCCAGTTGTGAGGTTGAGCGTTACGTCGAGGAAATCTACTTGTTTTAGATTACACTTTATTTCGATTTGGAATCCTATGTTCTTAAAGGTTGCTGCTATATCTTTTCGCAATTTGTCTGCTCGCTTCCCATTTGAATTTCGAAGTAGGATCAGTCCATCGTCTCGGTAGAGGCCGCAGTCTTTTTGGTTTGCAACTTTTGAAAGTTTAGAGAGGATGTAGATTCCAACAAGTTCGCAGATTTCTGCTCCATCGTAACTGCCCATCGTTACATCTATCTTTTTTGTATGGGTGATGTGTTCCAGTTGTGAGGTTGAGCGTTACGTCGAGGAAATCTACTTGTTTTAGATTACACTTTATTTCGATTTGGAATCCTATGTTCTTAAAGGTTGCTGCTATATCTTTTCGCAATTTGTCTGCTCGCTTCCCATTTGAATTTCGAAGTAGGATCAGTCCATCGTCTCGGTAGAGGCCGCAGTCTTTTTGGTTTGCAACTTTTGAAAGTTTAGAGAGGATGTAGATTCCAACAAGTTCGCAGATTTCTGCTCCATCGTAACTGCCCATCGTTACATCTATCTTTTTTGTATGGGTGATGTGTTCCAGTTGTGAGGTTGAGCGTTACGTCGAGGAAATCTACTTGTTTTAGATTACACTTTATTTCGATTTGGAATCCTATGTTCTTAAAGGTTGCTGCTATATCTTTTCGCAATTTGTCTGCTCGCTTCCCATTTGAATTTCGAAGTAGGATCAGTCCATCGTCTCGGTAGAGGCCGCAGTCTTTTTGGTTTGCAACTTTTGAAAGTTTAGAGAGGATGTAGATTCCAACAAGTTCGCAGATTTCTGCTCCATATATATATATATATATACATATACGCCTCTCTCTCTTGCCTTGCAGATAGAAGAATACAAAAATAGATTATTAAGGTAAGTTGTCATTTTATTCATTGCTCCGTATTTCGATTTAGTCATTAAATTGATTGCTCGATAATTTTCTTGTTCATTCTCTCGTTCTACTTGATGTAGTCGCAAAAGCTATTCTCCGTAAGTTTGCGAATCAAGTCAAAATCATTCTACTTGCCATTGAGTTCCATTTTGCTTGCGCATAACTCAGTGACAGTTGACCTCTTTCCGTCTATGGTGATCTGCTCAACAATGTTAAATTCAAGTGCTTTGTAATCTCAGCCGTTTTTCTTTGAATAATTCCTTAGCTACATTTTGCATTATTATTATGAAGGTCTGTCGCAAGAACTTTAGCTTCTTTTTGCTTCCATTGAAAGTGGTACAGTTTTTTTTCTTTCCCTCAAGGAATTCTAGATAAAATTCTCTTGCGATATACAAATGAGAAATCTATTGGTGACTGGTTTGCAAACAGAATTCGTATTCCAGAGACAAATAATTTCACTTTAAAGTTAAGAAAGGCAAGTTGAAAAGAAGATGAAAGGTTGAACCGCAAAAGGAGTAATATGATGGAAATTGAAGAGACAGTGATTTCACACAAGAATTTGATGGTTAATTTGAAAGGACGATGAGAGGCCTGAAAGGTCATCATAATTGGTCGTGGAGCGAAAAACCAAAGGTCACGTCGTGGTTCACAGTCAAATGTCATGAATCAAGGGCCCAGTGTCATGAATCAACGGTCAAAGGTGACGTAGATCGTGGGCAAAATATCACGAATTATGGGTCAAAGGTGGTGTTAATTCATTGTAAAGAGACAGCAGAACAAGTAATGATAAATAAGGTACGTTTCAGAAAGAATTATTGTTATAAGGATCTATTGCAAAAGTAAGTAAATGTTAGTGAAAGATATTAGCCAAATTTAGCACTAATTTCTGTCAGATATACTGTATGAGTTGCTTCAAAGAACAAATTGATAGCCTAGAATCAAAAACTTCGGTTTTTTTTTTAATATTTTAACTGTGAGATAATTGATAGGCGAGCTTGTTAGAGATGATTAATTTGCGCTTCAAAGTTCAAAAATCAAAAGTGAAGGTTCAGAGTTGAAAGATTTGTCTTGGCTAAAGTTAAAAAGGTGAGAGTTGTTTCGCTAAATTCACAATTTCTGCGAAGAAAGACTTCATCAGCGGCTCATCAGCGTTGAGTGCTTTTTATCAAACCATTACTGATACCGGATGTTATCTCATAAGTGATCTCGTGATAAATTTTTGAAGATTTTCGAGCGGGATTTCTCAGGAAAATCCCTGGGATTTTCTGAAGAAAGTGGCCTATTTCAGCCAGAAAAATTCCTGATATTAATTTAATGTGGCGTCCATTGAACATGAAAATAAGTAACACATACATTCTTTCATAATATAAAGCTTAAAAGCGATGTGATTCCAAAAATAATGAAGATCTCGAAAATGTTCTCCAGGGAATGAGAATCCACCTGACCATGCGACCAGGCAGTCGCTAGAAATTTTAGATTTTATGATGTCCGTTTTGCCAATTTTGGTCAAAGAAATGTCAAAATTCGGTAATTCCTGTATAAAAAATTTTAATTTTCGGTCCAGAGAATGGGAAAATTTGCCAAGTTTTGTCTAGAAAACGCCAACTCATGCACTTTTGATGTTGAAATTAGTCCAGCGAAGTGTATCATTTTCACTAAAATTGGTCTAGCTAACGGTATCATTTTGAAACTGTGGGCGGCACACCCCTACTTTAAATTTAGCCAAGAACCCCCATCCGTGGTTAATCAGATTTCTGCACCATGTTAGCCTATCGGTAACCCAGAACTCTGGTTATTAAAACGTTATCTTATGTTGGGTTGAGAACAGAAATTGAGTACATCTCAGTAGAAAAGCCAGTACAGGCATAGTACGGCAAGAAAATAAAATAATGAAAAACTATTGTGTAGATTTATGCATCACATTAGATTGATTGTTTAGATTTTCTCGGACTTTAATTCTCATCATCTCTTGTATTTTGACTTGTAAATCTTTAAGATTGTTGGTTATTTTGTTACTTTTTGTATTAGATGTCTTTGTCATTAGTTTTGTTATTTTCCCAAATTAGATTAGGATTTAATATAACTTAGCCAAATACTTCTTGTAGATTTGCCACTGCACCACGGGCAGAAATGGAGTGTTGATAGGCCCCAGACTTACGACGATGCGTCTCTTGTTTCCCTGTGCTCTTTGACTTGATGGTGGCGCTTCAGTCAACAGAGACTGATAATATCACTCTGAAAAACCTGGCCCTATTTAGGCCCAAACTTCGCGATTCCTACAGTACCAATCAGATAGCGAGATTTATGAATTACTATTGTGACGGTGTAAATGTGATCGAATTTTTTATTCGATTGAATAACAGAGAACGCTCCCACGGGATTGAGATTCGAATCCGTGATTCCATCATAATTCCATTGATGATTGAAGAAAATTGGGCCAGGTTTTTCACTGCTTTATTATGATCCCCTCTTGAGCAAGGTTTACTGCAGGGATACAAGGGACTCAACGTCATAAGTCTAGATAGGCCCTACATTAGCCTTTGAAGAGGCTTTACCTGGGAGCTGCGGAGGAGGAAGAGAAAGGAAATGGCCTGCATGATGGGAATGGGCTGTATTTTCGAATTCCGTATACCCGATTGGAGGTATATAGCTTTCTTTGTCATTTTTCCTTGAAATTGATATGAAAAAATTGATGAAATTGATGGACTAATAACAATAGCCGTTTGTTCCTCAAATCAGGTATATGGAATTCAAAAATGTAGCCTACTCCTTCACTTTCTCTTCCTTTTCTTATCACTTTGAAGCCTGTTGTAGGCCAACATCATGATGCAAATTGTATTTTTACCCTCTGTGCTTTTTCTCTTCCGCGGGATTACTGGGCTGCGCGGGATTACGAGAAAAGCTTGATAATGTTGCTTTGCCTTTACTCTCCCCTCGTCACAACAACGGAAGCTTGGGCACGAAAAACAGTTAGAGCTTTATTTGAATAACGGCGGCATTCCGTGCTGGCCTCATCAACGGTACATTATTGCTCGTGACTGCACTAGAGAACACGACATGTTTTGCCCGAGTTGGGCTGTGTTTGATTGGTACTGACTCTGAAAACAGTAGACGCGGTGCTTGGAAGGCCAGATGAACCCTGTGCTTCAAAATGCAGAGGGTTTGGCAGACCATGCAGATCTAAGTTTCTTATGAAAAGTTAGTGTATACGAGTAAAGTAGCGTATTGAAAAAGGAGCATTATTGCGTCAGAATGGGCAGTTTTGACTCCCGAAACATATGCATAAGATTGATATGCTCCTGTCTTCATTCGTAAACAGCCATTCATAAAAAGCTGAGTCGGTCCAGGCGGCTCGCAAACCAGGAGCCCATGGCTGTGGGGCCTTTAAGTAATCACTGTGTTTTTAATGTGGTGTCAGTGAATACGTACTGTTAGACTGGAGTCTGGGACACAGGTTAACGTACGATGAGACCATGAGATTGATTCATCTGCATTATAACTGGTCGTTTCAATGGTACAAAAACCGTATTTACAAGTGAAAAATTACTACAAGAGCGATTCTAGCAACCTTAGTTTAACCTTCCTGAATATTTTTTTGTTATCCACATTCATAAGTTGGCAATATGTTTTAAAGAATGGAACCAAGAAAGAATAGTTTTCCCCACCACCTACAGTGTGTCCCAAGAAAACTTCACGAACAAGATCATAACGAGCTCCCTGAAGTCGAAGGTTATTGGTAAATGCTTAGCTATCCTTTTGCACGGGGTGAGTGGCCGAGCGGCTTTTACAGTCTTCGTCAGGTGATTGGAGTTAAGCTTGGTCGAGCGAGGTCAAACAACGGATGGGTGAGGTCTGAGGCCTGACCTCACAACTCACCTCGTCGTCCTTCGGAAGGGACGTTAAACTAGGGGTCCCATGCCTGGATGCGGCATGCACAGTGGGCCTACGATTGAAGTTAAGCTTGGTCGAGCGAGGTCAAACAACGGATGGGTGAGGTCGGAGGCCTGACCTCACAACTCACCTCGTCGTCCTTCGGAAGGGACGTTAAACTAGGGGTCCCATGCCTGGATGCGGCATGCACAGTGGGCCTAAATTAGCATTCAGTAGCTAGAAATCCTGACAAGCCCACTCAAAACAATTGAAAACAAACAAATATCCTTTGAGATGCTGCCTGGATATTTTAAGCAATGAAAACTATCCGAAAAACCAGATTCAAAGAAAATTTCGAATCCCAGATTCCTTGGATTGAGAGCTTCGCTCGTAGGGGGGCTTATTTAGCAGTTTTGTTCCGTGGCCCCTAAAAGCTCCCGGCGGCCCTGGCTGAGCCTTTCAGCAACATGCTTGTCTTCATAACATCTGCTTTCAGGACGGTATGGGCGATTTGGCTCTTGAAGTTTTTTTCGATCAACCGGTAGATATCATCAAATTAATGTTGATTTTAATCGAAAAATGTAGGTATGATTAAGATTATAAAACGATGTGTTGGATAGAATCGAAGCGATAGCATCATTTTGTTTTGTTGAAGTATTTGAAAGAATTGGTGCTCTGAAAACTATCTTGTAAATATTTCTTATTTTATTCTCAAAAGCAAGCCTTATAATTATTCGATTCGTTGTTTGGAGAAGCAAGAAATATTATTCAAAAAAATCTCTTTCTTTTCGCCTTTTCTGCTAGGATAAGCAAGGACAAATTTTGTCAAGTAATGATTGAGGTCCGATTAAGACAAGGTGATTTGCACAGCCTCAAGGGTGGTTCCAGTAAATATCCGCGTCCCCCCCCCCCCCTACACAAGAGAAAATTGAGGTATGCAAAAATCCCCGAAAATCCAGAGGCATGCAGCTGCTGAGACGCAAACTCCTGGGGTAGTGACAAAAATTAGGAAAAATCCAGACCTTCGAGTTGATTCCTAACTCTTCCATTGATGCAACATAGGCGTAAATTGTCTGTACACTGAGAAATTTGCACATTGCTGTACTTTTAGAAGCAAAATTCGGATCTTTCCAACGCATTTTGTCATGAAAAATCCGGGGCCGACGATTTGAAAACCTGTTCGTCTTTGGGGGGGGGGGTAGAGACATTGACTGGAACTACCCTAAGAATTGATCTCACAACTTCCACGCAGCGAAAAATAATGTTTTGCTTTCTCCTTACTGCACTATCCCGTGTGAAGTCTATTCATCAGACCGCCAAATTGCTTCGTCTGTCCTAGACATAAATCGTTTGCAGGAATTCTGGGCAAATGGATTTTTTATATGACAAGCAAGTCTATAATCCAAATTTTTATAGGTTATAGATTTGTTTTTTGGCCTAAAATCGAGGGGACCAAGAATTCCATATTTTCCAAGGTTATAGCCTTGCTTTTTGGCCTAAAATCGAGGGGTCCCAGAATTCCATGTTTTCCCAGGTTATAGCCTTGCCTTTTGGCCTAAAATCGACAGGACCCAGAATTCCATGTTTTCCAAGGTTATAGCTTTGCCTTTTGGCCTAAAATCGAGGGGACCCAGAATTCCATGTTTCCAAGGTTATAGCCTTGCTTTTTGGTCTAAAATCGAGGGGTCCCAGAAATCCATATTTTCCAAGGTTATAGCCTTGCCTTTTGGCCTAAAATCGAGGGGTCCCAGAATTCCATATTTTCCAAGGTTATAGCCTTGCTTTTTGGCCTAAAATCGAGGGGTCCCAGAATTCCATATTTTCCAAACATGGAATTCTGAGACCCCTGAATTGCCTTTTGGCCTAAAATCGAGGGGTCCCAGAATTCCATAATTTCCAAGGTTATAGCCTTGCTTTTTGGCCTAAAATCGAGGGTTCCCAGTATTCCATATTTTCAAAGGATATAGCCTTGCCTATTGGCCTAAAATCGAGGGGTCCCAGAATTCCACCTTGATTTTAGGCAAGAATTCCATATTTTCCAAGGTTATAGCCTTGCCTTTTGGTCTGAAATCGAGGGGTCCCAGAATTCCATGTTTTCAAAGGTTATAGCCTTGCTTTTTGGTCTAAAATCGAGGGGTCCCAGAAATCCATATTTTCCAAGGTTATAGCCTTGCCTTTTGGCCTAAAATCAAGGGGTCCCAGAATTCCATATTTTCCAAGGTTATAGCCTTGCTTTTTGGCCTAAAATCAAGGGGTCCCAGAATTCCATATTTTCCAAGGTTATAGCCTTGCTTTTTGGCCTAAAATCGAGGGGTCCCAGAATTCCATATTTTCCAAACATGGAATTCTGGGACCCCTGAATTGCCTTTTGGCCTAAAATCGAGGGGTCCCAGAATTCCATAATTTCCAAGGTTATAGCCTTGCTTTTTGGCCTAAAATCGAGGGTTCCCAGTATTCCATATTTTCAAAGGATATAGCCTTGCCTATTGGCCTAAAATCGAGGGGTCCCAGAATTCCACCTTGATTTTAGGCAAGAATTCCATATTTTCCAAGGTTATAGCCTTGCCTTTTGGCCTAAAATCGAGGGGTCCCAGAATTCCATAATTTCCAAGGTTATAGCCTTGCTTTTTGGCCTAAAATCGAAGGGTCCCAGAATTCCATAATTTCCAAGGTTATATCCTTGCTTTTTGACCTAAAATCGAGGGATCCCAGAATTCCATATTTTCAAAGGATATAGCCTTGCCTTTTGGCCTAAAATCGAGGGGTCCCAGAATTCCATCTTTTCCAAGGTTATAGCTTTGCCTTTTGGCCTAAAATCGAGGGGTCCCAGAATTCCATATTTTCCAAGGTTATAGGCCTTGCCTTTTGGCCTAAAATCGAGGGGTCCCAGAATTCCATATTTTCCAAGGTTATAGCCTTGCTTTTTGGCCTAAAATCGAGGGGTCCCAGAAATCCATATTTTCCAAGGTTATAGCCTTGCCTTTTGGCCTAAAATCAAGGGGTCCCAGAATTCCATATTTTCCAAGGTTATAGCCTTGCTTTTTGGCCTAAAATCAAGGGGTCCCAGAATTCCATATTTTCCAAGGTTATAGCCTTGCTTTTTGGCCTAAAATCGAGGGGTCCCAGAATTCCATATTTTCCAAACATGGAATTCTGGGACCCCTGAATTGCCTTTTGGCCTAAAATCGAGGGGTCCCAGAATTCCATAATTTCCAAGGTTATAGCCTTGCTTTTTGGCCTAAAATCGAGGGTTCCCAGTATTCCATATTTGCAAAGGATATAGCCTTGCCTATTGGCCTAAAATCGAGGGGTCCCAGAATTCCACCTTGATTTTAGGCAAGAATTCCATATTTTCCAAGGTTATAGCCTTGCCTTTTGGCCTAAAATCGAGGGGTCCCAGAATTCCATAATTTCCAAGGTTATAGCCTTGCTTTTTGGCCTAAAATCGAAGGGTCCCAGAATTCCATAATTTCCAAGGTTATATCCTTGCTTTTTGACCTAAAATCGAGGGATCCCAGAATTCCATATTTTCAAAGGATATAGCCTTGCCTTTTGGCCTAAAATCGAGGGGTCCCAGAATTCCATCTTTTCCAAGGTTATAGCTTTGCCTTTTGGCCTAAAATCGAGGGGTCCCAGAATTCCATATTTTCCAAGGTTATAGGCCTTGCCTTTTGGCCTAAAATCGAGGGGTCCCAGAATTCCATATTTTCCAAGGTTATAGCCTTGCTTTTTGGCCTAAAATCGAGGGGTCCCAGAAATCCATATTTTCCAAGGTTATAGCCTTGCCTTTTGGCCTAAAATCAAGGGGTCCCAGAATTCCATATTTTCCAAGGTTATAGCCTTGCTTTTTGGCCTAAAATCAAGGGGTCCCAGAATTCCATATTTTCCAAGGTTATAGCCTTGCTTTTTGGCCTAAAATCGAGGGGTCCCAGAATTCCATATTTTCCAAACATGGAATTCTGGGACCCCTGAATTGCCTTTTGGCCTAAAATCGAGGGGTCCCAGAATTCCATAATTTCCAAGGTTATAGCCTTGCTTTTTGGCCTAAAATCGAGGGTTCCCAGAATTCCACCTTGATTTTAGGCAAGAATTCCATAATTTCCAAGGTTATAGCCTTGCCTTTTGGCCTAAAATCGAGGGGTCCCAGAATTCCATGTTTTCAAAGGTTATAGCCTTGCTTTTTGGTCTAAAAGCGAGGGGTCCCAGAATTCCATAATTTCCAAGGTTATAGCCTTGCTTTTTGGCCTAAAATTGAGGGGTCCCAGAATTCCATAATTTCCAAGGTTATAGCCTTGCTTTTTGACCTAAAATCGAGGGGTCCCAGAATTCCATATTTTCAAAGGATATAGCCTTGCCTTTTGGCCTAAAATTGAGGGGTTCCAGAATTCCATGTTTTCCAAGGTTATAGCTTTGCCTTTTGGCCTAAAATCGAGGGGTCCCAGAATTCCATATTTTCCAAGGTTATAGCCTTGCATTTTGGCCTAAAATCAAGGGGTCCCAGAATTCCATGTTTTCCAAGGTTATAGCCTTGCCTTTTGTCCTAAAATCGAGGGGTCCCAGAATTCCATATTTTCCAAGGTATAGCCTTGCCTTTTGGCCAAAAATCGAAGGGTCGCAGAATTCCATATTTTCAGAGGGTATGTTCTGGCATTTTGCTAAAAATCCACGGGTCCCAGAATTCCAAGTTTCAAAGGGCACACTTTCAGCACCTTGTGTTGTGGCCAGGTTTCGAGGGTTCCCTGGATTCCAAATTTTCTTAAAGGGTACACTGTTGGTTTTTAGGCAAAACATCAAGGGTTGCGAGAATTCCAAATTTTCGTAGGGCACACTCTTGCTTTTGGCAAATAAGAGGGGCCCCAGAATTTGAAATTTACAAAGGGTGTTTAAAAAACCTTTTGAAAGTTTGGTACTCTGGGAGGAATCGTTTTTTTGGTTCAAAGAACAAGGCTTTTAAGACGTAGAATTCGGGAACCCCTCTGTTTTTGGCCAAAGAGGAACGGTTCGATTTGGTTCGATTTTTAAATTTTGGTATTCTTCAACCCATCGATTTTACGTTAAAAAGTTAGGGTTTAACCTTTAAGAACTGGGAAAGGAGGACTCGCTATCTTTGTCAAAAAGCAAGGCTAGAGTACCATTGCCCTGAACCGCCCCCTAGTTCTCCGAGTTTTAGACCTATTTCTAAATTTGCAGAAATAGGCCCCGTCCACACGTATCCGGATATTTTTGAAAACGCATCTTTTTTTATCCGTGTTCAAAAAGATTCGCGTCCACACGAGGAGAGTTTTCGAAAATATCCCCGTTCACACGAAGACGCTGCTACATTCAAACTTCGCTGTTCGAACTTCGACAAAAGAAAATAGACAATCAAAATGCCCTTTTGTTGTCCCCAAAGATCCGTGCGCATGCTTTGATACGTCGTAAATCGATGCCTTGACGTCAGCGTTTTCGAAAAGCTCCGTTTTCACCCGTCCACACGACAACATGAAAACGGCGTTTTCAAATAGATCCACTCTGGAGAGCGTTTTCGAAAAGATTTGTTTTTGGTGACCGAAAACGCCGTCTCCGTGTGGACGCTAACCCAAAACGGATAAAAAAAGATGCGTTTTCAAAAATATCCGGATACGTGTGGACGGGGCCATAGTCAAGACTGGCCTCAACAAATGGAAATAAAGTGTGAAAATGAATTGCAGACACATTATTCTAGCATTGAATTAGCATTGGCTTGTTTCTCGCAATCTTTCTCATGCTGAGAAGAACTTCTCCGACACACTTCAAATTTTAAAGTAAGTGTTCGTTCATTTCTGCATTTTCATTACCTAGAAGCATGTTTGTTTTGATTCATTTACATCATATATGCTGGCAAAGGTAAAATATCATATCCGCAGCATTTTTCAGCCTCTTAAATAGAAAACCTTGACAAGTCCTTCGAGTTTTCAATTTCTACTTTTGCTCAGAAGAGAAAGCGACCCCGATGTTTTCGCCACAGTGTAAGATGTATTCCTGATTTGGTAGGAAAAATACACTAATAGTCCTTGAGGAAAATGTCAGGCTACTGCTTGGGTCTCTAGTCAAAATTTGCCGAGCATACTTTTGGCAAACATGTAAGCGACTAATAAGAGAAATATAAATTCATCTGGAAAATCCCGCAAATTAAAATTCTAATGACTGGTTCATAGTCCTGGTATTAGCACTGCATAACGGCATACCACTTTGTATTGTTATTTTCTTTGTGTCCACTTGTGATCTATTTGCAGTATCTGATAACTCCGGTGGCAAGTGCAGTTTCTACAATGAAAAATTGAGCAATTCAACTCAACTTCGATCTATAATGTTCACGTACAAACACCCTATCAGCTTCAACAACAATAAACCCATAATATTCTATGCGCATACTAACCGGTTTTGTGTTGCACAGGAAAATATAAATCTCGAGGTCTTCAGAGTACAGACCGAGCTTGCCAGGTCTGTGCATTTAGACCAAGGGCTTTCTATTTTCTTGACCAACGACAAAACCGGTTAAAATAAGTTTCATTACCTGCCAGCTTCTAACTATGACTTGCATCCTTTCCTCAAACATATTTTGTTAACATGTCATCTGAGTTAATTGTAAATCTCACAGGATAAAAGAAGTTGCTGTGGCGAGAAAAACGCGTCCTTGTATCGTATCATACAAGGCTGCAGAAAACCCGCGGGAAATGTGAGGTTAAAGGCAGTCTGTCACGCATTTGATTGGTTGATAATGACAATACAAAGAATAGGAAATTTGAATGGCTGTTGATCCTCTGATTTTCTATGGCCGTAGAAATTCAAGAAGATTAGCCCTCCTTTGTTTCAAATATACAGATTCACAAAGAAATCTGTTGTGTTGAACTCTGATTGTAGCGGCCAATCAGATACGTGACAGACTGCTTTTAACCAATAGGAGTAGTAGGATTCTGCATTACCTCGGTTTTGAAACTTCATTCAGGTAATAATAAATGACATAACACAAATTAGAATATAAATCTACAGAATGCTGTTCTTCCTAATCAATGCCCACTTTGCATGAAATCCTTCAATTATCTATTAAATAATAACAGCCCTGACAAAATTGATCAAACCAAAGATCTTTGATCAAACTCGAAACAGGCAGCCAAGTGCATCTATGGGCGATTCTGACACGTGAAGAATGTTTCAGAATTGTCCATGCTACTACTCAAATAAATTAAATTGCTTACCTTCCTGTTTTTGTTGGTGTTCGCTTAACTATGGTGTTTACAGACGTCAAAAGGCCTAACTAACCACGAGCTATGGGAAAGTCTGAAGTAAAAATATTTGGAAGCTGGTGGGCTTGATGCTGTGTCGTTTGTAATATCGGACAGAAAAAGTGACATTTTCTCGTTTTTCAACCAAAAACCGACGGTCTCCAATGTTTTTTTCTTTTGTAATATCGGACATAAAAAGTGACATTTTATTAGTTTTGTCGAAAAATTGAAAAATATTAAAACTTCTCTCATTCATATTTACGTTTCTAGCCATATCATCCCTGATCCCTCCTCTCCCGTTTGTAGTGAGGCATTGGTCCTATCATTTTCCTAATTAGCATGAGAACAGAAGTCATGAATGATTGATGAATATTTTTAAAAATGTAGAAGTAAAAAGATGATTTTTCGAAGATACAAATCGAGTCTTTCCAAGACATTATTTCGTTGCTGGTATCTCGAGTGGCAATTTCAATCCATTGGCGTGGCAGATTGATGTGATCTGGAGCCACTACGCCACTCAGTTGGAGGAGCTGCATTTGAGTGGCATAATGGCTCTAGGTCTCATCAATCTACCATGCGCGTGCGCGGGGATTAAATTGCCACTCGATAAATCAGAAACGAAATAATGAACTAGAAAGACACGATGCAACATTTAATCTTTAATTCAGAAATTCCTACGGCTTCTGGTTCATTGCATAACTAGAAGGAGATTTATCACATGACCGGAAAAGTTTGATCAATTTGTTTTGATTGAAATTAAAATACAAAAACAAACCTCAATTGAAAATTTCTTCCTCTTCAGCTTGAATGCCCAGTCTGACGTGTCAATTTCTTGACCGGCCAGGCAGTTGATTCTGCTCTTCTTTTTGATATGTATTAAACCTTAAAAAAGAATAAGGCGAGAGTTACACTATATCGGATTGCTATCGGAGCAGAGTGATTTTTCACTCCGTAGTGATATTTGGGGTAGCAGTTACATTATGACGCTTCTCTTGCTCCCACGCCATATTCCTCCGCAGTTCTGGTCTGCACTGCAGGGCGCTTTTCCTGTCTGGTGCCAAGGTTTATTGTTTGCTAATCTGAAATATCATTGTTTCGAAGCGGAGTATATCAGATTCATGCGATTACACTACAACGTGCTTGTTCGGGATACAGCGAATTCCCCCTTTTATAAATCACAAAGGAAAAGACGTTAACTCTGATTGGCTCGCTGATCAATGGGACGAGCGAAGCGTTTTGAGGCATGCACCATTTCACAAAGGAAGGATGAAGGGCGATGACCCTGAGATCGATATTGCACAGACTCCAAAGCGTTTGGACGGGTGTCTGAATCTTCTGGAGACCGAAAAACTTTTACTGATAGTATCCTGAACTAGCTCCACTAAAGAGTGACTCCGGAGCTAATGGGACCGTTGTGTATATGATGGTGAGGCGTAGTGTAACTCAAACCTCTATCCGATACGAAAGTCACTCCGCTCCGATAGCAATCCGGTATAGTGTAACTGGGGCCTAAATGACAGATGATATACGAGGTATTTCAGAAGGGCAGCATTGGAAAGAAGAAAGTAGGATCTCATTGGAAAGAAAAAATATTGTACCAAGTGAGTCAAAAAAAAGCGCCCAGTGTTTGAAAGGCTACTGTTCCCTGAATATATAAGTAAGCAACGATATTTTGCAATATCTGATTAAATAGCTAACATTTTCAATTATTTTTAGAAATTTTCCTGGCTAAAATCGGTCACTCCGTTCCGATTCTGTAGGTAATTTTCTAAAATTAATCCCTTTGAGAAACCTTCAAAAACGTGCTAAAATTACAAGCAAAAATCCCTACTGTGTTTACCTCACACCGATGACTTTCAGCACGCTTTAGCACGTGCTTTCCTTTTGGCGGGTTGGAAAGTCTTCTCCCTAGTGTGAATAACTTACTCAGGGGGATTCCATTCTCCCATGAGGACAAATACATGAGCACATCCAAGAGTCATTATTGCTAGGAAGGAGAACAAAGGGAAATTTTGCTTGCTGTTTTCGCTCGTTTTTGCAGGTTTTCGAAAGGGGCTTTCTGCAGAAAATCTCCTATTTCAACGGGAAGGAATGACCGATTAAGGCCGGGTAACTTACTGAACCTAGTTTGACATATCGGGGATAAAAACAAGATAATCTTCAACATCATTGCTTTGATATTCAGGGATCAGAATTTTTTCAAACGCCGGGTGTTTTTATTGACTCACCCGGTACTTTCAGATCATATGCACGAAAAAATTGATTCAAAGATTTTTCTTACCATCATAGTCTTTAAAAGCAGGATTTTGTTCTTTTTCTGAACCAGCAAATGATTCCAAATGAACTGCATTATCTGCGCATTGTTCCAGACGTCTTGTTAGAACAGGATCCTAAAAAGGAAATATTACATATGTATTTCTAAGTTGTTGTCATTGAATTGAGTCTTAATAGCGCTAAGTGTAAATAGCACTACAAGTCTGCAAGTATATACCAGGTGAGTGAGTATTTCCTTGGGGCGTTTGCTAACTTTTATTGTTTATTTTCAATTTGTTTTGAGTGGGCTTGTCAGGATTTCTAGCTACTGAAAGCTAACTTAGGCCCACTGTGAATGCCACATCCAGGCATGGGACCCCTAGTTTAACGTCCCTTCCGAAGGACGACGAGGTGAGTTGTGAGGTCAGGCCTCCGAAGTCACCCATCCGGAGTTTGACCTCACTGGACCAAGCTTAACTTCACTCACCTGACGACGACTGTATAGGCCGCTCGGTCATTCATCCCGTATTGACCTATGCCTTTTCATCCATTGCTTCCCTGCGCTCTTTGATTTGCTGATGTTGGTTGATTAATAGGGTCTCATAATAATATTCTTAAAAGTTGGTCCACTTCTTCATAATGGCTTAAACTAGAGGGAGTTCTCGTACGCTCAGCAAAATAGCTTCAAGGTCTGCTCTAAAGTTCTTGAACATTGCAAGGGAGATTTTAATACAAAGAATGATGTTTTCCTGACAAACAAATCGCAAGATGCATATCTTTCAGGCTAACCTTCCTCTGTAGAAACAAAAAATATCCTTTGCAGCTGCGCTAGCTCTAGGCCTAATCAACCGTTTTTTGTACGCAACAACAACAACAGTCTAAACAGCACGTCCTGATTGGTTAAAGACTAAATTATAGCACCTTGATTGGTGAATAATGCGGAACCACTCTACGCAGGCCTAAGGTGGGCCCACTTTTTAAGAGTATTATTATTAGTCCCTGCTGACCAAGTGACATTAGCAAATCAAGGGACGCAGGGAAACAAGGAACGAAAAGGCGTAAGTCTAAATAAACCTTTACCGGTGAAATTTGATCCTGTAAAAGCTCAGTTGCATAGGGAAGATGATAACTAGGATCGATCTGACATTTCAGTTCGTCGAATTCGGTCTTTTTTTCATTACGGCAAACACTTTTAATAAGACTGAGACTGCGTTCACAAGATGCCGGCACATTTTGAAAACGGTAGGAAATTTGACGATAAAAACTCGTTGCAGGATTTGATGCCAAACAATAGTACCTACACCCTAAGAATAGACCTGTCTCGATCCAAAAGTGTCGAAAAATGTTCTGTCTTCATCTTTGTTGAGTGTTTAAACGATGCTGTTTCAAATCTATGCCGGTTACGGTTCCGTTTTCAAAATCTACCGTTTTCAAAATCTGCCGGCAAAAAATGTGCCGTTTTCGTGTGAACGGGAGGCCTATCCGTCGAATTTTTCACCGTTTTCAAAATGTGCCGGCATCGTGTGAACGCAGTCTGAGTGCGAAAAATTCCTGAAATAGGACTTTAATCAAGTCCAAACCGATGCATATGCGAACTCCTAAGCCATGAGAAATGCAATTTCTCTGTACAAAAAGATAAAGCAAGGCAAGAATCGTGTTAGAGCACAAAGAAACAATCAGATCTATCTATATCATATCCTTAGGGAACTATTTATTTAAACCATTATTGCTTGGAAGCAGAAAGCTCTTACAACAACAACAACACATTTTTGCAAAAATATCTGTGTCATGAAATCGCAAATAAATACGTAATGATAAATTATTTTGCATTTACCTCAAACAAATAAGTGGGAACAGTAACAATACAAACTGCAAACGCTGATCGCAGAATAGCACGTAACGCAAGTAGAAACCAGGTAAGTGACGTCATTGAGTCATCTGATTTGTCAAATGTAGGCCATAATGGAGAACCAAGTGATTGAACAGCGACACGAAGAATTTTCTTTTCAGGCTAAAAACGTAACACATGGTAGAGTTTAACCTCTGTCTGCAACGAATTGCCAACGAATAAAGAAGTGATTATAAAGATCATATATAATTTACTTGAGAGACTACGAAAAAAATCTTCGAATCTTGATCTCAAAGCAACGAGCAAGAAGCATCCTTCTCATTATCTGTTTTCAGTAAATCCTGGCCTAATCACATTGCAACCAGATCAAAATTAGATCATCTAAATATACAGAAATTCATTAATATTTTGTTGATGCGATGAAATAAAAATGGATCTTTTTTATCAGACTTATGCCTGTTCGTCCCTTGCTTCCCTGCGTTCTTTGATTTGCTGATGTCACTTGATCAAAAGGGATTCATTTCATTATTCTGTAAAAGTGGGCCCACTTTAGGCCCGCGTAGAGTAATTCCGTATTCACCATTCAAATCGCTAGAATTTAGTTTTTAACCAATAAGAAGACGCTATTTAGAAAGTTGTTGTTGTAGCATACAAAAAACGGTTGATATATCCTAGAGTGCTCCTTGCTCCGATGGATCCATTTTGTTTCTACAAAGTACAAAGGGAGATTCCTGCTTGAAAGATATGACTTTTGCGATAAGTAGGTCGGCAAGATATCATTATTTCTATGAAAATTCTGCTTTTCAATGTTTAAGCACCTTAAACCAGTGTACGAGAACTCCCGCTTGTTTTGGCTATTTGAAAAAGTGGCCCCACCTATGTTATGAGTCCCTTTTGACCAAGTGATATCAGCAACTCACAGAAGGCAGGGAAACGAAGGACGAAAAGGCATAAGTCTACGTTTATATTGCAATTTCTATTACAGAACGATATCTAGGATATATGAAAGCGGGAAACTTACGTCTTAAAAAAAGTATTTGGTTTTATATTTTTCGTATTCTATAGTGACCATTGTGACAACGAATATGAAGCTTACAATTTATGAATGAAGATTACAAACCTGTGTGCTGGATGTCGAATAATTGTGATTCTTTATAACATTTTGAATATCTTTTATAATATTTTTACATACAGGATGTATTCTTTCACTGCGAAGAAAAATAACAGTAGTAGAAAGTGATTAACGTGAAAAGCAAAAGCTTTTGAGCATTCATCTTATCTTTCTATTTCCCTATTTCCCTAAAACTTCCGGACCAAACGTTTGAGATTATCCTTGAAGAAATGAATGTCAGCTTGTCTGTTTGTTTTCAATTTGTTTTGAATGGGCTTGTCAGGATTTCTAGCTACCAACAGCTAATTTAGGCCCACTATGCATGCCCTGGTCCTGGTGAAGCATGGAACTCCTAGCTTAACATCCCTTCCGAAGGACAGCGAAGTGAATTGCGAGGTCAGGCCACCAAGGTCATCCATGCGGAGTTTGACCTCACTCGACCAATCTTAATTTCACAGTCATCTGACGAAAACTGTATAAGCCACTTGGCCACTCACCCTTTTGTTTAAGCAACTGATTACTCTCACGTTAAAATGGTGACATAAATAAAAGAAAAATTTAATCAACAAGTCTTACCATTTTGATAAATTTTCTATTGTTGAATACTGTGAGTAATGCAATTTTGTAACATCAATACCAGTGAACTGATTGTCATCCATGATCTTTGTTAAGTCGTAATAATGACCAAATTGAAGTGTATTTGTTTTGATCTGGGAAATAACATCAAAATAACTCTAAAAGAACTATAACTTTACATGTAGTGACTGTATATGAGATTGGTGATGGTATACCATTGGTATACATTGCATTCTACGTACTAATTTGAAGACAATTTTCAGAGACAAGATTTTAAAGTCAGGAAGCACTTTGCTGAGGACATTACCAACCTTATAATAACTGTTTCCAAGGGCAATATCTGAAAATACTAACCTGAAGCTGTCAGTACAAGACTAAGCTTGTGATGTTTTCTACAGAGGCTGAGCGTTAATATTTTCAGTATCATATACCCAAAGGAAGCAGTTATTATATAGTTTATTACCCTATGGTCATGGCAGGATGAAGGCTTTTCTTTTTAACAAGTAAAAATATAATTTTGAATGATTGTTGGCCCAGCATGAACCCAATGCAGATGACGTTGCTTGATACATTCAAAGCACTGACCTTTGTTTTGAATTCAAAGCTGAGTTGTTATGTAATGAGCAGGAATTACCAAATAATAATGCCCTATAATTATGTTGTATTCAAATGTTTTCAGCCAATCAGATCATATAACAGAGTAGCTGTCCTCATAATGGGGTAATAAGGAGCAACAGAAATATCTGAACATTTTTGGTGCACAAAATACTGTGTACAAACTTTAATTTTAAACTGAAATTAAGTTGCCTTATAACATCAAGGAGGTGTTCCTCTTGTGCTAATAGTAGTTTCAAGTACATGTTTTCAATTCTGTAAAATAATAATTATATAAAACAAGCCTTTATAATATTTTTCTCTATAATGCATACCTTTGCAGCATCTGCACTGTCTTTCAGAAATATAGTGGCATAATGAACTGGCCGATAACTACTATATATTCCTAGATCAAAGGATTTTATGATGTTCTAACTCAAAAAATACCTCATGTACTGGTAGATTTTGATATCTCCATGCAATCTTCAATTCACCTTCATCTTGCTTTTTATCAATATTTTGTTTCATTTCTAATTGTTTGTTACTTGAAGAATCTTGATCTACAGGGGCAGGTAGCTTCTACAAAGAAAATAAAACTTCAAGAAACTACTAAGAATAAATCATGGGTATATTGCTACCGTACTTTCCTCCAATGCTTCTGAGATTATTGTTCTGGTAGAAAGACAATTCTTGTTGTCTTGAGCTCCTGATCAAAGTAAAATTCAATCTTAGATAGTGAAAGGCTCTCTGCAATAATAGTAACACATCATCTCATTCTGACTTCATACTGAATCAGGCCTTTCACACTCAAAATTTGATTTTGTAGTTTAGATGAGCAGTGTAAAGTTGTAAAGTGTTTAATTACTTAATCCTCAAACATACAAAAAAACTGCAGTAATCTCTTTAGTAGCCCAAACGATAAACTTTTTCATCATGAATATGGACTATTTTTGCTTGTCAACATTTCTGGTATAAAGTGGTAAAATTCTAGGTTACAGTGCTCTATGCAACATCATCAAGTTGCAGCATCAAAGTTGGCATACTCCACATATTTTCCTGTCAACAACTTAAGCAAAGAATTTATTCCATATTGAATGTATACTTAAGTCCTTACTGTTAAAATTTCATTTGAAGTTTGTTCATTTGCAGACACATAAATCAAACCATGACCACAAAGAATTCCCTCTGCCACAAAATATCTCAGCAATATATGTGAAAATGTTGTGTAATCATCTTCCTCTGCAGAAAAATTGATTATGTGTTATCAAACTATTTGTAAGCATGATGAGTGAACAAAAATAGTAAGGCAACTGCTATAACAGATCTGTTGGTACAGTAAATACTGCTAAATTCTTTCAGTAACAGAGCTAGAGGAGTATCGCCCTTTTGGAACACTCTCGAATATTGACACATTTGACTACACAGCAAAACTTCGCTATCGCCGGGGCCTTGGTCTAGTTTCTCGCAAAAAGCGCGCGAAAATGTTTGGTGACGCCATCTTCTTTGTTGTCATTTGTATTTGTTGTTATATTTCCTTTCGTTGCTTTGCAAATTGAAGATAAAATTACCGACCTGAAATGAATGCGCAAGTGTCTTCATTTTACAAGCTGCCTTTCTACAAGTCAGTTTTCTTTTTACTCCTTTCGTTGAAATTTTTCGGCAATAACTGAACCTGCATGGCCTGTTGTTGACATTGAGCCTTCGAAATGAAAACTCAGTGGGATCCTGCACAGTTGCTTGAACAGTTTGCGCACCGGATGTGTTGATTTTACAGCCACGCTGACTGGCCTAAGCCGCCCTTATGGTGCACCTGTGACCGCTCAAGCCTTCCAGGTGACTTCCTGCTGTGTCACATGCTCAAACGTCATTTCCGTGTAGGAAACTTGGTGGAGGCAACGGGAGATGTCGGAATATCGGAAAGCATGTTTCCAAGCACTTGAGGGTGGTAAGGGGGAGGGGTAAGATCACGAAGAAATAACAGCCTTTTCACGTTGCACATCAATTAAATTAATATTGGCATTTTATACTTCACGCAAGGAGCTCCTAACAATTTTGCCCGCGTTCCAAATGGGCGAATGCTGGACATTAGGCCGCTCAGACCTCTCGGCACTAAAATTAATATTATGGAAAGATGGAGCGACAATCAGACACGTTGCTTTTAGAAAGATGATGTGAATAGCAAAGGATTAAAACAACGGTAAGCATTATCTTGCAATTGTAACTAAAATTACTAAAATCTACTTAGTTCAACAGAGTGTTCCAAAAGGGCGATACTCCTCTACTTTCTGTCTGTTTGTAGCTGACACAAGTCACATTAATTCATCAGATAAGGTAAAAAAAATAGAGGAGAAGTGCATCTAAGTAGTCCACCCTTTAAATCCTCATGATGAAAGGTGCTCTGTACAACAGCAGTTTTGCTACAAAATAATTTGGATTGAAAGTGGGCTAACTTTAATCTATAGCACTTGTTTCAGTGGATCATTTACCATCTGATTCAATTATTTGAATTTCACACAATTTGACAAAAATATTCATATTTTCATGATTATTCTACTTTATAGTTAGGCATTTAAATATCTTAAACTGAGGGCAAACAAGCAAATAATTTCTTATTTAGAACTGGAATCATTTACCAACTAGCAACACTGATCCAACTGGAATGCCTCCACCTGGAAAATAACAGAGAATATAAATGCCATGGTCAGCAAAAATCGGTGAAAATTTCTTTTGCTGGCTCATTAAATTTGCAATGCTTTATTAAAGGAAGAAAAAATTTATTTACATTCATGGTAAATTATTTTTGAGAAAACAACAAAGTCTCTTCATAACTCATTGAGAAATTTTCATATCTATCAAGTGCAAACCTCAAGAATGAAACAATGAGATCTAAAGATTGAAACAATAAGATTTAAGAACGAAACATCTGAACGAAACATGAGAATCTATTATTCCAGATATTCTAGAATCTAGCGGAAGAAACAGATATAACTTACCAAGAATGTTATCAAGTGAAGGTACGCCAGAGCTCACCAGCAATTGATTATTATGCAAAGAAACTTTAGACCCGCGTGGTGCAGCTTGACTTCGGCTGGAAGACGTGCCTGATTTCTTCTTAAAACTGGACGCCATCTTTGTTTTTGCATGTTCTGAGGGTTACCATTAAACTGCCTCGAATTGAGTTGGAAAATTGGAATGGTGGTGGAATGGGTGGATTGGATGGTAGACAGAAGACTGCGGTTTCAAGATCTGTAAAGTCTGGGTGGAGAAATGTGACGACATGACATGTTTCATATTTTTGATTTTATCAGTCCTTTTCCATGCCTTTTGAGACTTTGAGAAAACAGCTGAGACAGCTTCAGCTTCCAAGCAGAATGCAGTGCCAATAAATGGGCTTCGTCAGAGAAAGAAAGGCCAAAGATAGGCGAAAATTTTTCGGTTAAGGCTCGTCCGATAACTTAGCAATGAGTAGAAAATGGAAAAAGATTAAAAGAAAACAATATCCAGAATCTCAAGGTGTCGGTCAGCAGACAAGTTTCATGTCGTACAAGCGTCGTTTCAAACGCCAAATATAATATTCGATACTAAGCTCTTTCACGACAAAGAAATGACCAAATGATTTACAACTACCCCGGGGTGGGGGGGGGGGGGTACTTGGTATACTCTGATAACGAGATGTGCACTCCTTCTCGAGTATCGTTTTCGCCTCTTTTTTCTAACGCCGGGTATCAAAAGAAGGCGATTTTTCTAGAGCCAGTTGTAAGAAAGAGTATTTTGTTTGGCTATTGCGTCATTTTCCCGTGTAATATTTACGTTTTAGAGCATACTTTTCGTCGATTTGTCTAAAGCCAGCTATCATTTGGAGGGGACATTTATAAAGCCGGGTGATAAAATAATTTCTTGGAGTGCATCGAGTGCACATCCCTGTCCAAATGAAGTCAAGTGTCCCCCACCCCAGGACAACTACTTGATACTTAAGAATATGACGAAATACACCAAAGGCTACACAATTTTCCATTATGAGCAAGACTCGGCGATGGAAAATTGTTTCACCTTTTAAAGATTTTCTTAATTTCTTATCTTTACCCTAAAGATATAGCTAAAATGGATTTCCAAAAATCAGGGACAAAAAATTTTCACAAATTCTCAAATAGCAAAAGTTTTGGCCACCCGACACAATGAAAGTGGAACTCATCACGAACTGACGATACCACTAAAGGAGGCGTCAGGGAGCTTCTTATCAAGATTCACTGCGTTCCAGTGTCAAATAAGGCAATCCGTCTTGGCAAAGTCCGTCTCTCTCTATCCATCTCTGTCACACTCTGTCCACCTCTGTCACATTCAGGGAATTTCAAGAGTATAAAGCTGGAACAAGACGCATTCACTTATTAGAGAATCTGGTAGGAACAGAGCAAACAAATCACGTAATTGTTCGGGATACGATCAGTGAAAGTCTTTCGTATTTTCTCCAGAAGAGCCAGTTGCCTGTCCAAGCGCCTCGAAGTCTCTCTGTTGTCGTTGATGAGCATTTATCTAAATCTAAACTAATTCTACTTAGCTAAAACTAAGGGTGATACTACTCTACGTCTTTTCAAATGCAGTAACACGAGTTTTTTGTCCACGATTGTGAGCTAAACGAAGAAGCTCTTGTTTGATGTATTGCACAAGAGACAGAGGATTGTCCCGATAGTCATAGGTGATATCAGAAAGTTTTAATAGTTCTTGTTTGCTTGAAGATGTTTGTGTTTGGTCTGGCGATGACTCTTGTGTAGTTTCATCTGTTGGCAACTGATCTTGTTCTTCCATAGAAGTATAAAGCTGGAAACAAGACACATTCACATATTAGAGAACCCGGTAGGAATGGAGCAAATAAATCAAGTAATCATTCGGGATATTATCAGTGAAAGTCTTTCGCATCTTCTCTAGAAGAGCCAGCCACCCATCCAAGCGCTTTGAAGTCTGCGCAGTATCGATCTTAGGGTTATCGCACTTCATCCCTCGTTTTGAAACTGCGCATGCCCCAAAACGCTTCGCTCGTCCTGTTGATCAGCGAGCAAATCAGAGTTAACATCTTTTCGTTTGTGATTTACAGGGGGTGGGGAATTCGCAGTATCCCGAACAAGGGGGGATGCCACTATTTCTTTGCTGGATTTCATATCGATTTCAAGAAAAAGTTTGACTTTCAATACATCCGAGAAGTCCTAACTAAATCTAATAAATACGTTTCCGGCTTCAAAGTGTCAGCAATTATTTTCTAAAATTTCGAGATACTTTGGCTCATGCAAAATATGCTAATGAAATATTTCTAGATTTCCATCTGCGCATCAAGAAGCGCTATCTAAGTGTTCATAGCAATCAGTTTTTGCAAGTAATGTGCTCATTCGAGAGAAATTAATCCCAGAAAACATTCCAGTTGATTTAAAGAAAAATCCAAGTAGGTTTCACTTAGCTCGGAGAAGGAGCAAAATACATTTAGAATCTTTATAAAGATCACAAGATCAAGCACCAAGTGTGCACTTACCGAATTTTCGAAGCTGTTTGGAACAGGAGTGAGGTATACAGCCTGCTGCGGCTGTGGCGCGATGAAATATGGGATAGGTGCCGGTGAAATTTTGTATAACTGTGGGGATGGTAGTTGAGAAGTTCCATTCGGTGACAGGTAGCTATAACAGAAGGAAAAATATCACTTAACTGAGAAAGCAGCAAACTTATCCGCGCATATGAAGGAAAAACGAATAAAATCGTGTGAGGTATTGAGACGATGTAAAAGACGTAGGCATCTAAACTATGGTACCTTTGTTATGGAATTTAACTCTACGAGTTTCACAGCTGAAATCGTCTATATATTACCTGACTGAAGTGTCAAATCAAGAACGAGGCAATACAGAATCCCGCCATTCCTATTGGTTAATCGACCTCCCCGCGGGTTTCCCGTAGCCTTTGAACAATACGATACAAGAACTGGCTTTTGTCGCCAGAGCAACTCCTTTATTTACAATAAACTCAAACGACAAGACAGCAACGAAATTGTTTCATTAAATGATGCGAGCCAAAATTAGAAGATATCAGGTAATGAAACTCATAATTACGAGTTTTGTAGTTTTATAGAAAAATATAAAGCCCTATAAGGCCACAGGACTGCGGAAAAAGCAAAGAAAATAAAGTACCTCGCGGACGCAAAAGAGATTAAGTGAACCTAGTCACAGAAAACTCTGCAGCTATTGTTTATTGCTAATTTAATTGAACTGAATTTCTGCTGAAATTGTAGTTGGAGCATCCATTAGTCTGTTGATGGCGATAACTGCAGATATGTAATGAGTCTAAACTTCTCTTACCTAAGATATTCTCTTCGCGTACTCCCAGGTCGTGATCTTCGCAAAGTTGACGATGATCTTCCAATAGGATTATCAATTGAATTTTGCCATGGAGGCTGACTAGCAATTGGTCTTTGAAGCAGCATGTCGTAATATGACGTCATCCCATCGTGAGGGAGAGGCTGCTGCAAGTGTACATCTAGAGCAAGATTGGAAATTCAAAGTGAGGTTAAGTTTTACAAGTACGCTGGCTAAAGCAGAATTTACACCACATCACTTTCTGGACGCTTCCTGATAAGAATTATGTTTCGTGCAGTATGAGCCAAACAGCAAACGGTTGAAATCTTGCAAAAAAGCAGAGTAAAAGCCTATTACCTTTTTGGGACGGAGAAGAAAGAACAATAAACAAAATATAAGATAAACCTGTAACTAGAGAGAAAAATGTTAAACCTGCAAAAAAATCATGTAATCGCTTGACAACTACTTTATCTGACGAAATTATTACACCAAGTACGCGTTTCGTCGTATACTCTTCATTATGAAATCGTCACGATTTTCAGAGTCACATGCCTTAAATGTCTGCTAATCTTGAGTTGTAATGTCATCAATTGCTAAATCGTAAACGATAAAAGCTATAGACCTCTGCGTGCCACGATGTTGTTGATCGTCTGAGACTGAATATTTCTTGAGTTAGTTATCTTGATTTTCTTCGATTAGTTTACAATTTATGGTGCTTTAATACCAATTCTGGTACATCCTGTCATAAAAGTTAAAAGACGCTGTAATTCCAAAAATAATGCTGATATCAAAAATGGTCTCTCTGGAGTTATGGCGAACTACCAAAGTTCGTTCGATATGTCAGATTCAAAGACAAAGGCAATAACTCTTTACAAAGTTTATTTTTGCAATGATTCGAGCCCTGTTCACGGGATGAGTGGCCGAGTAGCTTAAGCAGATTTCGTCAGGTAACTGAAGTTAAGCTCGGTCGAGTGAGGTCAAACACCGGATGGGTGATCTCGGAGGCCTGTTCTCATAAGAAGTACGTTAAACTATGGGCCCCATGTCTAGATGCGGCATGCACAGTGGGCCTAAATTAGCTTTCAGTGGCTAAATATCCTGACAAGCCCACTCAAAACAAATTGAAAAAAAACAAAACAGTGCTGTTGATCAGCGTGACTACAATACTTTCTCGATAATACAATAATTATAGGAACTTACCTTCATGAGAAACATCCACTTTTTGTTCACTTTGATCAATTTTCGTCTCTTTCATAGTCATTGGCTCTTCATAAATCAGATCCCGGGTTCCTGGTTCTTGTTCCTCAATCTTCTGACTTTTCGAATTGGAGGTTAGCGCAATGAAAGCATCATCTACCAAACTGTGGACTCTCTTTCTCGCTTCTAGCATACTAGAGTCTGTTTGGGCTAAGTCGCTTGATCTGGGTGTTGTATCAGCCTAAAATAGCCAAGATGTTAACGGTCAGTACTTACAGGTGGGGTAACTTAAGGGGACGACAAAGACCAGCAGTCTTTGCGCTTTGAACGGGCTCTGACTTGTTCTGCACTGAATCCAGAATAACTGACTGTACGAAATTCACACAAAAAAAAAACAAACAATGGCAAAGTTTGCTAGTCTTTTTTTATAAATCTAAAATTTTAAAATCAACAATTCAATACAACTACTGTGACATTTGTAGCGAGGAAAGACACAAAGTCGCCGGGTCCTCACTAAAAATGCCACTTACAATTTTCTACAAAATATTAACGGTAGCTTAAGGTGGTTGCAGGAGAAAAAACTCTCGGAATTTAAAAGTTATCAAAAAATTTTTCAACTCAGTTGGTATGTTACATCATATCCTAACACTAAAGCAGTAGCTCGCCTCCCTTTCTGCGTGAGTTGGCCTTTTTCTTATCTGTTTTCGATATCTTGTTAAAGTTGGACTGTAAGTGACAGTCATAGTAGAGGTGAGATAGAAATGATCAAGTCTCGTTCCTCACTGTGGCTGGTACAGGCACGTAATGGATCTATTTCGTATTTATGTTAATCATTAGATCAATGTAAAAATATGCAAGATGGGAAAAACATAGACAAGGGAAAGTCAGTGTTGGGCAAATGGACTCAATAGGCATTTGTAGGAGGATATAAGAAAACTAACCGATGTAGAAGTAGAAGGGCTTTCATCTTCAATATAATTGTTTACTTTCACTGCTGGCTTGGTCATTGAATCTTGCGTTGAGTTATCAGTAATCTCAATTTGATGACCTCTACTGAATCGACGTCTTCGTCTGTTCGCTTTTCGATGTCCACTAGAATGAAGATGCAAAGATACTTTGAAGTCTGTGTCAAAGATATCACAAAGTACTCCCGCTTGAAAATCGCAAAAGTTCGCTATCAAAACTACAGTAAATGTTTCATATTTCTTTTGTCGATGATTCTAATGTGTTTAAAAGTAATAACGTTCTTTAAACAGGGGAGATACCAGCTATGAATTCATAAGGAGGCGAAAAACAAAAAATTTTCCGATTATAAAACCATCAACAACAACAACCGTTGTAGGAAAGCTCTTAGATGACCGATCTAACTTCCTGCAAAAGAAGTTGACAGTGTTTCCCTATAGGTTACAAGTTTTATTGTGCGTCCATGGGTTTATTATGATGTTTCCGCTATTTAAGGGTATTCTAAAATTTTAAATACCAGAAATCATCTCTTTGTACATTTTGAATACACTCAACAAGTAACAAACAAGTCACAAACCTGCTAATAGAATATGTAGCTACAGGATCTAATATTGTTGAAATTTCTTTTTGCATTCTAGTCCAATCATTCTCATGCTCTTCCATAATTTCCTTATCCTCAGCACCATTCTGAACCATCAGAGTCTTTTCTCTTTGTCTTATCTTGTTTTTGCTTCTTTCTAATTCTGCTTTTGTTTTGAGTGCATGATCGATTTCCTGCAAAAATTAATGTTTCTTTAACATAAACGCAGAGAAATGGGAATGACTGTTAAACCCTTCGATACTGTCACACCCAGAGCAGCGTAATACTACCGAACACTTCGCATTGCAGTTGCTTAAACGTATTCTTACGCTCCCAATCTCGAAAGAGAGCTTTTGGGGTTTTTATCAAAACATTATGAAGGAGCTTGGTTTGAATTTTGTATTATGAAGGATTGTGTATGGAAAATGCAGTTTTGATTTCGTGTGCAAATTACTTTGTTATGGATCTGTTCAATTTGTGCTGAACTAGGCCACATATCTCTTCTCCTAAAACTCCTTTCTTTATGCATCCTAAAGAACCATAACTAACCCTAGAAACCCTTTTCTGGAACTAACCCTTAAACCTTACCGTATGACCTACCATAACACCACATTCGAATGCTACCAGTTAAACTGCACTCTAGCCAAGAATAAGCAAGCGTAAATAAGAGTACGTTGTTTTCAAAGACTGCCCTGTAAGTTTGAATCTGTCATATCTTACCGTTAACTCCGGACTTGATAATGACGTCCTTCCTTTTGGTATGCTTAGCAATCTACCTAGAGCTGATCTACTGAAATAAATGTCATTCTTTTGAAGCCTTCGATTGGCGGCTCGACCGGCAGCGTTTTCCAACTCCACTTTCTCTTCTACTGGCAAGAGCTCTCGGTAATTCAGTGAGCGTTCTGGAGGTAGCTGGGCTGCCAATGGAGTTCTTGCATACTATAGAATAAATGAAATATTAATCAGAAGTATTCAAACGAAAGGATATCATTAAAAAGTGTCCAAGATTTAAGAAGCCTCCAAGAAGATATCTACCATTGAAGAGGAAATATACCCAGTCTTACAGTAAAAGTGGAACAAGCGTACCATCTATGTTTTCAAAATTCATAATAGAGTCGTATCTCTGCATTTGCCGCTACTGAGAACAGAAGCAGCAAGAAAATCATTTTGGTTTCAAGGACCTCGATGTTACAACGAACTCTCATTAGAGATTCATTCCTTGAACTCTTTTGTTCTATTCAGGTCAAGACTGAAGGAGTATTATGATTCCCTTTAAATAAGATATGATTGTTGAAACGATTTATTGTAAATACTCTGGTAATTATCTCGAAAATTTTACATTGTATCAGGATTACTTCATTGATTTATGTTACTTTTAATTTTAACAAGGCCCTTGTTGATAACAATACTTTCTAGTATTGATAAGGTCTTTACCCTGTCTAAACAGGTATATTATTATCATATCATTGTATCTTCATCGAATTTTGTTTTCTTTGCACGACCAAATCCTTGCACAATCTTATTGTGATTTCCAAGGGAAATGGTCTTCTCAGAATTCTACCTCAACACCGTAGCTCAAATCTTACCACAGGAATACTATGTTGAGAATTACCAAAAGATACAAAAAATACTGCATTGCTGTAGACATAAGAAAAATTAAGTTTGATGATTATAGTGCAAGTAAATCTGCTAAATGATTTTTCAAACAGGGTGAAATTTTTTTGAGTCACCTGCCAGTTAACTTAAGTGAGATCTTTACCGCTATACAGCAAAGCTGAGCTATAAAACTTCATTCTAGAGCCATGGATTACCTGCTTAATTGATTCATACAAATTTTCTTGTTCAGAAACCTCGGCCCGATGCGTTTCACTAGCAGGTTTACTTTTAACAGGAGTGGATTGCATTTGGACGTAAGCAGTTTCTTCCAGAGGGTCTTTTGTTTGTGTGGCATGGGTTGATTTTGATTTGGACACTGTTGAAGGTCTTTGTGGTACTGGTGAGACCATTGGTGTTGATATAAGATAACCATCCGAGCTAGCATCTGAGTGAGAAGTATCTGTTACTGATGTCAAGCTTTCCACACTTCCGTCATATCTGTGAGAAGGGCAATGAAAAACATCAATGTGTGCAAGGATAGCATAGGGTTGAAATCTTCAAAAAGCTGGGTGTAAAATGCTATGACCTATTTCTTTGAACTAAACGGCTTCAAAGAACTTGAACTATTTTACAGTAAATCTGCCGTTAGACTTTTCTGAAATCTTCAATATTTTCAGAATTGCAGTGTTTTTCTTCTTTTCAAAGACTTAAAAGAAAATTTTCGAAAAAACTGAAAACTACCGTAATTTCTCAACCTGTTGACGAAAGGTCAAATAATTTTCAAGAAAACCATAGTTTATGGATGCCTACAATATGGTTTCAAGCAAAACTCTTTGACTTTTCTGGTTTGTGATTTAGAAATTTGATGACGTCACATCATAAAATAAGCTGAAATATAAAATAGGCTGTAATTCCGACAAATAATCAAGATTTCTGAAAAGTCCAACGGTAAAAGCATAGAAAAGTGGCTAACGTGTCCTTCATTTCATTCACTTTAAAGAAATAGGTCATTGAATTTTACACCTGCCTTTTTACACCGATTTAAAGATTTGGAACCTATGCCTGCATGAATTCGACATAGTCAAAGAATGAAAGCAACTATAAAATTCCACTCAAATCAAAGTTTAAGTCAGAAGCGACCAAATAGACATACTGGATGTGACTGGATTGCAAGCTGGTGCAAATCTGCAAACAGTGGAACCTCCATGTAAAGGCTGATTTCCAGTCAGTGGAATTTTCCGAGCGGGCGGAAATCCCATTGTTCGCAGGAGAAAATGTCGCTCTGAAATTGAATAGATAGTTACGGCTGAGCAAGTTCTAATCGTCTAAAATTCCGCCCGCTCGGAAAATTCCGCTGACTGGAAATTGGGCTTAACGGACACTCGTGGGACTAATGTTATTGTCCGTTGTATGGAGGTGTTGCCTTTTGTCATACTGTGATTAGGATGAAAATATTTGTCCCTTGTTTGGAGGTGTCCGTCCCATGGAAGCTCCGTTGATGGAGGTTCTACTGTACTCTGTCAAAACATCAGATAGTTTGGATAGAGCGCAGCAGTGCAGTTTAACGGGCGGCATTCGAATATTTAGTTGCTGTATGTCATACGGTAAGGGTTAGGGTTAGATTCAGAACAGGGTTAGATTCACGGCCATTTACGGTTAGTTAAGATAACTTAGGGCTCTTTAGGGTTAACTGAGGTTGGTAAGGGCTAGTTAGGGTCAATTAGGGTCAGGGGTTTGTTTGGCAATTTATCTACACAAGGAATATGACATTTAGCGCCGTCCGCTAAGCTGTATTCGTCCCTATATTTTGGAAAAAAGAAAGGACGTTAAAAATCAGAGCACTGTAAAATTCTGAAATTCTATAATCACTCAACATACCCTCTATTCCTGGTTCCGTTAGAACTAGTCGATTTCCTTGAACCTATCTTTTTACGCTTCGATCTGACACCGTCTTGATATTCTCGTTCTCGCAGTTTTTCCTCGGGAGGTGCTGCAAAGTTTACAGACCTACGATCAGGCCAACCATGACTTGTTCCCGAAATATAGTGCGCAGGATATCTGTATTCATTGTTGATCTACGACAGAGAATGAAAATTGAGGGATGGAATTATGGACATGATATTCAAGCATATATACAAGGTGTCCCAAAAAATGTGCCCGGTTTGTGTGGCTGCTGTGGAGGAGATATAAATTCAATCATCTCGTCTTTTACACAGTTGCATAGGTCAGGCTTCAACTTAGAGTTTGAGACCTTGTATGAGTCAATCTGACAAGTGACTGCTGATTTATGACAGGGAAAAGGCAAAATTAGTTGTTGCTTCAAAAACAGCACTTCTTTCGTTCTCCAGCAATGTCAAAATAAACTAACTTTTCAAAGGAAGGGCTCTAGCGTCGTATCAGAATTTTTGCTAAATCTTTTAAAGGGTCAGCTGTATTGTCTATTCATGAGAGAGGACTTTCCACCTTTCAAAAATTGTTTTGAAAATTCTAATACGATGCAAGAACCCTTGTTTTGAAAGCTTACTTTATTCTGACATTGCTTCAGAACAATAGAAGTTCTGTTTTTGAAGCAACCACTAATTTTGCGTTTTCTCTCCCGTAAATCAGCAACCATCTGTCAGATTGGCTTAAACACGGTCTCAAACTCTAAGTTGAATCTTGACGTATGCCACTGTGTTAGAATTGACGTAATTGAATCTACAGCTCCTCCACAGTAGCCACACAAACGAGGCACAATTTCTTTTGGGACACCCTGAACGAGTAATCTTTGTTGCAAAATGTCTGGAAAAGAGCCTGAAACACTTGATCGGATCAAAAGAAACTCTTGTTACAGTATATTTCACTGTTGAAGCCGCCCTTAGAAGACAGGGGAACAATGATGAACGACAACCACTTGGAAATTAATTTCTTTGCAACCAGCGACAAGATAGGTCCCCTTTTAGCAACATTACGAAGAATAATAATGCAATAAATCTTTACAAGAATACAACTTACAAGTGCCCTTTCTTTCATCTCAAGATCACTTTTCTTCGGCAGATCAACTTTTTGCAAGTCTTGCTTCACAGTATAACCCCCGTGGCGCCATCTGTAATACAAGCACACGATGATAAGAAGAATCAATAGGAAAGCAGCAACACCAACACCAATGGTCCATAGGTAAGACGTCGATGCCGGGGGTGCTGTTGGAACCAATGCTGTCAGGAGTGCTGGAAGCGAAAGTACCTGTGATGAAAAGAGACAAGTGTGAGACGTTCCCATTGTTCACTTTGCACTTTGACGAAAAGAGAAATATCGAACTACAACTACGTCAGGACTTTACACAAGATCCCTAATGATCGGAGCTGTAGCCTGACTAGCCTACGCGCAAACTTTGGGTCCACTAGGGAGGAGAGGAAAAAATCTTTCCTCTCCTTTCATTTCCTCTCCTCCCTAGTGGACCCAAAGTCTGCGCACAGGCTATAGCCTAACATAGAATGTGAAATTACGGTTCCTGTCGAATGCAGAGCAGGAAAATCAATCTAACCAAGCAACCAAGCGGTGATAGGAAATTTCCTTTCATAATGTGATGCAGGAAATGTTTTAAATCCATCTTTTATCGCGAATCATGCTTTTCCTCATTTTTAATAAAGAAGGAAAGAAACTACGTAAATGGTGTTTTGTGATTATTTGTTGCGATTTGAATTTTGCAACATTGTTATTTGTAATATATATGTAAATTGTAATATTTGAATAAAAAGTTAACTTTGAATCTCTATGTTAAATTTTATAGTCGCAGGGTTTACTATGTATTTGAATGCTCCTTGCGGGATCACCAGTGATCTTTGTTGGTTTATTGTAAATTCTATGGGCATACATAAAAAATTATGTAAATTCAAGCAAGAGTTAGCTTAATCAAAATTGCATGTCACGTAAGCCTACCTCTGCACCAAGGACTGTTGACATTCTGCTCATCGTAAGTTTTGCAAAGATACCAACAAGAGAAGTTGCTGACACAACTTGGCCTTTATCTAAAATGAAGAAGATGATCTTTGCTTGTCCTGTACTTGGAGACGTCGACGAAACAATCTGAAAATAAAAAAGATCCCGATAAGATGTCGTCATTAAAGTTAGCGGACCACCTTTATGTCATATTTTTTACATTCAATCTAACCAGTTACGATACATATTACTTAATTACACTACTTAGAAAATACTATACCCTTAATTACACTACTTAGAAAATACTATACCCTACTACTAGTACAATAACATTTAGAGCAAGAAACTATGACTACCTAATGGCAACATAAAACGGGAAAACACGAACATAGCACTACACGTAACAACTTGAAGAAGGAATTAAAGGAAATTGTAAGAAACGGGACAGTTTCTTGGGATAATACGAAAAATCTTTAACCAAGACGTTCTGTCGTGAGGATATACGTAATAGTCAAAGTTAGGATTGATCTATTTACCTCATAAGACAGACTCTCATCACCGTACAAAAGACGTTGCAAAAAGCTGTTGCTCCAGACAGAATGCCCACTATTTTGAAGTACAACATTAACATCAGCATTTATGTCATATCTCTCGGGAACGTATTTAATTGAATACCCTACTAACCCTAACTTACCCTGACCCTAACTTACCCTACCCTAGTTTACCCTAACTATTTCATCGTCATGGATACTTTTTCAATCAATCTGACGTCACAATCACGACAAACAGTATAAAGAGCAGCGCAACGTTGCAGTTTCTGAAATAATAAGAATTCAGTTGATGAATCTCTTGCCTTCTTTAGCATGGTCTAAATTCAGTTGATAAATCGTAAATTAATGAAACTGTTCTGTGCATGCTGCGTTCGAGTTTCAACAGTGTTTGATATATCGGAAGCCGACTTAGGACTTTTTGTAGCATTATGGCGAAGAGAGATGGAGCATTAGAAAGGGCGTCGGCAGAGATACAAGAAGAAAGATGAAATTTGGAAGAGTATTGCAGCTGTTAAGACAGTAAGTAATCATTTATGCGAACAGTTCTCTCTTTTATTTGTAATGTCTTTGCTGGACTCTCTGATATCATCTTACCATTTGGGGTGACCAGAATTATCAAATATGATATACAATGTGCTACATTTGATAATGAGTGCCTCCTCGGTTTTGAAACTAGTTCGTTTTCTATCTTGGGCACCACCTCGAATAAGCATCCCTGCACCAGTGTCCAAACAATGTTCACAAAAAATAAAGGAAACATTAGAAGAGAAACAACAAGCGATGGCATTGAGGAGAGGCAGCGCTTTTTGTTGCTCTGCCCATCGTCGACATCTTCTCGTTGGAATAGTCGAATCAATACGACCATTTGTAAAAATCATCAATCTTTCAAACAATGCTCTGATGCAGCTATGGTGATCAAGACCTATTTCATGACTTGAACAGAAATATACCCGAATTAACTTTTACGCTTCATCCATGAAACTGGTCAATCTTATTTCTTTTGAGATTTCAGTTATGTACTAAGCGACCACCAACTCGTAAATGTTTATTTTTGTTTTTAAATTCTGTTTCACATCAGATGTCGGGCATTATTTCATTTACTCAAAAAGAAGGATAGGTTGCGCTCGTTGCATCATGAAGTTCATCGCAACCCTGATATGACATCTTATTTAAGACAGAATGTAGTATATTATCCATTACTTTTTAATTGTTCATAGGGTAGTTATATTTAGTTCAATGTTGCGTGTCTTTTCATATTGGCCATGCGGCAGTTCATTGTCTTTCGCTCCCCAAGGTATCGTCCCTATAGTGTTGTATAAATATTAGATAACACCCCCCAGTAACGACCCCGCAGAAACACAGCCCCGCTAAGGTTGAAGGATGACCCTCTAAAAATACTTGTTTCCCCGCTGAGTTTTGAGTTTAAACACTTTCCCCACCTTGTTTTTGTTGTTTCTCCGTCAAAATTATGCAAGTTCCATCATAGATGACAGCCTAAAATTTCATTTCCCCGTCATCATATTTCTAACCCCCGCTGAAAATGCATGTTGTCGTAATTTCCCAGCTGTATTTTCAAGGCCTGGCGGAGTCGTTACTGGGGGGGGGGTGTTAGATAAGTATAGTAGAATGTAAGATTACTTGTAATGTTTTAGACTGCGTTCACACGATGCCGGCACATTTTGAAAACGGTGAAAAAAGTGACGGCAGCAAAATTTGAGCTAGCGTTCACACGATACCGGCACAATTTGAAAACGGTAGGAAATTTGACAGTAAAAACTCGTTGCAGAACTTTGATGCTAAAGAAAAGTACTTACACCCTAAGAATCGACCAGTCTCGATCCAAAAGCGTCGAAAAATGTTCTGTTTACATCATTATTGAGTGTTCACACGATGCCGTTTCCGAAATGTGCCGATTAGAGTTCCGTTTTCAAAATCTGCCGTTTTCAAAATCTGCCGGCAAAAAATGTGCCGTTTTCGTGTGAACGCAGTCTTAGACGAATGAAAAAACAAAAATGATAAAAGCAAAGAAAAACAAAACATACATATGTGGTAACACTTCCTCGCTTTGTCCAGCCAATGAGACCATCTTTAGCTTCTCTATATAACTCAGTTATTTTGACTGACATCAAGTTTTTGAATGATAATGATGTGACATCAGTGTTTGAAAGTACAAGTCTGACGTTCATTTTAACATGGTTAGCATCAGTTGATTTGATATGGCTGAGGGCGTATGGCATAGCTGTAATCTAGAACAAATAATCATCAAATTGGCAAAAAAGCAGCTACATGCAACCGAAAGTTAATCATGGCAAATATTCGACCTAAATTTCAAAAGAAAAAGTGCTATATCAATGTATTTCAATGGCTAGCAATTTGTTAATTCTCATGAGTAGATTGGTCTGAAAGGCCCTTATGCGCCAGAAATCTGCCTTGTCAATTGCGTCCGCCTACTGCACTGCATGCTAATTTTACCTAGCCAATTCTCTGCTTACAGGATCTTTCAAACCTCTTAAAAAAGTGGACTATGGAATGAAATAAATCAAGTTCTAGTACTATAAGGTAATCCAATCCTATTAAGAAATGCACATTCAGTCTCCGAGCGTTTTACATTTCATTTGCAAAGATTAGAGACAAGTTCCTGACCGAATTTCTATGTGTCTAAGATCTAGTGTCTGAAACTAACGATTCCAGTAGAGCATATATTTGGTGCGATTTCTTGTTCTTCAAGATATGCAGTCATCAAGCCTATTCTCCATTAGGCCGTTTCGTTTGGGCTAATAGGATCGCCGGAAAACGTGTTTCAACTGAGTTGTTTATGTTGTTACCATCTTTCACCACAAGCCAAATGATCCCAATCAATCAGTGGAAGCCAGGTTTAAACCCGGGGGGGTACATAACATGTTGAGGGTGCGGGTATGTGCCGCCCAAATGGGTGGGATTTTGGGCCCCAAATTCTCTAAACAAGGGTCCCTTTTTCGGCAGATTTTCCATAAACAAGGGTGGGTTATCCAGAACTTGGCGAAAAATAGCAAAAAATGGGTGGTTTTCCGCCAAAATTCATCATAAAAGTGGGTATGACCGCAAGTTGCGGTAATTAGAAGAGGGTACCTTTCTGAAAACCGGGCGGCAGACCCCCGTCAATCCGCAAGTCATGTACCCCCCCGGGGGTTTAACGGTTATTGTACAATGTACTAAACTGTTTCGCTTGTTAATGCTAACAACAACAAGAGCAGAATATCTGTAAGAAAAAAACCATGAAAGTTACACTACTTACGGTCCATGGGATAACAGCACTCAGTGAAGCTTTTGATTTACTTTTAAAGAAACTCTCAACAACAGAAGCAGCTTGTGTCGCTGAATTAACTCTGACATACATCTCTACGTAGACGATATTTTTGGGTTCTTGGACGTGATAATACACCTACAATATTGCGTAAACAATGGATTACAGAAAGTAAATGACGGATCAAGATCAAGCTCATTTGCCTAGAAAATAGGACTCTTCTTCGAAAGAAAGTACCCAAAGACTTCTGTGATGAAATTTCTTGATATCTCTCGACTACAAGTATTGAAAATTTCTGGAGAGCTTCTCAGAGGGGCTCCTTCAAAACGTTTCGGTTTATACCACCTTACAGATTCTGTTAGGCTACATCATATACAATTTTCATTCTATCATCAGACTGAAAGCTTCATTTAGGAGATAAATTCACATAGTTCTCAAGGGAACAAACAAGGCATTCATATGCTTCAAGATTGCCCAGATACAAGAGAACTTCCAACATTCACTCCATAGTTTATTCATCCTTTCCATCACAGTAAATGCAGGAAGCAATGGACTCGTGGCTAAGGCACGAGAGATTGCAGGTTTGTTTGCAGTGTGGGTAACAGAGCCTTTAAATTGCCGTCGTCAGAAATGATACGAACTCAGTAACGAAAGTCTGTAGTTGCAGATGCAGCATGAATGTCGATGTATGTGGGAATCTATCTCAAGTCCATCAAATCTGTTTAAATATAACATCTTGCTCGTGGATAAGATCACTTCTCTGCATTAAGAATGAAGTAAAATCTATTGACAGTGCCTCAGAGCTTGTTGAACTGAAGTATCAAGAGCTTCTAAAACCTCGGCAGATTCCAGTACCTTACAACTTTGCTGTTTGGAAAAAATTATAAATCTCTTGGAGAGATTTCCATTACATACCCTAAAAGTGGATGTGCCATCACTTCGATAATAATCAGCCATTTTCGTTTGAAACAATGCAACATTGTTTGGTGTTGTGAAGTTATTGTTTGGACTGTCAGTTAAAACCATGCCGAGTAATTGTTGATTCGTTGGTGGGACAATGGTCGTTGGTGCTATTGTTGTGCTGCCATAAACAACAACAGGACCTAAAACCTGTGGAAGGGATAACAAAAGATGAATAGGGATTGTGTAACTAAAACAAAAGATGAATAGGGATCATGATTTCTGGAACATAAAATGTTCTTATTTCTTTGAAAAGTAAGCTAGAAAGCGATCTATCAAGACATTTACCGTATCAGCAAATCTCTGCGTCAAAGCTTCCAATGTCATTTGATTTAATGTGTCAACGGTTATTTGAGCAGCAATAACAACGTTATTCTCCATCACGAAGAAAACAACATCCACATATTCTGTGATTCCTCTCCTCACCAAAATTGTAATCTGGAAAATAAAGAAATCAAACTTCACACTGTAGTCAAATTATCGGACAGCTGTTTGAAAAAAGTCTCAAAAATTAATTGCTCAACTTTTTAATTCTTGCAACTTCTAATCGTTCTAAAAGTCTCTAAACAGCCAAAACTTTCATCTAATTGTTTCAATATTTCATAAGACAAAGATCCTTCTGAAGAATCTGGAGAGTTAACGAGAAGATAATCAGAATATAACAACAGACTGAAAATACATAGAAAGAATGACTTCAAATTACTTCAAGTCAAATAAAGAACTGAAGACGTGGAAAAGAACGTGTGACTGCTTTGTAAAGCGTCACAATTTGTCGGTCAAAAATGCTCCAGATTTCACCAGAACAGCGTCCCGACCCGAATTCTTCATTCCAAATAATTTTTCCCAAACATTTTAGCTGGAAACAAAAACATTGAACAGTTGAACAGCCTAAGTCCATCATCGTATAACTTGACATGTTCATTAACATGATGAGTCTCATTGCTCTGAGTTTAGAACTAAAACAAATACAATCTAAAATAAAAAAGCTTACGGTGGCAGTATTTCCAGCCAGAGTAACTGCTCTTCTTTTCCTCTTGTACTTCAACAGATAATATGTTGCTATAATCTTTGATTCAAGCGATGTTTTATAAGCTTGGCTTAATACATCTTTTGTCACAGGAACTTGTAATGGAACATAGGCTAGGCCATACACACTAGGTGGAGTTGGTGTGATCAGTACTTTGGACGATGATGGCTGTGTCGTGGAGGAGCTTCGCTGTGTAATGATTATGGCAGAAGATGGTATCTTAGAAGGTCTGAAACTCTTGGGTGTTGTACTTGTGAATGTTGACGTCTGTCCGACAGCTGAAGACGTGACTTCCTTAGTTTTTGCTCCATAGCTAGCAGGAGCTATGCTGCTACTTTTTAATCCAAAGCCTGGTGAGGTGGCAATAATCCTAATGGAAGTGACTGACGGTAAAACTCCTTTGAAGATAGATGATGCACTTATTGCATGCTCATGTGTAGTAAGCCTAGGCTTACCTAAACTAATTGACGAAGAGCTCGCTCGTTTGGTTGTTCCATATTGACCCAGCGTCAAACTGCTGCTTTCTTGCACTTGGAATGGGTAAGCAGTAGACGAAATTGCTGGAATCGATACTGACGGTTTTGCTTCTACAGTGTATGTATTTGTAGCAGATGAAGAGCTGGAATAGACTGTTCGACTTGCTAATTTTGATATTGATTGAAACTGAGAAGAAACAGTACTCGGTACTGTAGCAATGTATATTGAACTTTCTCTTGCAGAGTCAATAGGAGACTGGTTCGACACAGGTAATTTTGTATAATCGAATCTTGAAGTGGTACTAAAAGAAGATGTAGATTTGTAGGGCCTAACCAGAAGTGATGTAAAGACAGGCGTACTTGCGAGATGTCCTCTTGAAACAGACTCGTATGCAGATGAAACTGGATATGCGGTCGAGGCTGGAGTTGACTGAACTGTATTGCTAATGCCAGTCCCGTCAGACTTGGAGCTCAAACTTACGTCAACCGACAGACGTGTTGTTGTGGCTTGACTGTGATAGCTTGATTCAGCGACTTCTGAAGCTTTAATTGTTGATTTCAGCGGATCACTGCCTTGCGGAAAAGCCACGGTAGCAACAGAACTAGATGCAGCCAGAGTAGTCAATGCCGTGTTATTTGCGCCTATTTCCGTCCTGCTTGATACACTTAACACAACTAAACTCATTGAAGGCGGGGAAACTCCTGTTGACAATACAACAGAGTCTTTCCCTAATGTAGACTGTCCAGTAACGAGGCTTGAGGAAAGAGAAATTGCAAGTACGCTTGTTGCAGATATACCTTCTAGAGACGAGTGATCTAGTGTATGGGTAACACGAGGCTGTTCCACGTTAGTTGATAGAATATTTGTCAGTTGTGAGGTCGATACAGCTGTTTGGAGTGCCGTTGCATTTGATGAAAATTCTTTGATTGATACGAATGAATGGATTTGAATGCTGGAAAGTTTTAATGTTGGTGTAACGGCTGATGATACGCTCTCCTGTCTCGATGCTGAAAACTTTGGTGACAGTGTTAAGCCTATATCTGAAACTTCTGATGATGATGATGATGAAGGCTTGGACGGAGCACTCGAACTCTTCATGGGACTGGCAGCTGACGTATTACTTAAGTCAACAAGCGAGCTGCGATTGATTGGAGCAGGAACTGCAAAACTCCTTAGAACAGATGAATCAAAGCTGGGGAGTAAGCTTGTCACCGACGTTTGGGAAATTCTAGGACTGTTACTTTTAGATGCGTTGATACTTGCTAAGGACATCGTGCTAATTGTTTGCGTATTGGGAGAGTTAACTGTTGCAAAATAGCTCGATGTCATACTTGAAACAGTAGGCTCTATTTGGAGACTGATTGTATTCGGCGAAAAATCAACGAATGACACAGAGCTATCTCTACTAGAAACTGTTGGCTCAGAAGCAGAGACTCCAAGCAAGCGTACAGTACTAACTCTTGAGCTCATGCTGTCTAACGTTGAAGCTGGTTTGAATTCAAATGACTTTCCAGTTGTAAACTGGCTCACAGAAATCGACCTTGTTTCGTTGTTAACCGAGATATCGGCTGCTGGCAAGAGTAATGAGCTTTGGATGGCAGTTGACAGTAAAGCAGCACTGGCAACACTCTTTGTTGTCATGGTCATCACGTCACTTATATCAAGAGCCTTTAATGAATAAGCCATTGATGTTGATGTTTTAAAACCTGACAGCAATGACACAAATGCAGCTGAGACGCTGGACGTGGAATGCTGAAAATTACTTATCCCAATGCTTAATGAAACTGAATCACGCAAAGATGTTGCAAAAATAAGTGGCATACCCTGAGATGATTCAGTGGAAGTTATGCTTGTCAGTCTTTTTTGGCTGGACAAAGAAAAAGTCGTTTCCGTTAACGCTGCAGTAAAACTAGGACCTGCCAATGTTGTCTGTTGTTCTGTTGATGTCGCGTTCAAAAAAGGAGGCAAATACGTCATAACGACACTGGTATCAGAAGCTCTATGAATGTTCGAGCTGATTATTTGAGCTACTGATAAGCTTGAAGCCAAACCAGGTGAGCTAAAACCTTGGATGGACAGGCTAAAACCTTGAATGGATTGGCTTATAGCAACAATATCACTTGGTGCGGTATATGATGTATTGATAGATATTGGTGGGGTTACCGAAACGAAAGTGGTTGGGCCTTCGGGCAGCCTCGTAATAGATCGCGTATAGCTGGGTATCGGAGACACTGTATTTGAAATGACGCTTTTCTTCGAATCAACACTGCTGCTGACTCTAGAGATTCCAGTTTCCAAAGAGCTATCTAGAACCATCGTCTCAGAATGTTGCAGTCCGGATGCGGAGGCACCAGAACTGAAAGTAACGCTGTCTTTGTAACTTATCCTCATATCACTATACCTACTAACATCTACAACTCTAGACGATGTCTTCAGGTCACTGCGCATCGCAGAGGTCCTTTGCGTAACGTAAACTGGACTTACACTCGTCACTTGTGAAAGTTGTTTTACGGTTTCGTATACAAGGCAAAGGCCAAGCGATGATGTCAAAATTCTGGCCTCGTTTTGTATCGAAGGATCAAAAAGAGACATTTTCATGGTCGCACTAGGATTCTTTGCTACGGTATCTGTAATCAAATCAGGCGTGTTGGCTGTGGTTGAGTAGGTATTAAAAACAGATGTAGCTTCAACGAAAGAGGGACTGATCAAAATGCTTCCTTCTTGCACTGCTCTACGTTTCCTGTTTATGACGAATAACGGTGGAACAAAAGGTATTGATGTGGTTGTTGGTTCTACTGACACTGGTGATGACGTCACGATCATTGTGGAAAGTTTGACATTTGTTAGCTTTGGTGTTAGCTCACCAGTTGACGATGGTGTCTGCATGCTAAAAACGGCAGTATCAACAATGTTGGAGCTTACACCAGCCGAGGACATCTCATTCGTGGAAGAGAGAGGAAAGTTTGAAAGATTAGGTGTGACATAACTTGCACTGGATTGTGCTGAAGGAGGCCTTACCGTTTGGGGGAGACTGTTTGCACCAAATCGTGACAAAATTGTTTTATTTATGGATACTTTGACGGCATCAGATGACTCTGCAGGGATAACAACAGAACTTTTAGATTCAGTGATACTAACAGCACTGCCAAAGCTTTGCATAATCGAGGTAGTTGCAGTTACGTGTTGAGTAGAATCTACTATTTTAGACACATTTGCACTCATATAATAGGTAATCCAGCAAGGAGTATAGTAGAAAGTAGCACTGGAACCATGACTTGCGTGGCTCGTTTCTTCAATCAAACTGGAGGCTAAAGCATCACTCCTGGATCCTGGTGAGTGCGAAGCAGTTGCAACCATATCAGTGTTCGGTGTTTGACTCCTTGCTAAGACAGACTTTCTACTTGAAGCTACTGACGATAATGTCTTGGGAGCCATAGTCGCAGTCGATTCAAATGATGACAACAGCACCGCTTGCTGAGTTTGATTCAAAGCAAAAGTCAGCAAAGGTTCCACCAACGTACTCGATACATTTCCTTGAGAACTTTCTGCTGGGATATTCAATACAGTAGACTTACTGCCTAGGCTTTTTGTCGGCGTAAATATTGAATTGGAAACAAGTTTAGTGCTAAAGGATGGTTGTATTCGAAGAGGTTCTGTAGAAACTGTGTTCGAGCGAGTACTAGCGATCGCTAATGAGCTACTTTGGTTGATAATCGTTGCAGAAGGTCCTAGCGTTTGAGAATAGCTATGAGCTGATCCAGTCAAAACATCATATCGAGGACTCCCAAGTGCGGTAGAAGATAAAGGAAACTGTAGTGTAGCTTGTGATGGAGAAGCAAGACTGCTAGGCAGGAAGGCATTGCTTGCGTGCACAGACGAGTTGATCAGAGTTGTAGGTGAGGATAAACTGTCTGCATTGCTGGTTGCTGAAATGATGCTCCAAAGAGACGCCATACTGACAGTGCTCTTGTAGGCACCAAGATTGGAACTGCTTTCCAAAGCAGGTGAAGATTCAGACGTTAAACCAACATCTTTACTGACAGAAGCAGTTACAACATCAGTAAATGGCAAAGAATACCCATCAGTACTTGAACCAGTACTAGGTTTCGCGTTTAAGCTGCTTAGGCCTTTAGCAGTTGTGTTTAGGCCTCTGGTGGTTGCGTTCATATTTGATGAATAAATAGATCCAAAACTCGCAATACTAGTGGAAGGTTTAGGTGATATCTCGACACTTTCTGGCACTGATGATTTGCCATGCAAGGCCGTACTGGAAAGTACAGTTATAGACTGTTCGAAAGTGCTTCCCGCAACGACAAAAGATGCCGTAGATCTGTCATGAGTGCTGCTTGGCAACTTTGTTTCGATGCTGGTAGGTATATCTTGCAACAGTGAAGTTGGAGTTGTGTTAGGGGCAGGTCTTGCTGTGATTTCTGCAGTTGATTTTCTTGCCTGGACACTGCTATACGTGATGGGTTTTGATACCAAAACATCAGATGTACTCTGAGCAGTCCACTCAGAGGCAATGGTAATCAAAGATTCAGATACAATATCCTTCTGAGTAGGCATCAATCCATGTGAGGATTCCAAAGTATTAGTTTTTGGATTGCTACTAAAAACATCTGACGATGGTGAAACAGCACTTTTGGTGAATTGTGTCTCTATACTTCTTGTGGCTGACAGCGATTGTGAAACCGACAGAACGATAGATGCAACATCACGACTTCCAGTGCTAAACTCCGAAGATGGCGAAGCTATTGAAGATCGAATCCCTGAACTGTTTGAAGCTGATATAACTTGTTTTGTAAGCTGGAGTTTTGATGTAGCGATAGTTTCAATACCAGATCTCTTGGAGCTTGATAAGACACTTGGAAACACACTGAGACGCATAGTAGTTTCAGAACCAAATGAGCTTCGTGTAAGAGATCCCATGCTTGAACTGGAAACGGACTGAGCAGTCTTTTTTGTCGATGCCATTCCTACAATAGCATCATCACTCACCACCTTGGATTTTACTAAAATTTGCGCACTCTCAATTATATTCCGTTCATAACTTGTTGTATGTAAGATGGTACTGGAAGCCATTCGTTTCTCCGTGATTGGGGAGATTTCTTTCCTTGATGAAAACTTTAGGCCTGAAGACATAACTCTGGAGGTACTAGCGAGGGGAGTTTTATCAATCGGTGTGTATGATTCCGATAGTGACTTTAAAGAAGAGCTGGCATGTCGTAAAGGTGAGGAAGATGATATTGTTTCGTGCAGTACAGCAGTCGTTTTGGCAGTCGAAGAACGAGTTGGCAGTGTTTGTATCAGAAGTGTTGGGGTAGGGCGAATGTCGGTCTTTATAGCTGAACTTGTGATCTCACCAACAGTTTCTGAAAGAAATTAGAAGATTGCGTTGAAGGAGACTATCAACATAATGATATATCAAGAATTGAAGACCAAAGGAAGAAAATATCAAGTGTTGCTTAATTTCAGTATCTGTTTCAGGGAACTAGGGGGCTCAAAGTTACGAGTTTTTGTGCATGCGCTTGCAGCTTCTGCTCTGTCGTTGAAGGATGAAAACAAATGCTGAAGAAATAGCAATTTGAAAGAGATCGGCAGAGATGCTGCTGTAAAGACAGTCTGTCCTCTCGATTAATTAAAATACATCCCCGTGGGTACATCCCCGTACAAATTTAGGTCAAGTATCCCCCCCCCTCCGGGGCTGAACTGAGGTTTGCCAGTAAGAAAGACACAATCTAGAAGGTTCTGAGAGATTTGAGCCGTTATTGAATTCTATCAGAATGCAAAGTCAAAAGATTAGGGTAGGAATAACAAGATCTGAGATGCCCCATACCGTAAAAGCTCCATTAAGCCCCCTCTCTAATAAGCCCCTCCCCTCTGAGTCAAAATTTGAAATAAGCCCCCCTTCTCCATTAAGCCCCCCCCACTTATACAAAATTCTAGAATTTACAAAATATTTTCCGTTTATTTAGCTATACAACCTCACATGTTAATTTTAGTATGATTTGGGATAAAAACTGAGTCGACTTTGTGTATTAGAGCCGGAAAATTGTGTGTTGAATCCGCAAAATATGGAATAAAGGAATTGAAAAGCTACCAAATATATCCTTTTCGCTTGATTTTGTGAATAAGCCCCCCTCTCAAATAAGCCCCCCTCTCTACCAAGCCCCCCCTGGAAGGTCCAAAATTAAATAAGCCCCCCGGGGGCTTAATACCGCTTTTACGGTATTGCATACCATAACTACTGGTTCATGTTCGTCTCACAGGACGTAGAATAATTAAGCAAACTTCATAAAAAACTGACTCTTACTTTGTACGTTTGTCGTAATCATCATTACACTTTCTTCACTTATTACACTTTCTTCACTCAAACTTTGGTCATATAAAACCTGCGTTGTAACTCTATAATTTGTTCCTGGTTCAAGACCAGTGATATTTGCATTCGTGTTATTCGTCAGTTTGAAGATAAGAAGTTTCTGTGATGTATCATTGCAGGGCTTTGCATTAGAGCCATTTACACACATGTATTTGACGACAATCGTGTTGTTGCTTGTAGTGTTTGTACTGTTTGCAGCACTGAAGACCTGCAAGTAGAAGATAACGCAGATCAAAGATTAATGCATGCTCACCTAAGTGCTGGAACCTAAAGTAAATTTGCTTTGCTTAAGGTCTAAATATAGAACAAAAGAAGGCCATTTCCTAATCATCCTTTTATTTTCATCATTCATGGAGAACATCAATACAATAGGCTATTTCCAGACTGGCATAATCCACGTGATGGTGAGGACCCGGTGAGGACCCGGTGACCTCGTGAGGACCTGGTGACCTCGTGTCTTTCCTCGCCATGAATGTCACAGTTAATGTAGCTGTATTTTTGTAGTAATTGTAGTTTTTTTTAATTGATATATTTATAAAAAAAATCCACGTGATCTATGTATCCGTCATTTGTCTCTAAGGTCCAATGGATATCTGTACACGCACCAAAGTCACGTATGCAATCAGGGAGATGAAATTGAGATATCTAGCTAGACAGAATTCTGCATCCAGTACCTATAGTTGTAGTACCTGTATCCAGTACCTAAAGAGCAATGAACTTTCACAATGAGTCAGTTAGCGATAAAAACAATGCACTCAATCAGTCACCTTGCTGCAATATAAAAGTGTACCTTTATGTTCATTTCAACGAAATTTGCTCCCAACTTGATCGTTGTAGCAACAGGAGCTGTTCCTCGCACTTGAACTAAAAGAAAGAATACCGTGAAAACTCTGTTAAGCCCTCGGGCGGCTTATTCAATTTTGGAGACTCCAGAAGGGGGCTTAGAGGGAGCTTAAAATGTGTAGGTGTATGGTATATCAGAGCCGCCAAGTTTTCGCTCATTCTTTGGGCAGCACAAAGGTAGCATTCTCAAATCGACTTGCCAACATGGATACACCGGTTCCCATTTGATCACCGAAGTTTAGCATGGTTGGGCCAGGTTATTACCCGGATGGGTGACCACCTGGAAACTCCCGTTATCGTAGGTACAAGTACCCCATTAACCCTTTCACCCCCGGAAGGGCCATATAGCCCAACAGTATTCATTGAGAACTGCGAATTTTCAGGGGGTAAAGCATTTAGAGTTTGGATTGATTTGAAAGGGTATGGACATAGCATTTATCTATTGCTTATTGAATCACTGATTATGATACCCCCTGGAAAACGACGATCTACATTAGGTTTTCCTGTTATGCTTAATTTTAAACGTGTAAAATTGGTACCTCGGTGAGAAGGCAATTAAAACATGAGAAGCACCTACTTTAAGGCTGCACGCTGTGTAAAATACGCCCAGAGGGAGAAAAAAATGCCTGAGCTGAGGGGGTAATGGAATTGCAAAGCGCCCTTGAATAAATTGAATTATAGAAAAGGTGCTATTTAAAAGCAATAACTTTACTTTAATAACTTCACTATCCCGGGGGGTACTTCACTATAAATTCATACGGGGGTGTGCGCCGCAAGGACTTCTGCTACGACCCAATCCCAGAAATTTGGTCCGATATTGATACCCAATCCCAGAATATATGTCAGATATTGATACCCAATCGAAGAAGTAACAAAAGCAATGCAACGTCAAAAGGATAAGGGATTGAGGGCTGGGAACGATTATTTTGGTTCCAAGTTGCCATTGGAACGAGGTTCTGATCTGAGGACGTTTTTCAACACAAAAATACCTGAAATCAGTTCACCTGAAACTGACCACGTGTTGCTCGAAAATTTATCCAGTTGTACTTTCATTCAACACCCACTACAGAATTTTGAGTAACCCCCAATCCTAGAAAATTCCAAGTGAAAGTATACCCCAATCACAGAAATTCCCCAGTAAAAGGATACCCCAATCACAGAATTTTCAGGCCAAAAACTACCCAAAACTGGCGCACATCCCCGTCTTACCCATAGTGAAGTACCCCCCCCCCCCCCCGGGTTCACTATCTCAACTGGGAGATTGTCTATCTTAGTAGGCTTGCCCAATTCTATTTCCTCAAGTGCGGCTTACCGTTCCCTTTACGGTTCTTCCTGGATCCCATTCCAAAATTCCGTCAATACATATCAAGGATTGCAGAAATCACGAATCCGGAAACATGGGAAGGGATAGTGAGACGGACTTCAGGAAATAGACTTGAGGCAACACTGTATCTTAGGGTAACAAGACAAGGGATCTACCTTACATGGGAGATAGATCTCTGTCTTAGAAGGATCTCTAAAAAGTCACAATGATACTTCAAAAATATATAGGAAAATGCAGATAAAGCTCACCTTTTGGACATCCTAAAACCCTGACTCTGAAGCATTTATGACCAACAAATGTTGTCGCTTCAATCTCAACGAATCTTGCGATTCTTGTATTTTTCAGCCAGTTAACTGCAATTTCTGTCCTGCCAATTGTTCCCTTGTAACTCTATGGAAAAATTAGGGATACTACTATAAACTAATGAGACAGGTGCTGTTTTAATAATGGAATTTGCTTTGCTACAATAAAACAGTACAGATACCTGATATGAATTTTGATGGAGACAAACTTCCATCATATCAATCAAAATTTCTAACCATGAAAAAACTTCAAAATATTGGCTGGAATTTCTGATAAATGAACAAGCTGAGGAGAGAATTGTTACTCTTTGGCATTAAACAGAAGGCTAGTGGTTCAGATTTACTGTCATATGTGAGTCACTAAAACAATACTTTCGGGGGCAAAATTAGAGCTGATGGACAGTACTGAAAAAAACGAAGTAACGTGGTAGCGGCGCGACCAGTAAGGTAGCTGAAATGCTCCAATTTCCCAGGAAGGAGGAAAGGAAAGAAGGAACGGAAGGAAGGGGGAAAGAAAGGAAAGGAAGGGAGGAAGGAAAGGTAAAGGGATAGAATGGGGTGGTTTATTGGGAAAGAAGAAGAAATTGTGTAAAAAGCAATGAAGGTTCTTGGCTTGCTAACAGGAAGAAAAATATTTTATTGAGCCCTGCTGCACCCCTGCTGATGAAAAGACCTTGGGCTAAAAAGTACTTACAATGACTCTCATACCTCATCCATACTGACACAGTTAAATCAGCTTTATCTAAACTAGGTCAAGTTTCAATTAACCAGATGCATTTGATTTTTGGTATTGACCAATTAGAAGTCCCCATTAGATCATCTGGTGTAGTTGAAGTTGGATGGACTTACAAGTGAGAAAGGGGCATTAGTTATACCATATCATACAATCTGATCGTCTATGAGCACTAGAGCAACTGAAGTACAACAAGAAATACCCCTGAGGGACTGCAATTAAAATCTATTCAAGTTAATCAATGAAAAGATAAAAAACATACCCCTTCTGCCTTCATATTCGTATTTTCAAGTCCTAACTTCAAGTTGAATCCGGTGAGCCAATTTTCCGCATTCGGGTTGCCAGAAATAACAATTCCGGAGACCGGACGCAAATCACCAAGGTCTATCCGTAGTATTTTTAGTTGGCTTGTCATATCAGCACACCAAGCTTGCGTCGAGTATATGTCAAGACTTTGTGTAAGAGTTTCACTTGTGCCAGATAATACTGAGTAGAACTTAGTGCCAGGAAGTGACGAGATGTCAGCAGCACAATCTAAGCAAGATAACGAAATGATAAGATGCAAAGCCGGTCTTCTGTTGACGTAAAGCAGAAAACTTATGCTGCTTATTATTCAAAAAGATTGCATTACAGAGCATGGACTTGCTACAAGTCTGTCTCTTCTCTTTTGTTAACACAACACATGAAAGATGAAAGCAAAGCAGAACGGGGTGAGTGGCCGAGGGGCTTAAACAGTTTTCTTTAGGTAGCTGAAGTTAAGCTCGGTTGAGTGAGGTCAAACTCCGGATGGGTGACCTCGGAGACCTGATCTCACAACTCACCTCGCCGTCCTTCGGGACGTTAGACTAGGGGTCCCATGCCTAGATGTGGCATGCACAGTGACCCTAAATTAGCTTTCAGTAGCCAGAAATCCTGACAAGCCCACTCAAAACAAATTGAAAAACAAAAAACAATGGAGTGAAGAGAGAGAAGAGACTCTCCTGCTTCCTATGTTGCATATTCTTTGTCTAGTGTTGACAAGAGAGAACGAGAGACTTGTACAAGAGTTCAAAGCCATACACAGTACAAATGTATAATGCAGGATTCAAGCTTGCCAAAATTGCACGGAGAAAGTCCTGAGATTCTCTATCAAAGGTCATATTACAAGCATTCACAAAAACATTTTCGAAGGGTGATCAAAAAAGCAAAAGTTCCCGAAAGTAAAGGGTAAGACGTGGTCAAGCTACGGAGTGGATGAGACGTACAATAAAGTCACTGCCCTATATTGTTAACCTCATCCCCAGGGCATTTCCAGCCCAGTATGACAAAAGGCACTGGGGACAAGGTTGCTACATTGTATAAACAGAAGTTGGGATGTTTCTTATTTTACTGGCAGTAACTTTAACTAAAGGCTACCTTTGACCAAAGACAAATGTCTTCAAGAATTTGAACATGTTTATTGAATGAATTTTCTTGCAATTCCCTTACGTCTTCAAAACATCAAGTTTCCCAACCTTTATAAACAAAATAAAACAGTGAGATTGGGCCATACCTGCATGTTTTGCGTAAAGCTCAGCTCGAATACAAAATTCTATAGGCGCAGGTCCACCTATTCCACTAGGTCCTCCAGTCAATGGATGAATTCTAATATATCTCGCTATTATTGTTGGAGTGAATGAATTCATCACTGGGTCTTGTCCAGTTCCATTATTGCCAGTGAAAATCTACGGCAAAGAATTAGAACGAGGAATCAATTTTAGAACAGTCTACAACTGGTGACAATGTACAGTGTGTCCCACAAAATTTGTGCCCCATTTGTGCTGCGGCTGTGAAGGAGCTGCATAGCATTAATAATCTCATTTTTACACCTTTCCATATGTCAGGCTTCAACTTAGAGTTTGAGATCTTGTTTCAGTCAATATGACGAGTGGCCACTGGTTCGTTGCAGAGAAAATGCAAAATTAGTGGTTGCTTCAAAACAGCACTCTTGTTGTTCTCCAGCAATATAAATCAGTTAAAAATGCTTCGAAGAAAGGGTTCTTGCATCATATTCGAATTTTGTCTGCATTCTAGGGTTTGAAGTGTGGTCATATAGATAAATGACACTATTAGCCCTTTTCAAAAAGCAGAAAGAATCTTAGTACAACGCTTCCCCGGAAAATTACTTAATTTTCATGGACATTCTTGAAGGAGTTGTTGGGGATCTCTTCTTTGGCCAGACAATCTGATGCGAAATTTCGCAGAAAATATTTTCGCTTTTACAAAGTGATGCTGTCTGTTGAGAAAAAAATGAAAATTACCTTTCTCTGACCATTCTCGTTGAAAAAATGATACTTCTCAGCAGTAAAATTCGCATATGAGATATGATAAGAGGAGACCATATCGTTAGATGTTCTTCCATATCTCCCCTGCGTGGTAATCGCCTGTACAGCCAAAACTCTACCCAAATCAAATTGAAGCCATTGATTTGCAGCAAATGAAGTACACCAAGCATTGCGCATGTTAAGTCTTGCATGCGAAGGAGGTTCACCAACGTGACTTGAAGATGCGGAAAACTGGGAGTCCGGAATGATTTCATTTTGAAGACCAACCGGATACAGGACTTCCTCTGAAACGGAAAATGTAATTCGAATGGTCTTGTTTGTTTTCTAGTAGCATAGGATGGATAGAATTGAGCTTGGAGAGTTTGAGACCTTGTTAAGGTAATCTGACACGTAGTTGCTGATTTATTGCACAACAAAGTCAAAGTAAGCAACGATACATCCTACAATCAAGCAGATACTTCAAAGAGTTGAAAAATGGTCAACAGTGTTGCTTAGAGTAAAGCAACACTATTGACGCTGTTTCAAGGGGCGACAAATCTAATATACAGCACCACAACCAACTCTTTTTAGTATCGTTGGTAAAGCTGTTTTTAAAGCAACTACAATCCCGAGTTTCTTATGACTTTGGATAATTAGTGAAGCCAGGGTCGTTTCCTTTGACGTAACTAGGGCCATACCAATCGCTCGTCTATTTTTCCAACGAAAATACAAAAAATCATCTGTGAAACATTCGAAAACCCAACATCACTTACGTCCAACAGGTGGGCATCCAAACAGTTCGAATCGTAAGCAAAACTTCGCATTATGGCCAACGAGAAGGAGTTTCGATGTTCGAAGTCTCACGTATCTTGTCGTTATAGAAACTGGCGACCAAACATAACGAATTTTATCGCTGTCTCTTGATGGTGCTACATTGACCTGCAAGAAAAGAGGCATCAAAATCATTCTGCAGATTCAAATCCTTTACATAGTGGAACGCCGTAAAGCTCTCTTATTAAGGCCCCGGGGAGAAGCTTATCTAATCTTGGAGACTCTAGGCAGGGGCTTAAAATATAAGGGGCTTATCGCAGGGGGGCGACAGAGGAGATATTGCGTGAAATGATGTTATTGAGCAATCTGACACAAAGAAGTGTTTGGATACATACCCATTTCGAAATGATAAATCAAGATTTTAAGGCCCAAACAAGAAAATATTAAGTGTTGACTTATTTCAGGATCTGTTGCTTAAAGTTACGAATGTTCGTGTATGGGCGTGTGCAGTTTCTGCTCTGTCCAGAGGGGTGCTTATTCACGAAGTCAAATGAGAAGAATGAGTCAAATGATGACAGCTTATTTCATTTCCCCCATAATCTTATGGAATAAGCATACACATTTACGACTCAAATACACAAATTTGACGCAGTTTCTGTCCTAAACCTTACCAAAATTAACACGCATTAATGAACGGCAAATCTTCGGTAACCTCCAGCATTTGATGTACGTGGGGGCTTTGGGGTTCATTTGGAAAATTCGGCTGAAAATTACAAAATCATGTAGCTTTTTCCATCCAGGCAGCACGGTTCTGTCAATTTTTACAAAAAAAAAACCAGAGCCTACAGTTTCTAAAAAACGTGGTTCTAAAAAGATACCAGTAAAATAAAATCAGTACACTTACCACGTTATTTCCATATTTATCAACTGCTTTGGTCTGATTCTTGAAGATCACCCCGTCGTCACTAATCTGTCCATAGAATTCTCTGATATCATTTGGCGGATGCTGGGGGTCACCTTGTATAGCGATACCATTCAATGGTATTCTTGTCCCAAGATCAATCTGTATCCAGTCTTCCTTCCATGTCTGATTTCCTCCACACCAGCAGGAGGCTGTCCGTAAACGTGCTTGTGAGGCTCCCCAAAATCGGGGTGGGTTTCGTGCATCATAGCTGTTGTAGACGCTTGAAGATGACAGCTGTGCAGAGTTGACTAGGCCATTGGCGATTCCAATTGGAACACGTTGGTTGCAAACTGAAAGAAGTCAAGACAAGATATATATCAGGTGTTCCAGAAAAAGTATATAGCTTTGATCGGGCCCAGCGAGGTGAATTTAGTCAATAGCTAATTACTCTCAAAAGTAATTATATTGATACTTAAAGGCAGTGGCGGATTTAGGGGGGTGCAGTTGGGGGCAACTGCCCCCCCTTCACGATGAAAACTCAGCTTGGCGCCCCCTCTTTGCCGAGAAATGCGCCCCTCGTCGTTATCCTATGACACTCTTATTTAAATTTTATGACCAAAATGTAGGGCAAATGTAGAAGTAAAGACGTTATTTAGTAGAAAAATTAATGAATTTTCTCAATCAGGAGCCCAAAAATTTTCGCGCGCCTTTGGCGCGCTTTTTTTCTATCATCCTTTGGGCGCTCTCTTTTAAGGCTGCCCCTCCTTCAACTTTGAGCTGGATCCGCCCCTGCTTAAAGGGGCATGGTAACGTAATGTAAACAAACTTCTTTCAAAACAACGATTTTGCAGTATTTTTGATAGGTCATATCACAGTGATTTTCCAAAACTTTTCTCAAAATGAAGGTGTTATTTCGAAGATGGACTCTTTTACTTCGTAGAGAAACAAACGAAACACTCATATGTTGTACGATCAAAGAGATATTGGTGGATTTTTAAATCTAACTTTCTTATGGATTCACTCCATCCACCAAAATCGGTGCAGCACACACGTGTGGGCAACAATATAGATTCTAGAGATAACTGGTTTGTTTAAGGTTACGTGACCCTGCCCCTTTAACTTATACATAGATACCTTGTTTGTTGGTATTAGTGCTTTGGGGGGGGGGGGGGGAGTAAGGAAATTAATCTTGAAGGCTCACATTTCCATCTACCTACAAACCAGAGCTTTGCTTCTTTGGCCTAAGCAAATTCTTGACGAACATCAAAGTTAAAAGCTGAAATTAAAAGAGAAAAGTTGAGAAAGTGCGCAATGGGCGACTTCTAGCAAACATAATAAAATATGATCTACTATTTTTCGAAGGTTATCACTTAAGTGACCATGTAACTGTGAGGAAGTGAAGAGAAACGCGCGAGGTCTGGAACGAGTGCAACATTTTTAGAAGAGCATGTCACTAGGTAGAGACTGTGTGGGCGTGCGTGAAGTGAGAGAGTTTGAGGAGAGACGATAACTAGGTTGCGAAGAAACGTTGTGAAGATAGGTTGAGAAGAATAAAAGCGAGAAAACGAATTTACTGTGTATTTATGAGTCACCGCTTCGTTACATAACACAGACACAGACCATGTAAACTACTGAGGGGCGCATCGCATTGTAAAATCTTGTACGCATTTGGCAACAAATAAACTTCTTTTATGCGTGTTGCACAATGTATCAACCTTGATTGAGCTGAAGAGGCAAGTCTATCATGACTGAGCTAAAGAGGCAAGAGTTTGTCATCTTTAACCAGAAGGTCTGTCTATCCATGGTCAATCGATCTAAGTAGCATCACTTCTTTTATATAGTTGCACAATGTTACATTGATAACTAAACAAATAAAGTATTAGTAATTGCGCTGCGAACTCTTTTACTCTTTTACTCTTCTACGAAGTCTTTTATGAGCTTTGTAACATCGCAAATGCTTCGCATTTGGCAACAATCGATCGTTTCTAAATCCTATTGCTAAAGTCTCGTACGCATGTTTGGATGTGTGATACACCCCTCGTAAAGCTTCCGAAAAGTTTACGTTCAATCTAAGCCAGCAATGGAAACAAAAAGGTTCCCGAAAACGTAACGTTGTTCTTCCTTTCCTTTCGCGCCAAAAATACGGTTTGAACAAGAAAACAGACTGGGAGCACGTCTCTGGGTCATGAATCTTTATCACTGTAACGTCCGAAACCAATTTCGGCTTTCTTTGAGCTGGCAACACGGAGCCTTCCGTGTTCTCTTGAGCATCTCCTTGTCAGGAAGCAAGATCTCATACCTGAACTATTACCATGGTTACCAGTGTAAACAACCTTTCGAAGTCGTTAAGGCAAATGGGGGATTCTCTTCTGGACTCCGTTTTGGGACTTATTCCTCAAATTTTTTAAAATTAAAATGCCTAAATAATCAAAATGGATAGCTGAACAGCAATCTACTCTTTCATTCTTCTGCCATGGTGTGTTCTTCAACCGCTATCAAATGAACAGTTGTTGCATTGCAGACAAGACTGCTCTGCTGGATTGCTTGCAACTAAGTGAGCTGCTATAAATCTTTCAGATGTCCTCAAATGATTGCTGATATAGCACTAGCACACAGTATTTTAGAGTATTTTCGGAAAGTTTTAAACAATGTGAATCTACCTGCTTTTACAAAAAAACAATACCTCCATCCATTGCCTAGATCTATCTTTCAAGATTCTTTGCAAGCACAACGACATTGAAAACTTCTGCACCTGTCGATAGGACCTATCAAGGCTGGACCAGAGCAACGTAAGCTGATGGACCAAGTCTGAGAGAATACTGTTCCTTATGCTTAAAGATCAAGCTTCTATTCTTGAAAGAAATACTAAGAAACGGGAGTCTTGCTGTCATATGTAAGATTTGCTGGTCATTTTATGTGACAGGCTTCGAGTCTAAAACGTTAGAAAAGCTGCCAATCTTAATGATTTAATCAAGCAAAGACTCTTCAACCTTTAAAAAAACAGTATAATTTTGCTATGTTTCGCTGTTCGCCTTTAATACTTCGCAGCTTAGCTGCAATGTTAAGTCACAAGTTAAATGAATCTGGAATGTAAGATTAAAGGAGTCACTTGACAATCATCAACAATTGTCTACCAGCAAATAAACAAATTGTACTCTTAAATTGTCAACATACCTTCAGAACTTTGATTGTTACTCGACGTCGATATATTTTGAGAACCAGCCACAACTGCACTTGAAGTAACAGAGCAATCAACGTGACCCAAATGCAAGACCACAAGCAGCACCAGAGAGCAATAAAAATTGCATATTTCTTGCATTGCCAGCATGCTGAAGTTAAATTTTCTCGGCATTGCCTGATGCCTTTGAAGCATTATAATTTCTCTCTACTTTGCCAATAATCAGGAATATTTGCTTATTTGTTTAAAAACATTTTGTGGTCGAATAAATGAAAATTCACTGCCAACATTTTGGTAGCCCTTCACATTGCTCTCGTGAGCCTGGTAGTAACGATCAACTTTATGATAAACAACTGCGTCTCTAATTCAAACTGCCATTCAATTTGAAAACAATACCTTACGAGCAGGAAATGCAGAAGAATTGAAAGACTCCAACTGAAGTGCAAAATACGGAATAGAACGAGGAACGGATCCAGGCATTAAAAAGAGAATTCACCAATTTATGATGATACCATAAATTTTGTCCAGCCACGATATTCTAAAGACTTTGTCCTTTTTGAGCCTGAATAATTCTTTAAAGACCCATTGCTAACCATGACCCTTAGTGCTCCGAATGAAACGCAAGACAAAGGGAATTTAGGCCAATAAGGACTTTCAGATAATACGAAAGTCGACTTTGGCGCCACAAAGGATCATGGTTAGAAATGGGTCTTTAAACATTCATATTTTTGCAAATCTGATATGGTTTCAACGGGACATAGTTTAAGTCTGGAATAGAAACCACGCTTTTTGAAAAACCGAGATATGTCAGTCATGTTTCTCTGTCATGAACATCGCAAAATAGAGAAATGCTGAAAAATGCGACACAAATACGCGAGCTGAGGCTGAGCAATATTCTTATAATATTCTTAAGAACTGGATGATTCTGAGCCTGAATAATCATATAAACAATATTCTCATAAAAGAAGGCGTATCGTGAAAAAAAGACCGGGTGAAAGTACCAAAGTACTTGCAAATCCTAGAGTAGAGTTCGGTCATGTAGGACCTTAGTAAAGCTTAGGCACTAAGTTCCTGACAAAAGTAATAACTAGCGAAGAACGACTTAATCAAATCCGGAATCGCATTGTTGAAATTGTTCCCTATCCCTATCGTCCGCCAGTTCTTCCTTCAGTTCGGGTTCCGTGTTTTGCATTTCAGCAGACGCCAAATTGAAAAGCACAATACATTTCTTTAGTTTCGGCAGACTAGGTCACGTGATGAGTTGGCGTAATAAGATACCAACACTGAGTTGATAATGGAAATGCAGTGCTTCTTCTTTCGCACGAAAAAGCAATATAATTCAAAACTTTGTCGTTGGTAACAAGGGCTCCTGTAGCTGGTTGTCTATGCAAACAATGGATCGACACGGTGAATTCCCTTATAAAACTATTTCCAGTTTAGGAATGTTTAGAAACATTTCCAAATTTTTAAAATAGAATTTCAAATATTTTTGTAGATCAAAAAAGATCCAACTACTTGATCCTGCTGGAAGTCCTAATTGACCACGAAATGTGAAACGAAATTAAATACAAGTAACTGTGAATTAGATGCGAAGGAACTCCTTTAAGTGGAAGAATTGTTCCACTTTAAACAGACAGAACTTTCTCAGGTATCACGTTGATTTCTGGCCCAGCTCTAGGTAGATTCGCTTTTGATTCTGCCTGGCTTTACAAAAAACAAAGCAAGTGCAAATGGCAGTTCTAATAACATGCATGGCAAGTGACTGGCCAGTACTGGCAAGTAAACAACAAAGCGTGTTTTGAATAACTTATTTCAGGAATCAAATGCGAACAATCCTATTCTTTTCAAATTCAATAATGTTTGACGTCACGAAGTAGAAAGCTATTTGTAACCTAGGGAACTTGATTTAAAATTAAAGAAGCCACATAAGGTTTAATTGTATTTGAAGAATATTCCATTGTTTCCTCAGACGCTAATGGACTGAATACAGAAAGAAAACGAAAGTGTAATCTGGAATAGGATCGATGAAACTGTGGAATTGGATAATGAAATAGTACCAAGATAAGGTGCTATCCTTTTTCAATGGAGATTAGTTAAGCTCCTTCTTTCCCTGCTTCCTTTGATTCGTTGATTTCACTATATTCTACAGCAGGACAAGAAAGAACACAGCACAAAACAATGAACTGCGAATAAGAGATGGAGATGGAACAAATGGGAGCCAGGTCCAACACAATGCTCCTCGCATCTCTAGTTCTTCCTTATGGTATTATCTACATTGTTGACAGTCTTAGCTTTAATGAAACATATTTAGTCATGCTCCTTTTTGCGGCACCAGAGTCTATTCTTGTGTGATATGAAAGTCCTTTCTGGCCTATTTTCTTGCTTCTCATTTGGTAAACAGAGGATCATCATTAGTAACTGGTCTCTAAAAGTAATCTTATCTTTAAAGCAGTCTTTCAGACTCGTAGCAACTAAGGAATTTTATCTAAACGGATAAGGGCAGATTTTGTAATACAATAGCAACAGTAGCTTTAATTGACACCTAAATTCAAAGCGATTAATGACAGCAGACAAAGGAAATTTTCTCAAACGGCAAATCAAAACAAACACGGCTGCAGTAGTTGCCCCGAAACCTGTACGGTAAACTCTCGCCTTGTGCGAAAAGTGGTTTTTAAGAGAAGTTATGTGCTTATAACGAAAGAAGGAGGGTAAATCTAAAGTTCTGCTCCCGGATTTTGTTTATTTGATTCAGCAGCCAAGCAGAAGGCATAATAATTCCCGGGTATTTGGGGCTTAATGAAACAATTACCACACAGCTCCTGAATCAAATAAACGAAATCCCTGATACATAACTTTAGATTTGCCCTTCTTCTTTCGTTATAAGCACATAACTTCTCTTAAAAATCACATTTCGCTTGCACAAGGCGAGAGTTCGTCCTACTGGTTTCAGTGCAACTTTGCGGCCGTGTTTGTGTTGGTTTACTGGTTGAGAGAATTCCCTTTGTCTGCAATCGCTAATCGCTTTGAACTGAAGTGTCAATTAAAGCAACTGTTTCTATTGTATTACAAAATCTGTCCTTGTTTAGCAACTAAGGAATTCTGTCTGAAACGTCTAACATATATTTAATCGTTTCGCTAACATGCTTGTAACATCAACTAGCACGGGCATATTACCGCGTTTTAAAATCCTTTACAGGCGAGGGTACTCTGTTTTGAAAGAATACTCCGTACAGTAACTTAAACCATGCTCAAACCTGTCATTCGGGCTCCTCAGCTCAGGAATTCCGCAGGGGTGGCGCCAGGGGAGGGCTAGGGGGCTACAGCCCCCCCGTCGGAGGCATCCAGCCCCCCCGTCGGAGGAGATTTTGGGTTCTCGTCGGAGGAAATTTGGCAAAATAACGCATGGAAACACTACTTTTCAGTCATTTTAGCCCCCCTGTCGGAAGCTCCAGCCCCTCTGTCGGAAACTTTCTGGCGCCACCCCTGGAATTCCGTCCAAAACGTCAAAACATATCTTCAAGCGTCTTGCTAACATGGCTCTAAAACATTAACTTGCACTTGCATACCAATAAAGTAAACAACCCCCTACAGGCGAGGGTACTATATATTTCAAGACTTCTCTGTATACCAACTCAAACCTTGTATTCGGCGTCCTCAGCTTTGGGTCCTTCAGTGTTGTCTGTTTTACCAGGAACAATATCTGTTGGTTCTTGCTTGTTTGTATCTTGTGAAGAATCTTCTGTTGATTCGGCAGCAAGAGAATCTGTTTTAGCATCAGCATATGTTTTCATTTTGGAAGTCCCTTCTGTTGCAATGGCTTCTTGTGTATTTGTATCACTCGCAATAGATGTACTGACAAGAGGTGAGGCAATTTCTGGTATCTCTGCATCAGCTGTATCCTGTAAGAAATGTAATTAACTGTTATACGCCTGGCAGAAATTATCGGCTTTGATTTTCGCAGAAAAGTTTGATTAGTGACTGAGGATGTGACTAAACAAATACAATTCAAGAGAGAGCACTAAGGGATACGTTTTGGGGTCTTACAGTGAAAGCGGAAGTAGCGCACCATGTAAATTCAAAGATTATTTGAAAAAATTTGGATGACAATTTGAATATTGCTTTGTTATTTGCTTCCGTGCGATTCGAACATTGCTTCTGTTGGGCGGAGAATATGAAGGATTACAGTAGCAGTTCCTTTCCTTGAAAAACAATATGAATGAGAATGTTCAATGATTTCTTCATGCAGAAAAAACGAAACCAAATGATCATTCGATTCTTTTTTGAATATTGACAACATGAGTGGTACGCTTCTACTGATTTCACTGTAATAGAAAAGGATACATCAATATAAGTGTGCATCTGAGAAACTTAAACTCACGACTGAAAAGGTCAAGACCAAAAATGGCTTAAATCCAGTCATTATGAAAGAGATTTTTTGAGACATAAGTTAAAAAAAATCTAATGCAACCATTCATGTAAATTTCTTAGCCAAAGGCCAGTGGAAAGCAGTTTCGGAAACGTTTACATTTGAGCAGGGCTCAACAGAATACTTTTCTTCCTGTTAGCAAGCCAAGTACCGTCATTGCTTTTTACACAATTTCTTCTTCTTTCCCAATAAACCACCCCATTCTATCCCTTTACCTTTCTCTCGTTCTTTCTTTCCCCTTCCTTTCCTCCCTCTCTTCCTTTCTTTCCCCCTTCCTTCCGTTCATTTTTCCTTTCTTCCTTCCTGGGAAATTTGAGCATTTCAGCTACCTTCCTGGTAGCGCCGCTACAACGCTAACTTCATTTTTTAGCCCTGCATTTAACAGTGAAATAGTGTATTGAAAACTATGTAAAACATCCTCAGATTTAACTTAGGGAGCGGTCATGTTTAATCCTGGGTTCCAGGGCAGAGGATAATTAAGCACAATAAGAGAAAAATGCATACCCCATCTTGAACAAAGAACTGCTTTCATACCCCACCATCTTGCAGCAAAATTGTTTAGTACCCCATCAAGAAGTCTTTGTACATAAAACATAGATATAAGGACAGACACCCCAAAAACACCAAGTTGTCCCAAGAGATTTTCATACCGTTTTTCAAGTGATTCATCATTTCCAGGTGTCTGTTACTTTTCTTTCAATCTTTTGATCAATGACTTCATCCAAAATTTTTTCAAGCAAAATAGTTTTTTACCCCGTAAAAATTGCCCTTAATATTTTCGTACTCCCACAAAATAATGGAAAAAGGGTTCATAGCCGTGGCGAAAATCCTCCGTACCAATTAGTAAATTTTGTTAAGGAGAAAATAATCTCAAAAAATATTTCTCACGCTCCCATTTTGTAGCACAACTTAAAACACGCGGTACCAAAATCTACCGCCTAAAAATACTAGGTCCCAGTCCTGATTTAAACTACGCGTCTCAAATGTACTTTGTAGACTAGCGCAGTGGAACGAACACAACGTCATAACTAAACTAAACTAAAATCCGTTCACCTCCGCCCCGGTACCCAGGATTAAAAATGACCGCTCCTTTAAAAGCCTCATTAGTTGCTGCAGCTTAAATTCTTTAACAAGATTGAATAGCTTTTCAAATGTGATCTTCCAAGAGATCATACATTTTGGAGGCAGCCGAAATAATCGAGCTTTTAAAGGTAGTTGGTCATGCCTCTGATTGGCTGGAAGTCATAGCTCAACACAATGGATGTCTCTGTGAATCTATGCACTTGAAACAAAAGAGGGCTGATTGTTAGCAATTTCCACGGCAGTAGAAAGTCAATAGGATCAGCAGCCATTCAATCCTCCTATTCTTTGTATGGTCACTATCACCCACACAGATGCGTGACAGACTGCCTTTAATCTAAGAAAAGAGGTACCTTTGGTGTATTCTCTTGCACCTCAGTGTCTCCTGCTGCCTCTCTGCCAGATGACTGGACTGCTGCAATGACAGCCTGAACTATTTCTTGTGTAGAAGCTTGAGCTTTTGACGTTTGTCCCTCCGTTTTTTCGATATCTGCTACTGCTGTAGAACTTCCTAGTGCACCTTCATTGGCAATAGCGAATTCTGTGGGCGTGCTTTGATCTAGAATTGAATCAAATGGCAGCGTGAGAAAAATACATACACTGTCTATGAGATTGCAAATCATATTCAATGACAAATAGAGAATGAGAATAGGAGCGAGGAACAAAAATTTTCCGACGACAAAACCACCAACAACAACAGCAACAACAGTCGTAGGAATATACGTTAAATTTATGCATTATATGATCGATCTAACTCCTCAGTAACTAAAATTTCACAATCCAACCTTGCAATCAACACAGTCAGTGAATATCAATTAAAAATATGCTGTAAATTCAACCATTCCTGTTGGAATTTATTTTTAGCACGAATAAATTCACACTTTTATGCATAGGTGGTGCACTCGTTTACCTAGCGCGCATGCTCTTCAGCAACATAGCATCATGCGCACATGACGAACGCGCGGGTCACCAACCGAATCTCCTGCAAGTGGAGGACGGCCTTTAGGTCTGTCAGATGACTAAGGAGCGTATTTATTTTCACCTGTAGTTTACAAAATCATATCAATGCCTTGGACTGTCACAGCTGACAACAAGATCAATGTATTTGTTCTTCGAAGTAAGAACCCAAGAAGAACCAGGGTTCTTACATAAAGGAGTAGATATTGAAGATTTCATGCTGTAGAACGTTCTTATCCGAGGAACGTTCTTATATGCAGCTTTTATAGTAACTTTAGCAGAGTTTGAAGTACCTTGTTGTGAAGATCCAGCAGCAAGTTGCTGAGCTTGTTGATTTGCAGCTGCCTGCATAATGGCACCAAACTGAGAGGGATCTGATACGAGCTCAAGACCTTTGCCGTCAGTCATTGCAAGTGTCACATATTCACTATTGCCAGTGTGTTGTTGCATTAGTTGCTTGAATGCTGCTTCCATCTCAAAACTTAATAGGACATTTCCAACCTGTTTGGAAAGATCAGATAAGTACAATAAACATTAAACCTTAGAGAACATGCAGCTCTCAAACCTTAAATAAGCTTCCTACGAACTGATTCACTAAACATAAAAAATGTCCCACATTGAAATGTTTGGACATTTCAAATGTTACATAAAATTGATATCCACAATAGACTTTTAGCTGTTCTAAAACGAATCTGGATTGGACGATATTTCACTACATTTTGTAGAATTTTCGAATGAGCACAATAGACCTTTTCAAAGAGGTCTGGGACGGCGCGCTACTTTTCTGGAAGATGGCGGATAAGCTGCGGAGGGGAATCCCCTTCGCATTGCAAACGTTAAAATGCAGTTGCAGTGGGCGACGTAATGCAACGAAAACCGAAATTAATTCCAGCTAATGTGCACTCAAAGGACCAGAAATGCCCACAAAATCTTCCAACATCAAAATAAAGAGTTGGTTATCACATTAAAGTGATATGTTACAAGGAAAAGATTATTTCTTCGAGTTCGTTGAATTTGGATTGTATAATAATTAGTTGCCAATGTTAGATTTTTATTCATGAATAAACTTGACGTTATCTATTGCCCTAACTAAGGGTATACGAAGGCACTTTTGGTACAAACGTATAGGGGCAAACATGTCCTTCCTCTCCCAGACCCTTTGAGCCTCGTAGCAAAAGAGAGACTTTGGCGGGAAAACATTCCTCATCAAATTTGTATTAGTCATTTCGTTCTCTGTTTCTTGGATGAAACAAAAAGAACTGGTTTGCGACGAAACACTTGTGGATTTCAGAACGAAAACAGAAAAAATTTAGTCGTTTCTTGATTGTACAATGTGGAAGAGATTACAAGTCAAAGATTTGCTAAAGTAATAAGTATATTGTTTTGTTTGGAGGAGGCAAAGTGTTAGTGGCATATTGGTTGCGAGCAGTTGTGCAGTTTGTTGTGTTGACTTTTCAATCGGAGCAAAAGTTTTTACAAATAATAAGTAAATGGGAATCTTGTACAAGTTAAGCTGTCTGGAGCAGGTAAGTGGCCTTATTTCACGAGTGCATACAGAAACCCTTTATTTCAAAACTCTCCAAACTTTGTTAGGCACATGTGAACAAATTAAAAGATCGAAGGAACTCTTCATTGATTTGGAAAGGCATGGTCGGTAACTTTAGCATTGGAAAGAAGAAATGTGAATCGTTGTTTGTTTCTTAACAGTTCTCGATACATACGACTGCTCGTATTCCTTCAGTTATCGGGGGATAAGCCCAACTCGCAAACAGAAGTTTGAATTTATCTAAATTTATGTGACCGGGTCTGAGGTCATCACGAAGTCCAAACTTCGCTGAAACAACTCAAAGGTATAAACGTCTCCTCCTCGTAAAATTAGCTCAACATTGCGTTCACGTGATAAGCAAGTATTTGTTTCATGCTGAAGCCCCTCTGGTCTTTCATGAACTATATAACTAGAATTAAATTAGTTAAATTCCATATTTTGTTGTTCACTGACTACTTTTCCCACTGCAACTCCAGTTCAGCATCGCGGAGAAGATTCCCGTGTATCCGCCATCTTCCAGAAAAGGAGCGCGCCGTCCCAGACCTCTTTGAAAAGGTCTATTGCGATCGAAGCTCTGACGCCACTCAATCGAGCCTCGCGTATAAAATTGTATAGAAATATCTCTCGATCCAGGCTCTTTTGTAGAATAGCTAAAAGGTCTACTCTTTGTGGTACGAAGCATTCAGTATCAGAAAATTTGAAGTAAAGAAAAAATAGCCTGTTCAAGTTCTTCAAAAAACGTGATGTTTTGTCGCGAAACATTTCAAAAGGAACATGTCGTGAAAGAAGAACTTTAGGTACGATAACAAAAAATCAAAAATACAAACCTGTACATAAGAAGATTCGGTTGTTGATGTTGCAACCTCAGTAGATTCTGTCGATCCTTGCTCAATTGCTCCCATCGGTGCTACAATGAATGCAACTTCCTGAGACGAAACTTCTTCAGATGTACCTGCTGACTCTCCTGTAGGCAAAAATATGCTTATAACTAAACGGAGTCAATCCTCTACAGTTCTAAAAATGGTAAAACTTCCTGTCTTACTCCCATCGGCAGTCAAAGAGGGCACGCTCAATTAATAATTTAATGGCCATATGTTAGTTCTTTTTTTGCTTTTAATATCCTAGAAATGTTAACTTGAAAACATGGAAGTTGCTGACATCCAAGTGCCATCTTAAGGTGGCATACAGAAGAAGAAAGCCTCTGGTTTTGAATCAAAATCTGATCTCGACTTTCTTTATCATAACGCTGCAATCTCTAGTCCGACTTACTTAAACAAGGTCTCAAACTTTAGTTGAAGCAATTCCTACAAGACATTGTCAACAAAGAGGCAACTAAAATCGCATCTTCTTCATACTGCTGAGCAAATTGGGTGCCTGTATTTTGGGATACCCTGCAGGTGATTTGGATTAGATTCAGGATTTTTCGTCTGAGATTCATTTCATTTGCAAACCACTCACTTTCTTTTGATTTGTATGACCTTACATGGCTTTTGACAACTTTTTACTTTCCATCAGGTGTACAAGGGCTACTTTAAAGTGAAGGTGAAGTTGCGATTTTCAACGCCAAGCGCTGGGATCGCAGAAATTGCTAAGCGCTAATCGAGTCCGCAACCCTTTGTCATGACGCTCAAAGGTGCTGGTGGGATTTCAACCCCATCCGCCTGACTGCTCTGGCTGCAAAGTCAGTGGATTACAACACGGCGCCACAGCACCTTCAAGTAAGGGACTTTCACAAGAAGAAGCACTTGGTAGTTAGAAAAACACGACATTTTGGGATTAATTTTTGTGAATCAGACAAACTGGGATATTTGCGGAAATAAACTTTTGTGAATTTCAATTTTTTTAGTAAACTTCGCGGACTAAACTTTTGCGAATTTCGACCAAAAATGCTAAAAATGCGAAAGTCTCTTCCAATGAAAGTCTCTAACGTAGTAGAGAAAGGTAAGGGTTACGTTACCTGGCGTAGATTCAGTATTTTCTGTCTGATCTGCATTCTGTAGCTCAACTTTAGTTGTATTTTCACTTTCCTTTGACTTTTTATGACTTGTTGCTCTTTTCTTCCTTGGTACATATCCATCTTGATGGATCTTCTTGTGGTTGCTGAAGTTTCCTGAGTCTCGAAACGCTTTCCCACACACCTTACAAACAAGTGGTCGCTCGCCTGTATGGATCCGACGATGTTCCTGAAAACAGGAGAACCTTGGGGTAAGTCACGGATAGAATTTCACCTGAACTTCAATTTACCTTAATGTTCTAATTTATCACTAGAATATTTTGTATTCAAAAGGAGGAAACCTATTCTTAGGCCCTGCTCACACGAGAACAGGCTCGTTTGGTTTCACGATTTTTTCTGGAGTTCTTCCGTTATTTTCTTCAAGAATAACACCCACACGTGCGGTTAGGGCAAAAATCGTACTGTTCCATTTTGGACTAATTCTACACTCTATTGCCTGTTCACATGGGAATGGAACAAATAGATTGCGTATCGTTCTACTTTCGTATCACTATTTATTGTTCCATTGTTTGAAAGGGAAAGATATTATTTGAAGCATTGTTCCAGTGTGAACGCGACCCCTGAGCGTTTCACTTTTCGAAACGGAACGATGTTACTCCATTTTGGCGCAAAACTGCATTCTGCACTTACGCAAAGTAGATTTTCAGCTTGAGCTGGAAAAATTGAGACTTCATGAGAAATCTCAGCCCGTTTACTACCCGGGTTGAAAATCCTAGCCCACTGCGCTCAAAGGGGGCTGAAATTCCAGCCCAGACTGAAAAGTCTCATTTAATCAGTCTCTTATCATAAACTAAACAAACCTGACAATTCTCCATTCTTGCAAACGTCTTCCCGCAAATATCACACGCATATGGCTTTTCTCCGGTATGAGTGCGTCGATGACGCCACAACGAGGGACCACGTGGAAATGTCATATCACAGAATTCACATTGAAATGGCTTTTCTTGTTTATGTACTTTCTCGTGTTGTCGCAAATCTCCTTTGAGGTTGAATCTCTTGTGACATGTCTCGCACTCAAATTCGCGGGCATTTGCGTGTTTTCTTTCGTGATCTTCAAGATTTGTTTTGGTAAGAAATGCTTTTTCACAGCCAGTGTAACTGCATTGAAAGGGTCGCTCACCACTGTGTAAACCTATCAACAAGAGAGTGGTGATAAAGTCATTTTAAACCAACAATATTGCGTTCAGCAGGCTGCCTGGTCAATATTCTTGAGTTATATAGTCATTAATTACTCCCAAATATGTTTCCTGGCATAACTGCAAAGTTTAAGACCCCGTTTACACGATGCCGGTAGAACTTGAAAACGGCATAAAAAAGTGCCGTTTCGGCCTCCCGTCCAAATGATGCTGGCAGAATTTTATTTCGGTTAGCAAAACGGCAAAGTTTGCAATTCTGCCGTTTTCAAATTCTGCCGGCATCGTGCAAACGCACTTTGCCGGCAGAATTTTATGCCACTTTCGTCACGAGGTTAATATTTTTAATCCTCCCTGTTGTCCTTATTGTCGTAGTTGTTTCATCTATCTTGATTGATTATTGGCGTCAGTTGTTATTGTCTATGGAATTACCATAAAATTCTACCGGCATCGTGTAAACGGGAGGCCAAAACGGCACTTTTTCATGCCGTATTCAAATTCAACCGGCATCGTGTCAACGGCGTCTAACTCAATTTGGTGGTAAATTTCAAGTTATAATGTTAAGTAAGGAGATAAATCCTCTGGGTGTCAAACACCCACCGATTTTGGCTTTATTCTCAATTAATCAGCAACCAATTGTCAGGTTTGCTCAAACTCGGTGCCAAACTGTAAGTTGAAACTTTGTCTACTCAAAATTTGAAAAATGGGAAAAATGGACTCATGGAATAAGGGTAGATTTTGTAATACAACAACATCAGTCGCTTTGGTTCACACCTCAATTCAAAGCGATTAGCAAATGCAGACAAATGAAATTCTCTCAAGCAAAAATTCAAAACAAACGAAGTCGCAAAATTGCCCTGAAATCAGTGCGGTAAACTCTCGTTTGGTGCGGGCGAAGGGAGGTCTTTAAGAGAAGGTATGTGCCTTGTTTGACTTATATGGCTCTTTTGCAGTAGACACTCAAAAGGCGTACAAGTTATTAGGAACACCCTGTATATTCAAACAATACTCACCTTGATGGTTTTTCAAGATACCAAGATTTGAAAGCATTTTTCCACAAGTAGGGCAAGGAAATGGTCTGTAATTCCCATGAGCTTTATTGCAATGTTCTTTATAATCACTTGATTTCATGAATCCCTTTCCACACTCAGCGCAATCCCAAGGTAATTTAGCACCATGCACAACAAGATGTTTTTCAAGTGCAATTCTCATGCTGAATGATTTGGCACAAAATCCACATTTGAATTCCCGTTCTTCACCTTTTGATTTTCTTCTTTTTGATGGTGGTTCAAGTGAATCAATTTCTTGCCCTTCCTGAAGAAAGAATTGCATATTTCATATGGGATGCTCCAAAACGTATTTGAAAAATCACCAAAATTCAATGAACGACGCTGGGGAAAAGATGGCGGACCTCTTTCATGCAATGCATCATAGGAATCCTAGCAACGCATAGCTACCAAAACTAACTACGGCAGGAAGCATAAAATCTAGACCCCAGCTACGATCGTTTTAGGCTGCCACAACTTGATTGTAGCTCAATTTGCTCCGCCTTTCTTTTGATGCTCAACATCAGGATCTCTTCCCTGGAATTGTTGAATTAATATTGACCATTTGACCGATCTTTCAAATGATTCTTTGACACAGCATTTATTATATGGTGATCAAAACCTCTCTAATGAATTGAACAGAAATAGACTCAAATTGACTTTGCGCTTCATCCAGGAAACTGGTCGGTTTGATTAAAATAATTTGCAACGCCCGTACCAAGCAGCCACCAAGTCCTTTGAAGTAAATGTTCTGTTTCTTTGTAATTCTGTTTTACATTAGATGTCAGGCAGTCTTACCAAAGTTCAACATCACGGACGACTTGTGCTGGTGACTACATTTTATTTCTTTGAAACCCTGACTAGACATCTAATGTCAGACGAAATCTAGCACATTATCTATAAGTTTTTAAATCGTAATTTGCCTAAATGAAAATGAAATGAAAATTAGTGTAGTTGTTTGTTAGTTTAATGTTGCGTGTCTTCTTATTGGCCACAGGGTGGTCATTATCTTTTCCCTCCCAATGGTATTGTCCCTGTAGTGTAGTAAAGTAATTAGAATTTGTATAGTAGAAAGTAATATTGTTATCGTAATAACATACTATATCAATAAAAAAAGCTCAATTTATAAAATATCCAGTATACCTTATCTTTAAGTTCTGATTCATAATCAGTAATAACAACAATTGCTTGTTCCATGCCAACATCTCCAGTAATACCTTGAACAGATGCTACTTCCAACATAGTTGAATCAACATTGTCTGGCTCATTTTGATCTTTTTGATCAGCACTCTTTGTGCTTCCACTCTCTTTGCTGAATTCAGCTGCAAGGAATTCCACTGCTTCAATATCTTCTTGGTTTAGCTCACCTTTTTCCTCCTTCTTTTCTCTTTTTTCTTTCTCTTCGGGTGCTTCCTTTGCAAGATAATAAAATCAATTTTGAATTATTTCAATAAACTCTGTTATCCCTAATATACCTGTAGAAAATAGTCATAAAATAGTTTAGAAGGAAAAGATATTTTGTTTTTACATTTGCTATCTCAACTGCCTTCTCAAACATTTGCTATTTCCATTTCAACTTGAAACAAAATCTTTTTGTAGCATCGGTCTTACATTCAACATGAATTCCATGGATAATCTCTTTTGGGGAAGCTATTGTTTATGAGAGAACAACAGTTTCTCAGTTTCCTGCAAAATTCACCTGGCTTTCAACTAGGTTCCAATTTGCCATGAGAGTTTGAGATAAGAAATGTATACATTGGTATTTACTTTGAAGTGTAGCTCAAGTCTGATGCTCTCAATTTTTTCTTCTCCTGGTTGTGAAGAATCATTGTTTTCTGTTTCTTCTGTCAGATTGCTTTGCTCTTTTGGTGACGGAGCTTGTGGGGCTGCACTTGGACCTTCTGTTTCACTTGACACTGGTGCTGCAAAAGTAAACATGCTTTTAGGAAATGTAGGATGACTGCTAGACTATGACAAATCATTCACCTCTTCTATTTTTATTCAAGGAATCAGTGACTATTGTTGAGAAATAAAGCACCCAAAATAGTTTGAATGTCACCATGTAAAAGCCATCAACCACCAAACACTTATGCAAAATTCTTTAGTTGTCTTGTTTTTTCTACTTGCATAGTGTCTGTCTACCAAATATCATTGACCAAAAGGACTTGCCTGAAGTCTCTTCCACAGCTTTTGTGGGTATGAATGCGGGAGCGACTTGAGCAAGTCCAGCGCTCAATACATCACTTCGATTACCAGCCTCACCTTGAATATTATTCAACATTCTTCCATATGAAATTTGAGCAGATTTGGCATCCAAACTTTAGTCTAACTTAAAAAATTTCATGTTGCTAGCAGTCACAATGACAATTTTATGGCAATGTAAAATTTGAAGCCTATGACTCACGGTGTAAAAATTCAGCCTGAGCGATCCTTCACGGTCAATTTTGTTGCAAATTTTTAAACTTTACTTTGTCATAAAATCAATGTCACATTCACCAGCAGAACATGTGACCAACCCAAAGTCCAGTGTGCCAAACCAGTGTGCATTCCAATGCCCTCGCGCCACATTTATGAGGAGGAGCTGCATGAAGGAAAATCACCCGCCAGTGGATTTTGGCGTGAAATTTATACTGTTTCAGCTGCTTTGAACTCAAGTTAGTTATTGAATTAGAAATTTTGGCGTAAATCTTTATGCTACCAAATTACTAGCGGAAATATGTGGCGGACAAAATTTACGGAATGCAGACTGGGTGCCAAATCCGAATCCAGGCCTCAAATTTCCATTCAAACAATAGAAAGAAATTCCATCAAATTCTGAAGGAAAAGTGCCCTCAAAAAGTGTTGTGTCCCCCAACTAGTAAGAGATGCTACACGCCTCGCTGAACTTCATAATTTTTATTTTTTTTCAACTTACGGATTCCGTTGTCTTTCTCTTCTCACTCCCTTATTTCCCTGTCCTTTCGCCTCCCAGAGTTAATTGAATCAACTTTGGTTTTCCTAACTACATGTTCATTTTGGCTGGCCTGCCTGAGTCTGGTTGTGGTTTGGTGGCCGAGCGAGTTGTTGTGACGTTGGGCCTAAATTTTTGAAGCGAGTTCGTCCTCTCCTTGAAATTTTAATCCATCCCAAAATGCAGAAGATGAAATATCCCCTGCTCCTCCAGCCACTTATTAAACTATGGATAACTTACTGTACCTGCTTAACTTTATCTTTAAACACTTACTGAGCTGCAAAACATCTTACCATTCATTGTAAATGCGAAAATTCGCGCCAAAGATTTGGGAAGGCCTTCCTCCGTTCCCTGTGAAGGGAAGGCAATCAGCACAGGGGCACAAACTCAGCTCTGATTTGGAAAACTTTCTGCAGACTTTCACAAACTATTTGCTTCTTATTTGCCTCGGAGTGTCTTTGTTTGTCGATTACTCCTTCGCCTAGGGACAGCAACGGCTTCTTGAGCATTCAGAGCCTTCATTCGAAGCGACAAAAATGGCCGCTCACCGAAGCGAAGAAAGAAACATGAAACAAGGTCTTCACCTTGTCACGTGACGTTTGATGACGTCACCTGCTGGAACCACTTGAAAAATTTATGCTGCTCCGCCAATGCAAAGTAACAGCAAGGGCGACGCTAGCCCAGAAAAAGTGGGGTGGGAAAGGGATAGAGTTGATGGCCAGAGGGCATATCTAACAATTTTAATTTCGTTTTTGCTTAGGAATGAATACCGACCTGTGGAAAGTGGACCCGGTCCACCCCGTGGCGCCGCTGCTGAGCTACACTATGTACTTACAAACTCACTGTGCAATACAGTTTTTGCACGATCCTTGATATGAACTTTGTAACTTCCAAATTGGAATGGCGGGATAGATGACAGAATATGCAGACCTCGAGCCCAAAAATTAGGATTTCAATTTCTAGAAAACTGCAAACAAACCGTTGCTAGGGCGTTAGGAAAGAATTCTGACTAACTGTCAAGCTTGGCCAATATTTGGAAAATTACTGTCCTAAGAAGATTCGTTTTTTACAGAAATAGAATCTACAACATACTGTATTTTGCCAAAGAAACTGTAAAGTCTGTAATGAAAAATTTTGAAGTTTTTTGGTCGAGGATTACGGATGCATTATTATAACTCATAAACAGTAAGAAACTTTTTCAACGAAAGACTAACGGGGAAACAAGGGGCAAACAAGGGACTTAGTAAGTTCCTTTCAAAATATGGGGCGTATGTTTTTCCGAATGAGCCTGATCTCAAGGCTAAAAACTCGCCACACAGCCCGGGGGGGGGGTACTCCCATTGTGGCCTGACAGGGTGGTCCAGTCAGGGCTAAAGAGGGCCAAAGCAAAAATTTTGAAAAATACCCTCAAATGGTAGTATCTTTTTACAAAAACCCTCACATGGTAGTTCATGAACCTGAAAACTGGGTCATTTCGTAGCATTTAGAGATGAAAATTTTCCACGGTTTTTCAATATGTTTTAATGCAAAACTGATGGAACAAAGCAAGAAATTTTTCAAAATTCATTTATTATTGATGCTGTAATGACTAAATTGGTGTGCGGAGGAGCGTACCAGGTTGAAACATAATAAATGGCTTCGAATCTTAGAATACCCCTAATTGGTAGTATGTGGTTGACAAAAAGGGCCATTTGGCCCCCATTTGGTAGCCAATTGGTAAGACCCTCAAACTGACTGGCCACAATGGGAGTACCCCCCCCCCCGGGCCACACAGGCTCGTCAGCTTTCCTTCGCATCAAAAGCCTGCACACCTATTCAAATGCTTTGAAGATTTTCACAATTGTGTCAACGATTTTTTGCCGTTTGAAATTTGAATTTTGGATTTACAGACACCTCCTTCTCAAGGGACGCCAAGTTGATATCTCGACAATACTGCGTAACCATGACAACACCAAACGGTTTTGTTGGTTGATAACACTTGAAAGGAGGTCAAGTTGAAGGTGAGCAGCGGAATTTAAAGCTCACAGAAACCCAACCACGAAACCTACAGAAAGGCAAAAAATGTTCAAGAACTTGAAATATAGAAGCAGCAGAGATTGTCTGGAAGCATTCGATCAGCAAAGCCGTTGAATCAGTCGTTGAATTTGAAGAAGAAAGTGAAAAAGCCGAGGCGTCATCCTCCCATACAAATCTTGTTGTGGCACCTTAGGCCCTAGGCAATGTCTGTCATGTTGCATCGTTCAACAACAACAGTTCTTGTAAACAGGTGTCATTATGCAGTTCATTCAACTTGAATGTTGTTGTGAATTTGTAATCGATTCGATTGAAGGTGATATAAAACGGCCAAAATGATGTTAAGTTCTCAAGTAAAGGTGACTGGATGTTGCCGCACTCTTGCGTTGGGGAAGAAGACGATGCTGCAAGTATTTGGTAAGAAACTGCTTTGTTTGAACAACCTGTGTAAACTTTAGTATGATATCATTGCTCAGCCTAGGTAAAGGAATTGTTACAGCTTTGAAACCTCTGGTATTGGGAAAATAAGGACTTAAGAAATCATTTCTTTTTATAAAAGAAATCCTTATGCCTAACATCTTTTTGCTTTATTTCTTCACTTGTTTTCTTGTATCATACTTGTGTGGTACCTACGACATGTCATAGCTAAACTTTGGAGAGGCCTCAAAAACCTTGTTCTGAAATTTTCACGAAGGAACAGGTAGTTAACGTAAAGGATTGTTATGGAACCAAGAACAGAGAGTGAACAGAGAACCAAGCGCTCAAACCAGAACTGGCCCAAATTCTTAGTTTCTTATAAAAATATGTGTATTTCAAATCCAGGGGTTGAACACATTCACAAATAGAATTTAATAAAAGAATTTATTAAAGAGGATGTAACTTGAGAGATTTTCTTAGAAATGAGATGTATTTAATTCCATCTTCAATTGCTCAGAAAGCACAGAACCTTTAGACTTCTCTAGACTTCTTCTTCTCACGTTCTCGTGTTCCGTCTACTTGTTGCAGGTAGGCTCAGTGGCGTAATGGAGCAGCTTGGGGCCCTTAGTAATTTAGCTACGCAGGGGCCCCCTGAGGTGGCAGATAGATCAACAAAAGTTTGCCAAGTTTCCAACATCAAATTTTTGTTTCATTGGCAAAATCAAGTTGAGTCCAGCACATCAAAACCTTCATAACCTGCGTCTGGCGTCTATGGAAGTTTTTTTTATGACGGCACGTTTGCACAAGAAAAATATTAGGGATGGTGGCTGAAAGTGAACACTAGCTACACGAGCTACATTTGGAGTATGCCCGTAGGTCCAATGTTGGGAAAATTTTTTGAACCATGCTCTTTAGAATATCGGAAAATGCATCTTTCGTAGCACCTCAGCATCAAATTCAGAAAACAGAATTGTGGTTGACGAGATGATTCCCAAGGAAACATTCAAAAGTTAAGCTTAGGTATCGCACAGAAATGGATTTTTGGACAAGTCATCTTCTAAAATGTTCATATTCGCTAGAAGCTAGCAGGTCATCTTTGAAAAGTTTGTAGTTCGATGTTCAATTCACTAGAAGTCTTTGGGTCTCTTTGACGGGGCCCTAAGGCATTCACTGGAAGTCAACAACACGCGGTTTCTCCAAAACCTGAAAATCTGAAAATCGCGTAAGAGGCCACTTGGGGGCCCCTAAAGCTTGGGGACCCTTAGGAGTTGCTCTAACCCCAACCACCATGCGTTACGCCACTGGGTAGGCTGTTATGAATTTCCTCCACTTTTCTCTATCCTGGGCTTTTCTCACTAGCCATTCATACGTTATTGTGTTCTTCCCTCCCACTCTCTGATGTTGTCCATCCACATAGATCTTGGTCATCCTCTGGGTCATCTTGATAGCATTTGACCTTCCAGTACTAGACATGATGTAAGTTGCCCCTCCTTATAATGTGGCCAAAGAGTGTTAGTTTCTTTGACATGATTAACTGTGTAACACTTCTTTTCTCTCTTATCCTTTCCAGTGATATCTCATTTTTAGTGCAACTGTGCCATGAAATTCACTATATTTTCCCCCAAACCCACACCTCAAAGACTAAATCCTTTCCATCATGTAGACCAAGTGTCTGCACTATACATTGTAGACCATATATAACAGTTTTATCCCTTATTTTGATTGACAGATCTCTGGAACTTAATGTGTCCCATAATGTGGAAGAATTCTGAATACTTTAAAGAGATTATTTGGAATGGAATCTTTGAGCCAGCTGTCATTAAGTTATTAAATTCAATTGGATTAAATTGGACTGAATTAAGTTGATTGGCAACCATCAGCAACCATCACCAATCACTTTCAGAATTAAAAAATTTTGTTTCCAGATCACAATCAGCAACATGGCTTGTTGTGAAATGACTAATTTTTTATGAAAATGGAACTTTATGATCACTTGTGATAATTAGTGATGCACTATGATTTGATGAAAACAAGGCCTGAGCAAAGAAAATGAATTTGTTCAATTGCAAAAACTGTAACATAGCATACCTTTTAATGTACAGTATGTTGGTAAGCTACACAATGAGGTACACTAAAAGAAATAAGATCACATCCTGTACAGAAAATTCCCACCCAAAAGAAAATGCTTTTTACAAGAAACTCAGATCTTGAATTTTGACGAAGAATAGGGGAAACAACAGGGTGATTTAGGGAGGACAATAGGCTGAGGAAATGAAGTTGGAACTTTCAGGTGGGACTTTAGTTTATGAGTTTTATGCATGAAGTGTGTGTTCTTATGATATGCTCCTCCAATTGACTTACAAAGATTAACCAGGACCATGTGCTTTGAAGTAGAGTCATCTGCAAATTCAAATTAAAATTTCATCACTCACAACATTTAGTTTTTGTATTCAAAATGAATTAATCTCCTTAAAGGCTTTTAATTTGCAACTGAATTTGCTTTCATATGCCCCCAGATTAATCATGAATGTCGGAATGCACCTGTAGCACCTGACAACTGGTTTTGCTGATTGACAACTAGGAGGTTATTTCTTTTTGAGAGGATTATGAAACTATGCCTTGCAAAGAATCAAGGGAGACTATGATAACCAGTGACTGCTTTCAAGATCCAAAAGTTTCAGACCATCAATTTCAGGCAAAATTTCATCCATAACTTTCTTTATCAAAAGGGTTCTAATACCTTTGCCCATAAATTTTATGTTCTTTGAAAGTGTTCCATTCTTCTTTGGTGGAAGTTTTCCCTAACTAAAACTGGTCTGTCTATTGAGGTATTTGCATGTCAGTGGATTCTGTCTTAGTTCACTCTCCCTGTGTTGAGTTCACTCTCCCTGTGTTGGGAAGTAAGTTGCTTCCTACTCTCTATGGCTTTCATGCAAATGTGAAATTTCAACATATTGAAAGCAACTAGTATCTTGTAAATTGCAGCATCAACTCTGTTAATATGGGCTCAAATATTGGTTATCTGGCATCCATGATTGATTTTTATGCATAAAGATACTAAACAGTAAGTACTTATCTTGAAATAAGCCAGAAAAAATATGAAGCAATCACAAACAATATTTTGGCACAAAAACAGGTAAAGTTTTTATTATGCCAAAGACACTTGCAGTCAAAGCAAGAGAAATGGGACCAGTAGAATCCTAAAATATGTGATTATTCCAAATCATTATTGCATTGTTATTCATGCTGTAAGGTGCCTGTACTGCCAAATGCATGGAATGCCATGATGTTTTGTTTTTCTCAAGGGCACACACCCATTGAACTATTGTCCAACTGCTACCTAGACTGATGCCTTTTCGTCCCTTGTTTCCCTGCGTTCCTTGGTCAAGAGGGACTAATAACATTACTCTGAAAGAGTGGGCCCACTTAAGGCCCGCGTAGGGTGGTTCCGTATTCACCAATCAAATCGCTAGAATTCAGTTTTTAACCAATCAGGGGCCGCTATACAGAATGTTGTTGTTGTTGCTCTTAAAGAACGGTTGAAGCAGCCTGGAGTTCTCGCAGCTTCGATGGATCTATTCTGCTTCTACAGAGGAAGATTACTGCCTGAAACGTATGCATTTTGCGCTTCGTAGGTCAACACAACATCATTCTTTGTACTAAAACTTCGCCCTTTAATGTTCGAGCCCTTTAAACCAGATTTTGAAGCGATTTTGTTGAGTGTACGAGAACTCCCACCTTTTAAGGCCATTTTGAAAAAGTGGGCCCATTATATAAGCGTAATATTATGAGTCCCTATTGACCAAGTGATATCAGCAAGTAAAAGAACGCAGGGAAACAAGGGACGAAAAGGCATAAGTCTAACTGCTACCTGGACAATCAATAGGATTACAATATTACTATCATTTGATTCTTCAAAATCAATATTTAGTTATATTTGTATTCAATTCAATATTTGTATAATTCATTTCAATTAGCCACTCTACTCTTGCCTTGACGGGAAATTATTTGTAGAATTTTAGTTTGTTGAAAATAGTGTTGTTTCTTTCCATATCTATTGCAACTTTGTCACAAGCTTAAAGCTATTTCTTTGCAAAAGGTATAATAATTTGCCTTGATTCAATTTTGGGTACAGAATAGGTTGTTTTTCATGGCTGAGAGTGAGACGTTCACGCTCAGACATGCATGAATCTGAATTCGCTTGGTGATTACATAGAATGTGGTGCTGATGACATTTAACCAAGATGCATTCTGTTCTGTGATAAGAGAAACGCAGGGGAGCTACATAACATGTTGAGGGTTTGAGGGTAGATCAGGAAATCTGAAAATCAGGTGGCAGCTCCCGTCCGTCGGCAAGTCATGTACCCCCACCGGGGAAAGAAAACAGCTTGCCCCTTTACACTTTCTTTGACATAATCGCGTGCTAGAAGGATCGTGTTTTCGCTAAGATTTCTCTTATTGTAGCAGAAAAACGATCTCAACCACATCTATTTTAATGTCTATAGCTATTCTTCTCCTAGGGCTCGTGAAATAAAACTTGCTAGTGTTTCATATATTAATTGAATTAGGCTTAAAGGAAGGCAAAGAAGCCAAAAACAATTCTTGGAATGTTTTTCCTTTCAACTCCTAGTTACGATTAGTTCTGTGGTTATATTCAACTGAGCAGTGTCTAAACATTGTTATTCTTCAAGTCAGCGAGAGGACCCTACTTCTATTCATACTGATAATGTTATAACATATTATCGTAACAGCTAAATAGAAATTTATAAAAGTTTCCCGTGTTTACAGCAGGTGCATCTCAGTGCGGTCTTTTAATCAATTCATCCAACATAGTTTCATTCAATCTTTGAATCTAAAATTTTAAGAATGACCTGACGGATAATTGTGCAGTGCTCATGCTTAAGAATAATTTGGAAGCTAAAACGTGATAGTTTTTGTTAATGTATTGGTGAATCTACGGCGTATAGCGAATGCAATTCAGACTGCAAAATCTGCAAACGAAATAGTCTGCCTGCTGTATCATAATATCTTAAATTTGTTGAACCAGCAATGCAAAAGCCCGGTTCAAATAGGGCTACAGTATAGGGCCTTTCGTCTCTTACCATAGCTCTTTGACCTGAAACCTGCGTTTCACCGACCTGCTCCTGCATTTTATACTTGCCGTTTGGAGAATTTGTTAGTTGTTTTTCTCATGTCGTATAGTCCGTCTCCGGACTCTTCAGTCATATCAAAATGGGATGCTTCCTCCAGTACATCACTTCCCACATTCCTCACTAGTAATGATAAGAGCCTAATAATCTTTATTTTACTTGCAGCGTTTATTTTCCTGAGCATAAATGTGGACTCACAAAGTCTGCAGACACTATCATCATCATCTGCAGTGATCCAACCATCGTTTAACATCGTTTCAAACAGCACAAGAATTGCAAATAGTTTTCTGCCCAGCAGTACTCCACTTTTATACAACGCAACAATATATTCTTCGCAAGACGTACAGACCAGTATTTTCAAGGAAAGTAGTTTAGCTAGTTCAATATTTTCTAGTAATCAAGCAAATAGTTTGCAGCATAGTTCAAGCGTCACACACAGTATCGCACAAACTTCATTGCAACAGACTTCAATTCTGAGTTCGCAATCGCACAGTAACAATAAGACTGATTATTTGCAGCCGAATGCAAGCTCAATGCAAAACGTTGAACAGACTTTGTTGCAACAAACTTCACTTTTGAATTCACTTTCGATAAGTAACAACAATTCAAAGCATTTATCTCCAATAAGGACAGAATTTTTGCAAAATTCGTCGGATTCGTCAGTGAGGACTAATATTAGCACCAATTTTCCGCAAAGTAAGACTGAATCGTTGACAACATTGGATTTCAGGACTGCACTGAGCTCTGGTGTCTTTCAAACAGGGCAAGTATCACATGCAGCCGCACTCTCTGAAACCAAAATCATCGACACACAAAGCTCAGTTCAACCAGTGACATCGAATGTAAATCAATTTTCTTCCGGATCGTTGAGTTTGGTTAGGCCAAGTCGGTCTGTGACGTCAAATGAGGCTAGTAGAACAATAATCGCCGAATCAATGCTCTCTCAGCCGCAGCTTGCAAATTCAGTGATGTATACAAGTACTGTATCAGAGACTACCTCAGTAAACCTTGACACGCGGTTATCTTTGGTTGCTCAGAGTGTCATAGCGCCATTACGGACAGTGGTTACCAAGTCGTCTGAATTCATTGTCAAAAGCTCATCAGTATCAAGCAATCTGTTACCAGAAGTACCATCAAGTAGCTTATCACAAGTTGACCCATCTATGAGACCGCAGACTGTTGGAAACGCTTCAGGAAAAATGACTTCGACATTACCTGGTGTAGACTTCTCGACGAGCTTTCAGAACACTACTGTTATCTCACAGCTCCGTTCTACCCCAGCCGTTTCAAGTTCAATCATACCTCAACAAAGCATTGTGACAGAGACAAGCTCGTCGATTCTGTCATCAATGCTTGTAGTTTTATCTGTTGACAAAGCTGATGCAACTGGCACTGTTGATCTTCAGACAACAGCATCTATGCACGAAACATCACAGTCCCTTCTGCAATCGACGTTTTCGTTTTCTGAATCAAAAACAGCTATCACTGCTCCTCAGAGCTCGAGAAATCCATTAGAGCTTTTAAGTCTAACCCAGATATTAAGTATCAGCATGGATGCTAGCAATGCGAGTCAATTGGTTAGTCGGACCCCTTCGTCCTCACAGCACTCAACTCAAGATTTCGCCCAAAGAACAACAACAACAGCAACACCATATCAAACACTATCTGTCACCAGTCATTTGATGCCCCAATCTTCTATTCACGTAGCATTTGATTCTCAATCGCGATGGACAAATGGTATTACTTCAGCTACTTTACATACAACTACAAATAGTTCTTTGCTGCATTCAAGTGACGAGTTCAGAATCGTCACACCACCGGCTAGTGTACAAAATTCCCTTGCTGCCATGAGTACTGATGTGCTATACGGTAAATCAAGTTACTCCGCCTCCATTTCAGAGATCAATGTAAGGACATCTGTGGTAACCTCGCTTTCATTAGAAGTTAAAGCAACACCTTCTGTTCTTGTTGCAGAAAGTACTGTATCCGTTACAGTACCAAGCGCCAGAGTGAAAAGATCACAAAACATTCCATCAGAGCTTACTACACAGCCTCTAGGTTCAGCTGCATTGTACACATCAACTCTTGAACAATCTCCAATTCCTGCAAGCATGTTATCTAAATCAGAAGCAACATTACAGACAACTATGGAGGCGAAATCATCTCAGCTGCCTTTAACTGCAAGCACTAATGAGCAACTTCTTTTCAGTTCTGTGTACCCCTGTTGGATTGTAAACACTGTCTACATGACCATTGATGCATCTGCGGCAATATACCCCAACCAGACCCTACACAAAGAAACCGTTATACAGGCAACAAAGTTTTCTGATTACATTACTCAGAGCTCAACCTTTCCAGCTGTAAGCAGCCAGGAAGCTTTATTTACAGGGATCACCTCTCAAAGCGTTGCTGCGGTGGTTAATGGATCATCCAGTATTTATGGCGTTATGTCAACATTGGAGGTTGTACATGAAGGCAGTACTTCATCGTTGTCCAGATTATCTGAGCCAGAAAACTCATACACAGGTGCTGTAGCCACAACTCAGTCAGTCTTAGATGAACGTATGGTTTCAAGCTCAAGTCAAAGGCTAGCCACAGCTGCACCATTCTTTCCACAACCAAGTTCAAGTGCATCCCAAATTACTACCAATTCCAGCCTTGTTAATGCCTCTCCAAACAGTACAACTCGAGCACAAACTTCTGTGGAGCCACTGATGACAACAAAAGCAAGTGCTGGACCCTCTGTTTATCAAAGAGTAAACCAATCTGTAGATTCCACACAGTTCAAGCAATCTGCAGGTGGCAGTTCAAGCGCAGTTTTAGGCAGCATGACAGTATCTTTCCTAACATCCATAGGAAAGCCATCAAAGGCCACGGACGTCCTTCAATCAACCGTTGACCATCAGACAAGTGCTTCATCGTTAGGAGGTCAAAGCTTCATCGTGACTTTGCTGCAACCATCGGACTTCCCAGGAAGTACCTTAGGCTCCACAACAGCAACACCGACTACACTTTCGCTATCAGAGCATTTGACAAGCGAAATAAGTGTTAATCCAAGCCTGAAAGCTACACTTGAAACTCCCCAATCTACATTAAATGTCGCTGGAGATGTTCTCACATCAACATCAATTACTGCTATGAGTTTTCATGAGTTGCCAAGTTTGTCTACTGTAATACAAGCTTCAACGATGAATCCATCACCTTCAGCCATAGTAGACACAAAGGTTTTCATGCCATCTGCAGCATACCCAGAGACCACTATTTCATCACCAGGAAGTGCTGGATTTGTTCAAAGTCAACCGCTGTCAACTGACGTCGGTCAGCCAACTTCATTGGTCAAGTCTGAGACATCTGAGATAAGCACCTTTGTAAATGCACCAGCAGTTGTCAATGCCAGTGTAACGAAGATATCAGCTCTCAGTGATAGCAAAGACCAGTTATCAACAACTGGTAGTACTATGTATGCGTCCAATAGGGCCGAAATACAACAGCAGTTGCTATCAACTGTGTCATCAAATTATACTGCGTCTGAAACAGGCTTTCCTGCAAGCATTGCTCTGAACTTAAGTCACACTAAGGAGTTAGGATCTTCACTGGTTATAACACCTAACCTGACTGCAACTGCAACTCATCAAATGTCAAGCACAGCTACCAGTACTGGATTGATGATCGACAATTCAGTGACCATGACACCGAGTTTCAAACCACCAGCTGGAAGTGCTACACGCAGTATCGATTTTTCAGCTGTTTCTATAAACTCAGCCGAAACATATAAAAGTTCCAACACGGTTCCAGTTCTGCAAAACCCGACGTTGACGAGTGTAGAAAGCGACAAGTCAATAACTGTGACAGCAAGCTTGACATTGTCAATGGAAACAACTCCACCGAGAAGCAGCATATTCCCTACCTCTGGAAATGTAACACAAGCACCCCAAATCTCTACCTTTATCCCAGTTCTTCCAATTACGAATTTGACAAGTGTAGGTTCAAAGGTGATTGCAACTTCAAGTTTGCCTGTAACTGCAAAGATAGCTACATCAAAACAACCTCAGTCAAGCTTAGTTGTTTCGTCATCTCCACAAGCTCCAGAGCCAATAGTTATTCAGACACCTGTGCCCCTAAAGAAAAGAAAACGAAGGGCTGTTAATGGAGTAAATGATACGTCGATGATGTCATCAAATGTCTCAACTTCTGCCTCATGGGGCAGTGCTAGTTTAGGTTCACATAGTATCTTCTCTGTACAAGAAGCAAGAAGCATTACCCCCACTGCAAGCCATCAGCCGCAACTTACAGTCCTATCAGCATCATCTGCTGCAGGTTCATCATATTCCTCAAACAGTGATAGAAAGGCATTGTCAGTAACTACAGATACTGCCAGGTTATTACAGTCACCAGACAGTGTAACAAGCTTGCAACCGGTTGAAAATATTGAAGCGACTAATAGCCAGTTTGTTGATCCCACTGTGACACAAGTTTCCATCATCAAAACCAGTGTAATGCAAACAACTTCTACTGTGGAAAATACGACGAATATCTCTGCTGTTTTGCCATCCTCGCAAATTGTCTCTAATAAGTCATTGAGTAAAGCTCTTTCAGTGCAAGTAACCACAGGTGTAGTTTCGATGAGCTTGCAGGACAGTATGCCCAGCAGTCATGTAAGCAGTATCACAATAGTCTCTTCTGTTTCAACTCCGAGTTTGTCAGAAGTACCGCTGATGGACACAAGTTTACAAACATATAGCAGTTTTAACAGCCAGATAAACAGTTTTTCAGGATCAATGGCATCATTTAGCCTGCATGCTACTGGAATAGCAAGCAGTTCTTCAGCTGTAACAGAGGCGTCTATCACACTTGGTCCTTCCGGGGTTACATCTTCTAACTCACAGCATTCGGTCATATTATCGTCAGCAAAGAGCAGTGGATCTGAGATTACTTATTCTAAGGGCAGCGTATCGTCAATTGGAAGCCAGATCAAAGCATTGGCCACATCAATACCTCATTCCCTTCCATCGCTAGTCACAGCTACTGTTACTACTGTTGCAAATGAATCGTCACAGAACATAGCTATATCAACGCAAAGAACAATGGACAGTACTCCAGCTTCGCAACCTTCTATTACATCACCAGTGGAGATGCAACATAATACTTCAGCGGCTCATCCAGTCTCGATAGAAATGTCATCATCATTAAAGACTGTTGAACAAGCTTCTCAGTCGATTCTGCCAGGTTCTACAATAACATCACAGAGTTTGGGAGGCTCATTAACCTTAACAGGAGGTCAAACAACATCAGATACATTGAAAGTTGGTAGCTCAAGCAATATATCATCTTTGCTTGCAACCATTTCACAATCGGAATCGATTTTGACTGACATGGTGCCGTCATCCAGAGTCAGTAGCATTTTACCATCAGTTAAAGCGTCAAGTTCGCATATGATATCACCAATGGCAACAGCTAGCATTCTGACATCATCAGTTGGTATGGTATCACCCAGTCTGCCTTTGTCAGTACCTCAGTTTACTACGTCAAATTTTGATGCTTTTCAAAGCCAGGGCAGCCCAAGTACTACCGCTCCCAAATTGACTCGTTCGATTTCAGGAACACGAGCTACAGTATTTTCTACTGTAGAAGCTGGATCAAAACACACCATAGTAGGTTCTGTATCACGTTCGAGTAGCATTTCTCTAAAGGCAACTAATGCAGGTGATGAGACGTCTGGCAGCATTGTGATCGGCAGTATTACGTCACAATTACTCAGTCCGTCACTCATGCAAGAATCCCCATCACAGACTTCGTCACTTGTCTCGCAATCGCTCAATGGGAACTCCCCTTCTCGGATGATGTCATCGGCAATTTCTAGCTCGTCGCCAAACCTGTGGACACAAAACCCTCGAACAACAAGTCAGCAGTCAGTCGTTCCAACAAAATCCACCACAGTAGTTGCGTATGTAACATCTTCGTTGGGACAATGTATTGCATATTACACACCGAGATTAACAACTTCTAGCTTGAGTACCTTGGCAAGACCATCCGTTGTCTCTCAGTTAACTAGTAGTTCAGTGCAGGAAACGTTTGTTCATACGGCATCGACCCTGCTTAAATCAACTCCTCTTGTTTTGTCATCTCCGACACGTAGTAACTATGTTGGTGTTTCCAGCGACTTTTCTCCATCTGTCCAAACACAACATTTGACTTCGTCTTCTACAAATATTATCCAGCTTTCGCGATCTTTGTTTAAAAGTGGAATTCATCCTTCTACGCAACTCACCGTGTCATACAGTATGAGTCGAAGCGTAGCTAAATCGCAAGTAGCAGATCTCACCTCTGCTGTTTCGCAAGATATGACAACTAGTTTGTTTTCGGTTGAAACGCAAGCAGCAAGTTTATCACTTACTGCAACAATAGCAGCCAGCCAGTCTGTGTCTTCTGCGAGTCAGGAAGTAGGCCCAAGCCAGTCATCAACCATGCCATCGCTAGCAAGAGATGCCAGTCCCTCTGTAAGCCTAAGTGAAATGAGCAAAGATTTAAGTACTGTTGGTCAAGATTCAGTCGATGGCTTTACCAGTATACCCATGTCAACCTCCCATGTCGCTACAGCCATATTGCCGACCACATCATATGCTTTGCAGTCTGTTCCCATTACGATTACTGCTAGCCAAGCTTTGCTGCGATCCAGTCTAACAAAAGTTGCTACCCCAGTGATCTCGGTAGGAGGCAGTGCATTTTCCACAAGCCAACATTTTTCAGCATCAGATGGTCCAGTCTACGAAACAACATCACCGTCAAAGTTTACATCCTCTGTTACAGCGTCTTTATCGAAACCAGAAACAACGGCTTATAGTACTGAGGCAACTCCATCGTATCAACTAACCACTGCATCGCAACAAGTGTCGACGGCAATTTCGACAGGTTTAAGAGTTAGTACCCCTGCACAACCTCACACGAGCACTGTGTTACTACTCAAGACGTCCTCCGGGCTTTCGTCTCAGAGTTCATCGAAAGCCCCGTTGCAAACTTCATCGATATTAGAGCCTCCTGCTTCCTCGTCAGTATTTCCACCGGTTGGACCAACGGCTTCCAGCACCAAAGATGTCATTGCTGTCAGCACATCACTTACAGCTTCCTCCATTGCCAGCTTAACAGCTACCAGCTCTTTTATCCCGAATGCCATGACTTCTCAAGTGCCGACATCCACTCCTGCTGTCACGACAGTTCAGCCAGTTTCAGCTGGACTGTGCGACCTCGTGCTCATAGTTGGACCGGCCATTGATATTACTAGTGCCGCGTTCAAACTGGACTTGGAAACAAAATTAGTGGAAACGTTCAACAAAATGAAACTCCTGAGAAAAAGACGAGCAGTCACCCAAGCAGACACTACTGTTAATGTAAGTATATCTTGCTTTTTCCGTTTTAATCTTTAATCAGAAATTAATCGCAACAACGTGTTTAGGATAACTTTGAAAGTAGAATTAAAGGCTCATTGATAACCAAGATCCTTTACGCGTTGAATGACAAGCAAAGCAAACCGAGCCTATGCCATAAGTGAATTTCATGCTGTACGACAGTCGATTTTGGAACTGCAAAGGGCCTAGCTATAGGTCTGTTAAAAGTTTGTGATTGTGATTAAGCTTCTATCAATGGCGGCACCACTAGGGGGGACTGGGAGGGACAAATCCCTCAGATCCCAAAAGTCGGCAAAATTTGTCAAAGAAAAATGTCATAAAATTAGTTGGGTATACCTTTAGACTGAAGAATTACGTCTAAATCCTCCCCACTTTTTTCGGATTTTTCAGAGCTGGCACCGCCACTGACATCTAGGTACAACCTCATAATGGTGAAACCATTTTGTAGCTTTTTCATTACAAATGTTTCATTTATGTCTTGTAAATGCACATTCATGTGGATGTGACTCGCTAGATGTTAGGATGACGTCACATTCAGCAGATCAGGCTTTTATGTGGTTTTCAAAACTTTATGCTCTTTGATTATGCCTTCTTTTGAGAATAATGGGAGTCAGATCATTATCATCTAAATGAATTTTGACAGACATCTGAGGCTTGCATAATTATGTTCTCCTTGATTTTCATATTTATCCACTCAGCACCATGACAGTGTGTCTTTGACAGTAAATTTTAGCATTTTCACGTGAGGAAATTAAAGAACTCAACCAATAGGCACTATGGTTTGTCCAGCATCCATCTATCAGTTTTATGCTCTTTGGGATGCTAAGAACATGATTTATTGAAGTCAATTTCTTTCCAGAACATTGTGTTTTTGTATTTGGTGATTTATCGTCTTACTTTGTTTCTACAACCATCTTTTTTATTTCTTCTCAATTTTGGCAATTTCGAGCTGATATAATGACACTTATTCCCCATTTATTTCAGGTAACTTCTGTCACTCGACAAGGATCAACTTCAAATGTGAACGTTGAATTTTATGTGAAAGAGAATAATGCAGTTGTTCCTGCGCAGAGGACTACTGCTGTTTTGAATCAATTGACTGTCAGTGCACTCAGCCAACGGCTTAATCAGACAGTAAGTTCATCTATTTAAAGGCCTATTGCTAGCCATGATCTTGATTATAATTCATGTCATATGGGAGGAAGATCAAATTTTACCTATTCAAAGAAAGTGTGGTCGAAAACTAAAGCAAATCATAAGGTGGGGATATGCAAATAGTTGGAAGCAAACCCCATCAATATCTAAAAAACTGATTTTTCGAGAAAATGGTTTCAGTTTGCACGGCTTCTTCTTACTACAGCAAGAAATATATTAAGTTGCCGATAGTTTTTCATGGAAATTGAGAGGAAACTGGCAGGTTTTCTGGGAAATTAAATGGACACGGAAATTTCAATTTCCCACTTAGGAAACTGTGAGGAAAGTGTCCGTTTTCCCAAAATTTCCAACACAAAGATTATGGGGAAATTTTACAAGTTTTGCTGTGTAATTTTTACATAATCAACTGCGTAACTCCTTGCGCCTGTGCTTATGTCTCATTTAAAATGGCATCTTTTGCAAAGATAATCTTCATGCGATTGAAATAATGACAGTATAATTACATTTTTCGATATATTCAGGTAGTAAAAGGAGGTTTGGAAATAGTTTCTGCAATTTGGAGCCAAAAGCTTCATGCGATTCAACGAAAGGGGACTAAAATTTCATCCAAGATCTGAAAATATCTTCCATCCCATCCTGGCAAGAATTAGCAACACTTCCCTAAGGCTGCGTTCACATTGCACAATCTTTTGAAAGCGCTTAAACGCTCATGCAGATTGCCGCCATACTAATCCCTTACAGTGCTCAGAATATTTGAATGCGGAAAGAAGCTTGCTCATGCAAAACAGCTTGTTGGTTTGCAAGCAGATTACTTCTACCGCGCGTGCAAGCGAGATGTATTCTGAGCTTTTCATTTCAGGAGTAAAAAGTGACCTGCTATATGGGATCTAAGGGACATATCAATCTGAAAGGGAAAATGCAAACAAAAGCGCGTTTACGCAAGCAAAAGCATGCACGCAAAAGCAAGCCTTTACTTTGATTGTAGCCCAAGAAAGAGTACTGTTGACGATAGATCTGAAAATTTGATTCCTCATTTACACAGGTTGCATCTCCCGTTGTTGCTGTTACAGCATCAACAACAGCCAAACCAACAACAGCTGCCGTGACTGTGACCCCTCCTGAAAGCTATCAGATACTTGGTATGGTACTGACAGATGACGCAAGCAATAACATATCATCTGGAAATAACAGAGCATTATTTGAGACGAGAATGGCTCAATATTATCGCAATGGTAAAGGAATCTCATCAACTGTCAATTTTACTGTAAGTTTGTCGTTTCAGTTCGCTTCATTTGCTGGCATAAACTTAGACTGCGTTCACACGATGCCGGCACATTTTGAAAACGGTAAAAAATTGACGGTAGCAGAATTTGAGCTAGCGTTCACACGATGCCGGTACATTTTGAAAACGGTGAAAAATTGACGGTAGCAGAATTTGAGCTAGCGTTCACACGATGCCGGAACAATTTGAAAACGGTACGAGATTTGACAGTAAGAAACTCTTTGCAAGACTTTGATGCCATATATAGGTACCTACACCCTAAGTGTCGATCAGTCTTGTTCCAAGAGCGTTGAAAACTGTTTCTATTTTCAACATTTTCAAGCGCTTACACGATGCCATTTCCAAAAAGTGCCGGTAAGAGTTCAATTTTAAATGTTCAAAATCTACCGTTTTCAAAATATGCCGGCAAAAAACGTGCCGTTTTCGTGTGAACGGGAGGCCTATCCGTCACATTTTTCTCCGTTTTCAAAATGCGCCGGCATCTTGTGAGCGCGGTGTTAGAATTGGTATTATAAAGCAAATAAAGCCACGAGTTTGAGTTGATGAGGAAAAATTAAAACATAGCTCAGTACAGCATAGGTGCCAAAAATCTATTGGTTGACTTGACATGTTAGACACAATTCAAGAAAGTTGGACAATCAAATTTCTATTTCATATCAGTTTTGACTTTTTGTGTCTGGTAGGTTCGTCGGTCCAAATAGACTGCTTTTTACAGGGCCGTATGAAAAATCTACGGATTGAAAAAGTCTGCAAGGGTTTTACCAAATTTATTTGATTGAATTCTACCAAAGAGCGTTTTATTAGTCTGTTTCTTGAAGTGACAATGGAGGATGCCCGTTTAACACCATGGTCAAAGATGGTCCCAGAGTTAAGCTCCACTGACAGAAACAGCTGTTTTCCCTGCTCATTTTAGGTAGCAAATGATCATATTTCACAGTTTTCTGATGTTTCGAAAAGCATTTTGACGAATAGTTCGCAAAGATACTGAAACGCAATTCTCTTTAACGATTTGTACATCATTATGACACAAAGCGTTAAGGCCGCAACAAATGCAAACATAGGCAAAATCGTAAACAATTTGCCTGTTTTTTACCGTTCTTTGCATGACCATTTTACTGCATTTGAGAAATTTGGATCTTAAACCTATCTTTCAGGAAACTTGTTCCATATGATTGTAGAAACTGCATGAGAAGCTCCTCTCTTCTTTACTACATGTACTTTGTATTCAAGCCTTTCATACCTATGTTTTGAATTTCAGATCTCGTTCCTTGTCCATGAAGTAAAGAACATAGTCTACCTAGAGTTCTATGTCACAGTGGCTAATGTGAGGCAGAATGCCACAGTTGTTGCAATGTTTTACCATGCCAGTAATGTCACAGTTACGGTCAACACTTTGAGTGCACTTCTCGGGATGGTGGTAAGTAAGAAAGTATTTGTTTGCTCTTTACTTTTTGGTAAACTTCTTGGATAATATTGAATGAATTTCTCCAAGAGCTTTTTAGAAAGTGACTAAATTTCCTCCCATACCTTCCTGCGCATGCTGATGATGTAAGTCCTTAGCAATAGAAGAAAAGCTTATTCGTGATAACTGTCCATGTAACCTAAATTATTTAAATATATGAACATTTTGTATGTGAATGTTAAAGTTTTAATATCGAAGAAAAGGTGTGATTGAAAGGAATTTGCAACAGTTATCCCTGGTTGGATATAGTAAGACCATGGACCAATGAGCAAACATTGAAGTTTGCTAGCCAAGCAATTTCTAGCATTTCGATTCTGTTCGCTTCAAACATAACTTCGCGAACAGAATTTGTTGGTTAACTGTTCTTAAAAAGCTTAAAAACATTTCCAGCTTGTCACAAACAATGAAGGTTTTTCAAGCAACTTCTTGCGGCGTTGCTAAAAGCCTTTTGTAGGGCACAAAACTTCACGTTTTTTGGCAAGGCAGGCCAGATGCACAGCTACTAGATAAAGAATACTTACCTTGTAGGTTCCTTCAGCTTGTCAGCTCTTTCCATTTTCATCGTACGATAAAATCAAATGGCTTTATCTTTGCTTAAAAACAAGACTGATCAATCAACTGAATTTTTTACGAACTGGCCAAATGGGAACTTACGCTGCCTTTTATACTGTTTTATTCTGATTATGACGTCAAATTGATTGGCCTTTTGAGTTACGTTTTATGACCTTGCTTTTGATCGATAGTTATAGACTTACCACTTGAGTAACAAGTAAATAACATAAAATATAAGCACTTTGATGCGAATTGAAAGTAGCGACGTTTCGAGCATAGCCCGTTATCAAGCAAAGAAAAATTAATAGAACCGACACTAATCAAGCAAAAAGAAGGACAGATTCGAAGGATAAAGATAGTGCTCAAGGGAATCGATGTGACGTAGGAAAGAATGTTATTGAAGATACGTAAAGTGCTTGTTGAGTCCTGAAGGATACAAAGTTCCAAGTGCAAAAATGATCCGTTTTTCCAATGTTTTTCTTTTTGTGCTTTCTGTAGATGCATATAGAAGCCCAAGAATCGACATGTCATCGGTAGAATGGTTTGGTAGATTGAAATGGTGTGAAATGTTACTGTCCGGATCGTTTTCGTGTTGCTCATCTAAATGTGTCCTGTTCCTAACATTCCTCAAATGTTCACCGAATCTGTTGTTTATTTGTCTTGACGTCTCTCCAATATACAGGATGTTGCATTTGGTGCAGGTGATGCAATAAACTACGGATGATGAGGCACATGTGAATGCAGATCGGATGGTAAAATTTCTGTTTCCATTAGTGACGGTTGTGGAATTGTTGATGTGCTTACATGTTTGGCAAAGATGATGGTTACATGGAAAGGTACCAGGTGGGTCGTTGGTCTTGAGGTTTGTGCGGACGAGTGTGTCTTTGATGTTCTTATCTCTGCGAAAGGCCATAAGAGGAGGTGCTTCAAATATATCCTTGGTATGAGAGTCTTCTTGTAATATTCGAAAATTGTTGTAGATGATCTTTTTGATCCTGTCGTTGAGTGGATGGTAGGTGAGGGTGAAAGGAATGCGACTGTTTGTTTGGCTTCTGTCAACAGGCAATAAGGCATCTTCTTGCGATAGTTTTTTTACTCTCTCAAGGGCTGAATCAGTCACGGTCTCCGGATAGTTGTTTTGGTGGAAGAAAGAGGACATCTCCTTTGCTTTGGCATCAAAATCTTCTTCGGCAGTACAAATGCGACGGAGACGGTGTAGCTGAGAATAAGGGATTGAATCTTTGCATTTTTTTGGGCGCGAAGAACCATAATCCAGGAAGCTGTGTGCATCAGTTTCTTTGTAGTAAATTGTGGTAGAAATAGTGTCATCCTTAATTGTGAGCCGGAGATCCAGGAAAGGTAGGCTATCTTCAGTGATATTGTGGGTAAACTGTAGAGCGGGGTGGAAATTGTTGGTGTAATTGATGAATTCTTGCAGTGACTCGAGTGGAAGGGAAGTGGCACCAATAATGTCATCCATGTATCTTTTGATGAGGCAAGGAAATGGGCCACGGTAGGAATTCATGATCAGGTATTCTTGATATCCGACAAAAAGGCATGCATAGCTAGGACCAAGTTTACTACCCATTGCAACTCCAGATGTTTGTAGATAGAAACTACCATTGAAGGAGAATGTATTTGTGGTAAGAACGAGTTCAGCGAGGCGCAGAAGAGTGTTAGTTGGCGGTTACTGTTTTGATCGTTGTTCCAGGAAGAATTTTAATGCTATCAATCCATCTGCATGTGGAATGCATGTGTACAGCGACTTGACGTCCATAGTGAACAGGAACCGGTTTGGGCCATTGAATCTGAACTCTTTAAGCAAGCGTAGGGCATGAGATGTATCCTTAACATAGGTCGGCAGTTGTTGGTTGATTGGTGTGAAAATGCTATCGAGGTAGGAGGCGATTTGTGATGTAGGGCAGGAGACAGCTGATACAATAGGACGACCAGGGTTATTGAGTTTATGAATCTTTGGGAGCATGTAAAACGCTGATGTTCGAGGATGCTGAAGGTACAGCTTATCTGCATTTGTTGGTAAGTTTCCAAGGTGCATTTCTTCTTTGACGGAGTTAATGATTGTCTTGTTGAAGGATTTGGTTACATTTTTCGGAAGATGTTTGTATGATTGCGTTAGTAGCTGTGAATTGCCTTCTTCAATGTACAAGTCCTTTCTCCAGACAACAACGCGTCCACCTTTGTCTGCAGGCTTAATGACGATGTCATCCCTTGATTTCAGGTGCTTAAGAGCAGCCCATTCTTGTGGAGTTAAATTAGACCTTTTACATTTTGCTTTAAAATCTATTTGTGAGATCTCATATCTGCATTTGTCTATGTAGAGGTCCAGAGCTGAATACTTGCCAGGCTTGGGAGTCCAGACTGATTTAGTTGGGAAAAGGCTATTAATGGTAGTGCTTTCATCTGTCTCGGCATTGGAAGCTGTGGAATCTGTGGACTCTTGGGATGATTCTTCGAGTCTTTGCTGTGAAAATGTGCCTTAAGGCGAAGGCGGCGGAAGAAAAGTTCCGTATCATGCTTAGATTGAAATTCATCTACATTCTGCTTCAGTGGGATGAATTTAAGTCCTTTGTTTAAAACATTTCTTTCTTCTTGCGTCAGAATTAAATCTTCTGGTATTGTTTGAACGATGTTTTTTGTTTGATTATTGCTAGAAATGACATTTCTGTTAGTATTAAAAGTGAATCTGTCCTTCTTTTTGCTTGATTAGTGTCGGTTCTATTAATTTTTCTTTGCTTGATAACGGGCTATGCTCGAAACGTCGCTACTTTCAATTCGCATCAAAGTGCTTATATTTTATGTTATTTACTTGTTTGTCTTTGTATTGTGGCACTACACGCAGCAAGAATATTTTTTTGATCATTTACCACTTGAGTGCCTGTTTATCTTTCCGAAGTAATCTACATCACTATAACTGCAAATCAACGGTCATAGTTAGAATAACCTTTACTTTCACGAAGTCTCAGGAACTTAAGACTACCGTTTTAAACAAATGGTTGCCGTGATATGTTAAAACTTTATGATATTATGCATTTAAATGAGTACAAAATTACTTTGAGTATACAAATAGTAGTATGATTGAGAAAAGGAAGAAAGAACTGTGTTAATCTTCATTGCAGAATATCAGATCTCAGAAATTTGTTTATGTTTCCGTTTATTGTTTGTTTTTAAATTTGTTTTGAGTGGGCTCGTTAGGATTTCTAGCTACTGAAAGCTAATTTAGGCCCACTGTGCATGCCGCATCCAGGCATGGGACCCCTAGTTTAACGTCCCTTCCGAAGGACGACGAGGTTTGTTGTGAGGTCAGGCCTCCTAGGTCACCCATCCGGAGTTTGACCTCACTCGACCGAGCTTAACTTCAGTCACCTGATGAAGACTATATAAACCACTCGGCTACACTCGCCCCAAAGGAGGCTAAGCTATTATTGGGCTACGCTACAGAGTCTGAATCAAACCACATTTTGTAAAGTTTGCAGAAATCTAACAAACTGTCGAGCATGCAGATCGGGGATAGAATATCTGACACCACTGAATGGAACCTTTCTAATAAGAATGCATACAAGTTTAAGGCGATCAAAACTTGTTTGTAGAATAGCTCAAGGTCTATTGGTGAAACAAAGGCCAATGTATTCTCCACTCAGCCTGACAAACTTGGCTACCAAGGCCTAAAAGATTCTGGGATCTGAAATGTAAGGATGTCGAGTACAATGAAGTGGTCTTGTGTTGTGTCACTATCAAGGGCGGGCATGCGGCAGTGAGGACAGTGGTTCTATGAATGTTTACATATCCAGTTTATTTTCCCCATGATTCATTAATGTCTGTCTCTAAAATCAGGTTTATTTTGATTCTTTGCAACGTTATTGTTTTGAAATTAATTTGGACTGCTCATTTGCTTCGACTTTGGTCAGCTTCTCAAAATTGAGTTTCATCCAAATGCCCCCGAAGCCAATCTTATTAGTAAAAAAATTTGTACTGGTACGGTGGAAGAGGGCTGGTGAAATTGTTTTGCAAAAAACAGACAACGAACCACCTAAAACCAAAGCAAATACCTTCCCTTGGGTTTTGCAGTAGCTTGCACTACATTCGAGTCTTTATTTCAGGTAATCACAGAACCGTACTCCATATCCTCAATTAGTGCATCAGACTTATTCCAAGTCAAGATGACGATTAAGCCATCCACTCCAACAAACTTGAACACTGCGCAATTTAAAAATGACCTTGCTGTCAGAATAACAACACTGTATAGAGAAGCTAAGGATATTAAAGTTAAAAGGAGGCGAAGAGCATTGGGAAGCATCACTACGACGGTATGTAATGGAAGTTGTATTTGTATAAGTGTGCAGTAAATATTCCCGGGGGGAAGGGTGGTCTGTTGTTTTGATTTGTTTGGGGACGAGCTACCATTGTTTCAAAACATATACGTTCTTACATCAATTGTTCAAAATCTTTGTCCGACCTGAAACCAACTTTTGAAACTGGATACCAGAGACCTCAAAACAAATTTTGCAAAAAGTGGCTTATTCATTTGTTCTTCATACCAAAAATCACAAAAATGGACACCGTTCGAGACACCAAAGTGGTGAAAACGATACCCTTTCGGATTACACTTTTCCATGGCCCAAAATTTACATAGTACCCCCATCCGTAAACATAGTTTCAAATTTTTTTTCTAACGAAAAGGACGATATGGCAGGAGCTGTGAGTTTGCTCATCTCCCTGCTGCCTACCATTAAATAAAGGCAGCGATATCACATGACAGACAAATTGTAAGCGTAAGTGAAAGAGACAAATGTATTTCGTAGCACGCAAAGATATAACATGTGTTTTGAACATAACTGGAGATTGAACTGACTAGCCCAAAATGAGTCCTACGTACTCAAGTCTGTCCTTTTAAGAAGTAAAGATGTTAAGAAGTAAAGATAAACGGCAAGTATGTTAATTCTAAACATATACGATCACAGAGTAGAACCATGATAAGATCTTTAGCAAAGTCGTAATATGTAGACTTTGACCGAAAATTTGTTAATTTTCAGATCGTTTCACTGGTGACAAATACAAAAGGCCAAGCAACAGTCATTTTTTATATCCTTGATCAAGGAGTACCTCAAAATGGGGCGTCAGTTGCATCTATTTTAAACAGAGTTGCTACGAACAGAATGTCTGCTGTTTTAGGAGTCGAGGTATGTATACTTTGTATTTTCTTATACGAATTTAGAGCTACGCTCCTTGATTTAAGGTCATAAGAAAAGGTTATTATCACCTGCATACCCTTGTGGTCATGACCTTGCTTGACTTTCACGCTACCACCTTAACCACAACTTGATTTCTTCCTTAGGTGATTACAGTGCCAGCTGCCGTTGCGGTGTTGCCTGTGCCTGCTGCTAAGTCAACCAATTACATATGGATCATTGCAGTCGTTGTTGGTGCATGCTTATTGATATTCATTGTGGCTGCCTGTATATATTGGAGATGGAAAGTAGGAGGGCCTCAACGAGGGAAGCTTGATATTGAAGAGATTAGTATGACTGAAAAGAAGAAAGATGCTGAAAAAGGAGTGGTAAGAAATTGTATTGATTTTTATGTTATTCTAAGAATTCTCCCACAACGCAACATCATTTATTCAGCTTCACGAATCAAAATGTTATTTAAAGTTGCTGCACAAAGTGCAGCATTAATATTCTTGCGTAATATTGCCAGCAAAGTGCAGCATTAATATTCTTGCGCAATGTTACCAGCTTGATAGAGTGGGTGGATGGATGGGTCAATGGGCGACGGATTTCAATTCTGTTCAATTCAAGATGGCTGCCATCATGATTCCGTCGTGGTCTGATGTTCTGAAAGACAGTCGCGCATGCGCAGTATAATGATAGAATCTTATTTTCCATAACAAAAACTGCGTTATTTGCATGGCCAATTGACTTAGTAAAAAGGCAACATAGGAGCCAATTTGTCACGCAACCATTAATATTTTTTGTTGATGATTGTGGGACTTCAGAGGATGTTTACATGTAGGCCTTGCCTGCAAACGTTGTTGTGCATGCTTATTGATATTCGACGTTGTTGTTGACCACAATCACAAGAGTTTTGATAACGAGTTTTATGAGTAAGACCAGCTCGCAGTCCTCCCTGACTATTGTTATTTCTAGACTGATTTTCATATTTCACTGTTTTAGCCATATGGTGGCTATCGTGATATTGCCAAATTCGCAGAAGGAAGAAGCAAAGGTGGACCAGCAATGAAAACAACGACATTTACATCACCACCAGATACGGATGAGAAACCTGATCTTTCCAGATCGATGAGAAGAAAAGTCAGGCAAACTAATGGAATCGCTAGTCGCCCTGCTGGAAGGTATGACTTCGTTTTTAAAGGGGCAGAGTCACGTAATGTAAACAAGCTTCTTTCGAAACGATGATTTTTCAGGATTTTTGATAGTCCATATCACAGAGATTTTCCACTACATTTCTCAAAATATAGGTGTTATTTTGAAGATGGACTCTTGAAGTTTCTAGAGAAATAAATCAAACGCTCATATGTTATAGGATTGCAGAGATATTGGTGGATTTTTAGATGTAACTTTATTGTGGATTTACCCCATCCAACAAAATCTGAGTGGAACACAATGGCCGCGTGTGGGCAACAACATAGACATAGAGATAACGGGTTTGTTTACGGTTACGTGACCCTGCCTCTTAAGTGAAATATACAGCACGAACATAAACTGAATAAAGTTAAGTATTTTAAATCAAGGAAATAAAGCACATATAAGTTAAGTCAAGTTGCGAATAAGTTAATTATCAGTACAGCTCAAGAACCTCCTGGGCGTGTCTTTGTCTTATAGTCCTTGTCTTTTGATGGGTAGTGTTTGAAATAAAGGACGTAAAATTTTAAACTAGAACATTTTATTCAAAAAGAAATTCTGAGCGTTTGAATGCAGGTGGCAAGATTTTGACAGAATTAAGTTTTGGTTTATTCTGCAAATCTTGTAGCTTTACATATACAGTAAAGTCCTTTGATAAGTCCACCATTTTAACTCAGCCTATTGTTCTTCATTAATTAGTCTATTTTTCTCGCGTTGTCCTAACAAGAATTCATGGTCTGACTTTCGTTTAACGTACTTTCTTAAAGGCGGGACTTTACTAGTGATTGTTTGATAGAAATTTCGAAGAACTAGAATAAGTGATATAGGAGAGCATTCATCTTGCAGAATGTGTGATTGATTGATTGATTGATTGATTGATTGATTGATTGGTTGATTGATTGATTGATTTATTTATTCATTGATTCATTTTTTGACTCTTTCCTTCCTTTTCTACTGGAAATCGTTAACCAACTGGCTGTTATTTGCAGGCAAAATGCAGCATACGAAGAATCCGAGGAAGATGACATTGATGACGGTGAGGATGAAGATGATGATGATGATTATGAATCTGAAGTTCCTGCTCTTCCACAAAAGCAACAAGTCTCAAGACCAGTATCAGCGCAAAGGAGAGTGGAAGTACAACCAGGACCCAGTCGAGATCCTAAAAGAACGGTGGCTGCAATGCAGAAAACGAGTGCTGCTTCCAAGAGGCGACAGGAAGAAGAAAGTGATGATGATGATGACGATGATGATGACAGTGAAGAGGATGATCTGAGCCAACGTGTTCCATCTACCAAACCTGCGAAGGAGGTTAGAACTGTCTGCTTTGTCTTCATATGTGTCTTTTTTGCTATCTTGTCTGTCCTGGATTATTTCTGTAGATAGTGCCTTTGTTGAAAACTTTTTGGTATATGAATCGTGTGGGACAGTAGATGGGCGAGACCCATCAGGAGCAAATTTATTTCGAGGTGGACGGCTGAAACTGCTAATTCAATTGAAAGTCAAGCAAAGCCATAAGGAGCAGATGACAGACAATTAAAGTCAAATAAGCAGTCTCTTAACCCTTAGAAAAGATCTTTTGACTTCTTAAACGTATTTTGTGCATGAAAATTTGTACCATGGATGAATAAAGTAGGATAATGCTGAAGCTTGGTTCCAAACAGTATAATGTCACATGACTCGAAGTGGAAAAACTAAACCTCAGCTGATTTCTCTATTTCCTGGCAAAAGCATATCAAACAGCGAAGGCTTAGACTCTAGCAGTTCAAATGGAATTTATTCAAAAAGCCGACCTTCTGAGGCAAAACTTTCAGTATATTACTTTCAATAAGGCGAGAAAAAAGATGAATTTAAAGGAATTTAATTCCCTGTTGGTTTTTATTTTAGTCCCAAAGACCAGCAGCTGCAGAGTTACCTCCAGTAAGTCAAATGAAGGATGTGCAAGAAGCGCCAAGTTACCCACCCGTACGCTTCCGAACAAACATTGAGCCCGAGACGTCAAAGGTTGAGCATCTACCGCCATTGATAAAGACGGGTACATCTTTAATTGGCAGGAGATTACCGGTATGTTGTTATTTATTCAACTCATTTTAACAAGGGCATTCTGACGATATGCAAGTGGCCTAAGCATTTGATCGTCCTACGTTTTGTTACATCGGGTATCACAATAAACAAGATGGCTAAAGTATTGATTACCTCGATTAGTTGAGCAAGTTGATGGTGTTTTCTCTGCTTATTCCTCTCTGTTCTCCTCGATACAAAACAGTTTTGAATCACTGATACAGAAGCTGTGGCCGCCATTGATTTCGCTGCGCAGGAGAAGGCTGTCACATATTCGAGTGAGACGACAAATGGCGGCCACAGCTTCTGTATCAGTGATTCAAAACTGTTTTGTATCGAGGAGAACAGAGAGGAATAAGCTGAGAAAACACCATCAACTTGCTCTACTAATCGAGGTAATCAATACTTTAGCCATCTTGTTAATTGTGATACCCGAATTAACAAAATGTAGGATGATCAAATGCTTAGGCCACTTGCATATCGTCAGAATGCCCTTGATTTTAATGGCTAACCAGATGTTTCTACTTGAAGTGAGAAATTTACGTTCCGTTTTTCTCCGTTTAGCTGTAACACTGCTTTTTTCAACTTGGCGATATAAAGAAAATTAAGAATTCTTTTAAGAGTTGACTTGGAAATCATGTAGGTATATTCTCTGCGTACAGGTCGATTGTTCAATAAAGGTACCCTGGCTGGCTTGAAGTTGTCGTTCTGTTATTTCTTGAAAACTGTGACAAATTTTGGTTCAACAGCAAACTAATATTTTGAGAAATCATGTCAAGGAAATTTCAGAGCAACAGGAATGGGAAACAATGTCAGGGTTTGTTGTTTCCATATCGACTTGGAGAAAGACTCTTGAATTTCAATTAATGTTTTTCCTTCAACTCCACCTAGTGGCTTAAAAGCATTCTCTTTTCAGAAATTTGTCATTTCTGCTACCGCATTCTTTAAAGCTCTTTAACTTGTCTATCAAAAAAGGAAACTAGCAAATATTCCTTGCGATGATCCAAATTCAACTTTCAAATTACACAGTCTTGGATGTGTAATGTTTCCTCGGGGGGGGGGGGGGGGTAACTCAGCCTATTCTGTGACGGGGACGTGCCATTTTGCCCGAAAAATTGGTACCCATAATTCCGTTAATTCTTGTGGATTTTAGGGCCATAATTCCACAAATCGAATAAATATCTAGGCCATGATTCCGGAAATTATGAAAAATCCGCTGAAAAGGACACCCATAATTCCGTGAAATGTCAAGGAATTGTGAAAATGATACCCATAATTCCGTAATGGTTTGAAAAAAGTACCCCTAAAAATGGCACGTCCCCGTACCACGAACAGTACTAAGGTACCCCCCCGAGAATGTTGCTAACATACAATGCCTGCCGAAAATCTTGGAACACCTCTGCTAATTTGACCTTGTTTTGCAATTTCCCCCTCTCCCCCTCAAAAAAATGTTGTTTTGTGGTCAAGAAACCGGGGCGACAGGACGATCCTGCGACTCTGCTTGAATATTGGCACAATAAACTTCGAAATCAATATTGTTTCGGGGTTGAGGGGGTATTTGAACCGGATGGCTATAGTTAGAAATGCAGATTATGAAGAAATGGCGTAAGTGTTCCAAGGACTTTGGCAGGCATTGTACCTTACCTTCAAATTTATGCCTAATAATCTGTTATCTTTTTGTCAGGATATCGATCCAGATTTGAAACAGAAATCAGATTTGGAACGAAGTCGCAACAAACAAAGGCAAAGGCTGAGAGCATCTGGAAGACGACCTGATGTGGAGAAACAAAATGAGGTAGAAAATACGAAAGCAGAAAGAAGGGCATGGAGAAAAGCACAGTTAGACATTGATTCACTTCTTGACCCAGTTGCAGCAACTTCAAGACGAAGGTAATACTTTGTGTCATTTTGTTATATATTTTTATGCAACATAGGGTTGTATTAGATTTAGAGTGTTCCATTTATAAACTGCAGTAATTTTCGTAGACTTGAATAGAAACAGTGATGACATTTAAAGGACAAGTCCGGGATTGGTATGATTCATGAGAATCCGACATAATTGTACTTATGGTGGTGTATTATACTTTATCTCACAATTTTTGACTGGTTATGAAATGAGACGAGTTGGACTGGTTGCTCGATCGTTGGAGGAATTCCTAGACCATTGGTTTTTAGGCACTTTTCTTTTATTCTTTATGGATAGTATTTATGGTTTAGCTGCATATTTTCATCGTCAGGTTTTGCGTTGTTGGACATGTTCTTAGTTGCTGACATTTATATGAAAAATTTCAGTCCTAGGGCAAGCAACAAGCGAGCCAGAAGGCGTCACAGGTTTAGACGAAGTCACAAGGTTGATATAACATCTGGTGAACCACAAAAGGAACTTGATGAATCTATGAATGTTAAATTGAATAATTATATGAGTTTAGCAAGTCCAAAGAATTCTGTGTCGGTGAGTTATAGTCTACAACATATCTTCATTTCATTTTGTATCAGTCCTTAAAGTTCGTCGTTTACAATTTCAATTTCAATCAATTGGAGCTTGCTACAATCCCGGAAAAAACTCATGAGACACTCTGCTTTTTGGAGGAGATTTCGAGTTGAGAGCTCCTCTTCTGTAAATATTTGGTTTGAATTAGTATTTTTATAATTACTATTGTAAATACAAAACTTTAAACATGGATTAAATAAAAAAAGTTCCTTAATTTTCTCCGTACTATATTTGTAGGTCGATGAATCAGATGACACGCGAACCGAAGAGGACCGGGAAACCAATATTGAAGAAGCGAGAGAACGAATTCACAATTTACTTGATGATGCATTTACTATTCTTGATCCATATAAAAGAAAACCATCACCTCGAACTGTTCCTGCTCACGCTCCAGTAAGAGAAGAACGACTGTTAGAAGGAAAAGAAGAAGCACTTAGTCAAGCACCTATGCCAGAAGCATTACCACAACGATACAGAGGTAATTTTTATTACTTTTCTGAATTCTTATTACTTTACTTAAGTTTCATTATCAACTTTGCTACATTTGTTGCATTACCCATGGGTGGTGGGACACTAGTAAATTAGATTAGGTTGATTTAGCTTCTTTACCTACCTTGAAATGCCATAAGATTCTCTTCCTTTACATTGGCAGCCTTTCTCAGCCATAGTTCTTGCCTTGAACTGAAGAGCTCTATCACATGTGCTTTCAAAATGTTTGGGCCTAAATTAAACTTTGTTATCTCCTGCGCATTGCTGTGCCTACGCAGTGGTCTCGAAATCGAAGAAAGTTCGATTTCGAGACCACTGCGTAGGTACAGCAATGCGCAGGAGATGACAAAGGTCGTTTACGTTTAGGCCCAAACATTTTGAAAGCACATGAGATGGAGCTCTTCAGTTCAAGGCAAGAACTATGGCCGAGAAAGGCTGCCAATGTCAAGGAAGAGAATCTTATGGCATTTCAAGGTAGGTAAAGAAGCTAAATTAACCTAATCTAAATTACTAGTGTCCCACCACTCATGCATTACCTTGGAAAAAAGAGCCTTTGAATGAGTGGTTTTTTAACTGAAAAATACCGCTTAAGTGGAGAAAATGGAGAAGGTGCAGCTCGAACTGCAGAATTCCGCTTAAATCAAGAAATTTTTAAGGTCTTCCAAAATATACAATAGATTTGACTACATTAACAATTTGTCAGAAGATAAATGATCCGATCAGTTGAATGGAAGACAATTAAATTTTATTCGTAAAACGCAACTCGTTGCAATGTATGGTAAATCTATACTATGATCTATATAAAAGATACTTGTATTCTTCACGAGACGCAATTAAAGCATCGCATATCTAGCTTGGATCGCTGGATTAAACTTTTTGTGAAATGACTAGAAAAGAAAACAAAACAATGAAAGTCAAAATGTCCAAGCAAAGTTTATGAAGCTGTGCCGCTTAGATTAATTTACAATAATGAGATACGAGGCTCTATGAAGGTATGTAGTAGTGCTCTGAAACTGATAACTGAACGAACTATTCTGGAAAGTTGTAGGTGCAAAACAGGGCTCGTTCAGAATTGTTCGCATGATAATCCCAATTTATATGAATTGTTGGCCTCATCTTGCTTTGATGGAAATTGTTTATAAGACTAAGTATTTTACGTTTGTTTTGTTTGCAGTACCTGCCCTTCCTCCTCCTCCCCATGGGCGCGCAACCGCACCTCCACTTGGTGAACGTAAACGGATGTTCAATTATTCGATGCCACCAACGCAAATGCAGCAAACAGGACTTACGAGTATGAATGGAACACAGCCGTTAACGCCTGTAGTTACACGAGATCCAATGGTAGTTATGGACCGCGCGGAGAAAAATCGGTAAGTTACAACATTTATTCAAGACGCTCTTGTTTTGCGAGTATGAATTCATTTATTTATGTAGTCATGCGTTTTGTGTAAAAATTCTATGGATTTGGGTTCATTTATGTGCACCCTAAAGACTTCAGTTGCTCGCCATCTGTGTAAGTATTGTGAGGGACCAAAGTCATAATCTTTGGTTTCTTCAAAGCATGGTACATTTGGGACACCCTTTAGTTAGTCACGAACCGAAGCATTTGTAAGTGACGAGAAGAATATTTTGCAGCTAGATTCCCTTATATTTGTGGCTCAGAATGTAATTCTGCTGTCTTCAGGATTGTGTATAAGCACAACATTATTCAAATATCGGCAGTTGATTGCTGAGTTCTTAAGCACATCTAATGTGAATCAAGACAAGAGAGAAAACAGCGAACTTTAGCTGTATATGCCCAGTGTACGTTTTTTAACAGCAAGAATCATTATCTTTGAATATATCAGTTGAGTATGCTATAAGATTAAAGTCTTACTGTCGCTATGTCGCGATAAATATGGACACAGCCTCGCTGAGACGGTGATGCAACCCCATTGTTTTCGCCGTGATTTTGGTACATTTTTACATGAAAGATTCCATTGAGTGACGTTGGAGATTCTATAACTATTATGCACATTCGAAATTTCTGCAAAATGTATCAAAATATCGTTCGATTCAGATCCTTTTTTAGAATAGCTAAAGCGCAGCGGATGACCTTCCTCTACACAAAAACCAAACGAATTAATCATTGGCAGCAAATAATTTGTGCTTTCTTTATATAGTGACAGTAAGACTGTAATAATCCTTTGAGCAAAAATTGCTTCGTTTAAGCACAGGGCTCAAACCTTTTAAAAGGTGAGTGTAAAATTCTATTACATTTTTCTTTGAATTAAATTGCTTGGATGGAAATTAGGGTACATTGCGTTAAATTTGTAATGGAAATCTTTTTAAAGCTTTGAAGGATATAAGCCTTATGTTCTTCATTGGTGGTTTTATCCTTTATTTCCTACGAACAGATACCTCAGTCAAAGGCTTGGACAATCAGCATATGGTAGACCTCCTACCTCATTTGCATACACATACGAAAAATCTCCGAGTGATCAACCAGTGTTCATTACCCCTGTGCAACAACAACCAGATGGCTTGGTGAGTTAGATGTTGAGCAATTTACTATTATAAACGGCTCTTTAGCCAAAAGTGTTAATTCATAAGACTAAATTCAAAGACAGAAACTTTATAAAAGAGGCAACTTTTTGAATATTCTCCTGAAATAATGTCACATAATCACACACATGTACGATATTGTTCATCAATGGGCTTAATGACATTTCTCTGATGATGAATGGGGAAGGTGGTGGCTTCTTGGTATCAAAAATGACTTGTTGACATTTTGATAACTGAAAATTTTAGTTTTCAGATTTCACGCCCTGTTTTATGTCATCTGTTACAGCAGGTTTATGGCATCTGTTATATTCTTGAGAAAATACCGAACTTCTTTTACGCGTCTCTTTTCTTTTTTGGCAAATGGATCAAAGACAAACTTACTTTTCCGCCAAGGTATAGCTGATATTGTAATTGGTTTAAAAACCAGCATGTTTAGTTCTTTTTTGGGGTGCTTACCTTAAGTCTGAATCCTACTAGGTTTGAATAGACCTTTTAGCTATTCTGAAAAAGAATGTGGAGCGAACGATATTTCATTACGTTTTGTAGAATTTTCGAATGTGCACAATTGCGATCGAAGCTTTAACGCCATTCAATCGAGCCTTGCGTATAAAAATCGATAAAGATGTCGCTCGATCCAGCCTCTTTCGTAGAATAGCTAAAAGGTCTATTCACTGCCAGATCAATTTTTTCATGCAAAGGAACTCAATATGGAAGGCTCTAACACGCTATTCTCAAAAATAGATCTTACTATTGAAAAAAAAGAATTCCATCAAACCAGAATAAGGTGTGGTGTTTTACTTTGATTAGGCCTTGAGTCAGCTGGAATTTGTTCATTTCCTCGTAGGGAGGTGTAATCTGGAGTCCATACACCGCAGAGGTGATACGTGATGATATTAACAGCAGTTCTGCCCCTGTAAGTAAATGTTTGATCATCTTTATCTCATATAATTATATTATTAGTTATACGTGTGCTCCTAGTCTCCAAAAAAATTGAGAATGTTTGGTCGGGTGTATTGACCAAGAGGTTTTCTGCATACACGTATTTATAAGAACCAAAGAGTTTGTAAATGTCTGTAATAAATCATGAACCAGAATGAAATGTGGAATTCTCGTTCTCAAATTTGCCTTTTATCAACGTTTTCCAAATTTCTGGGTCTGAATGACGAGTGATTCTACCAAACAAAATTTCCTCATCCAAGTTACCCTTTGACTGATAGATTAACATTTTAGTTTTGAATTTCGGCCTCAAAACTGTTATTTCCACAGCTCATCAAACATGTAAACTATTTTTTACTTACCCGGCATACCTATTACTCTACAGCTATTCAACACAATGGAATCTCCAGCTCATGAACAATTCAACATGAAATCAACACCAATAATGTCGACACCGCAATCTCAACGGATACGGCAACCGCATCACACGTCAATCGACATGACAACATCGCCGTACGCAAGTCTTGGATATGGAGAAACGCCGCAGCCGTTGATACGTGCCATCAAAGACGAACTGTTACGATTATCACAGAGTGCGCGCGGCAGAACTCAAATAAAGGAACTAAGCGCGGACGAAATGAGAAGAGATCTCATCAGCTAGCAGACGGTGCAAAATTAATGGATTTAGAGCGTTGTAGCCGATCGATTTCAGTGAATTCCGAGATCCTATGTTCAGTGGTGGTGCCACAGAGGGACTGAGGCGTGTCCCCCTCCCCACTTCTCTCCGAGGTCGGCTTTCCCTTTCGTCTAGATCTGTTGAGAAACTGTTAAAGGAGGGGTTAAGTAATGAGATCTTGAAGTTTGAGGAAAAATGAAGGCTTCCATAACAATAAAAGAGCATTTGTCAAGGGCAAAAATTGCATGGTCCTGTAGAATTTCCTAGGCATTCGCGCCCAAACCCTTGTTTTCATTTGCCTTCTCCAGTCTTTGGAGGTTGGTGCGGCCATTGTCTTTGATTCTCATGAATTAGACTAAATCATTGTCAGACGAGCTAGGCTTCGTTTCATGTATCAGCAGAGTTTAGTTACCGGTGCATGGCTGTCTTCAAAGACTTGCCCCAAGCCTATTTCGTCAATCAAAAAATTGGGAATCAGATAGACTTATTACAGATGACGAAATAGTCTTGTGGCAAGTCAACTGTCTTCAAGGAGATACAATTGAATCCTGTTGTTGTACCATACAAATAGGCACTGTTGTGAGTATTGCAACAATATTAGGATCACGTTTCTTCTTGGACTCAGTCAGCTGCGTGACAGCTCTAACTTGAATATTGACGAGGTGGCTGCGAAAGAAGGGCCAGTCTTCTAACAAAGACTTCACGATTAGAGGGGCTGCAGTCCCCTCGCCCCCTTTTTTACGACCATGTTTTAGTTGACGTTTATTCCTAATATCTTGTACACGAATTTATTGTTTAGGTGTTACGTTTGGCAAATATTCGTCTGAACTTTTATTTATATTTTCATACGCCTTTTTTTAACCGTGTGTATTCAATTTTTGTTGTAACTCTAATTTTTGAGACTTTCATCGTATCAAGACCGGGTGAGTCAGAAAAGATATCTAATTAGTCGAAATTCCGAAAAGTTTTCGGACATACTGATTCCTACATTCGAACATTAATGTACATTCGAATGTTCTACAAATGTATCAATCTATCAATATTAAAAGTGAATCTTATAGCTTTGCCTTTTACGAATCATATCCTTGTCATATATATATGAAAGTAAAGAATGATGCAAGTCCTCCAATTGCCGTCAAAAGGGGTTGTGATGAAATATGTGTGATATGAAGCTTTCAAATAACCCTTCTTCCTAATTCTTTTTAGACACACTCGGTACGCGGCATAATACATACCTGAAACAGTAACTATTTAAGTTGTAAATATATTTGACTTTTGATGTATTAGTGCCAAGCTTCCAGATACTCGTATCGTTCGCTGTTTATGATGTAAACAGTTCTGCTTTCCCGCCAGTGAGAGTTTATGTTGAGTGGGCATAATTTTCACGCATGCTAAAGACGTCGTATACTTACAGGTACTGAGTGAAAGTGGACCTTGAATTTTCGAAAAATCGTTGATCTTCGAATGAACTCTCAGTACGAAGAATGATGTTTACCTGACCTACAAATTGCAAAATGCATACCGTTCAAGCAGCAATCTTCTTATGTAGAGATACAGAGTAAAGAGACATCGCAACTGAGAAAAGTCAGGCCTTACTTTTTGTATGCAACAACAACATCTGTCTACGTAGCGCCTCCTGACTGGTTAAGAACCCCCCGGGCCCGGGTTAAAAACCAAATTCTAGCAATTTGGTGAATACGGAATCACTCTATGCGGGCCTAAATTTGGCCAGTTTTAAAAAGTAATATTGTGAGTCCTTATTGACCAAGTGATATCAGCAAATCAAAGAACGCAGGGAAACAAGGGACGAAAACGCACAAGTCTAATTCTTCGTCTCGATATGATGACCATCCTCCGTGATTCCGCTAGCCTGGAATAACAGAGTGTTGGCAACTCTCCTCACTCCACATAGCGAATTCCTGTGGGCCGGGACTTGAATCACCAGCTTCTAGATTGGTAGTCCTAGGTGCTACCACTGAGCTGAGCTACCCTCGCTGTGAAAAGACATGCTGAAGGGCTCGCGTTCTGCTCACTAACAAAATTCTCTTGACTGGAAGGAAGCGTTGAGGTGTATCTTTACTACCGAGTTTAGAGATAGAGCATAGTTTAACTTCAGATATTAAGTGTTTGTTTAACTTGTTCGTGATTCATAAATGTCACTTCAATGGTATGTAAATTTTTATTGATCTGCATATACGAGATTGTATTTAATAATTCCAATGTTTGTATACACGATATAACTATGAAGTTAAAAATCGACAGCTTCGCTAACTTGAGTCAGTCTCTACTTTCCTTTTTCGTACCTCCATATTGATTTTTTGCGCAGAAACAGGCGATTGCGAATGTTTTACCGTGATCCTTGTGTTGCATCAGAAATCAGATCAGTTGGATCAAAACTTGATAGAATCATGGTCAGGCCCATCGGAACGAAATTGATATTGGGGGAGCTGAAACGAGGTGCGAGCGAAGCGAGAAAGGATGGGGGTCCGGAGGCTTGCCCCCGGGAAAATTTTTCATGACCACGCCCTTTAAATCGTTGGAAAACGCCCCATTTTTGGAAAATGTGCCATTGACGGAGGCAAAGGATCACGACTAATGAGAGTCTTTCCATGCAAATTTTGAAATTTTTGACTTGTATGACATCAAGAGATATTGCATTTTGGATATATTCTGGTAGCTTCCTCGAATATATACGAGTTTGAATCTTCATTCTTACGACCTTGGCTTTTACAGACTTCTTCACTTACAAAATCAACGAACTTCAGCAAATTATTGGGGGGCTGAAGCCCCCCAGCCCCCCCCCCGCTTCCGACGGGCCTGATGGTAAAGATTCTCGACCGCCATCTTGAGTACAGTTGTGTCTGTTCGATAGACGTAACATTTTGGTGCACCCATTTTACTATGAGAATTTGGACTCAAATGGATGCAATTCAACTAAAGTCATTTTAAAACGTGCTCAATTTGCCAGGTGTCCCAAAAAACTACTCTTTGGGTGTGTTTGATTGGTAGCAATTCTGAAAAACGGTAAACTTGTAGATTCGGAATTTCTGTTTGATTGACTCCCCAATTCCGAAAACGGTAGATTTGGCAGATTTGGCAGATTTGGCAGGTTTGGAAGGCCAGATGAACATTCTGCTCCAAAAGGCAGAAGATTTGGCAGACTTTGGAGAGATTCTCGCTTTCATTTACTAATTTTTGGAAGCGAGGTAAGTTTGCTCAGTGTTGCCAATCGGTAACTTTACTCCTCGTTGCCAAGCATCGGATTCGTGATCGTGTTTTTCAACTGGAAATCTCGCTTTCGTCAGGATGAATCTGAAACCTGCCGTTTTGAAGAATTTAGTGTTTGCTTGGGAAATGTGTTTCCATCTCAGCGAAGTCTACTGTTTTCAGAATTAGGTAGGTTTCAGTAGAAGTTTCTTACAATTCTTATCATTTCGAGGACTTTCAAAGTTTCTTGAGGGTTTCTGGGAAAGCTTTAAATAACTCTTCTTTAGGTGCCGTGCCGTATAGTATTGGCGACCATGGACTCTACTGTGAAGTAAAGTTCTTCCAAAAATTGTGTAGACTAAACAGGTTTCTTGCTATACAGCTGCGGGTAGGACTGCCATTTTTTGCTGTTTTATGCAAACTATGTATTTGTTTGAGAGAGCTGGGCAAATGGATCAAACAGAACAGAGAAGGGTGTTCTTCCGAAACTGCGAGCTTCTGCATTGGCCCTCGTTAACGTTTTTTTTTTGACCCTCGTTAACGTTTTTTTTTGACCCTCGTTAACGTTTTTTTTTTGGTATAGGAGGAACACTGACCGTAGTGTAGTAATCCATAACAAGCAAACCAGTCACTCAATACACAATCTGCTTTCATATCACTATTTATGACGACTTTCGCTTGCTAATGATTTACTGGAGGTCAGGAGAGTTCGTGAAACGAAAAGCTCCTACAATTTCCTGGGATTGACCCTCCCTTCCCCTGAAAGAGCCATTGTAACCCAGGATCCTATGTGGGGAAGTTGCAATATAAATTCGACACTACAGTAGCTGAACTGGTATAAGTATTAACTTTTATGAATCTAAAACTTTCAATATTGGCCTAAATTCTTAGTTTCTCATAAAAAACAAGACGTGTAATGCACTGTGAATTTGCAGTTTTTGTTTACGTAGGCTAGATTTCATTGTCAGACAATCTGAAACTGTAGTATGCCCGCAATGGACTCTGGGTTACATTGGTTTGCTAATGAAATATTGGGTTTAAAAATCAACAAAATTATCAAGCAACTGAGATCTGAATAGTCTCTCATAGACAACATTTACATGGAAAACGCCTGCACTTATTTTCTCTTTTGTGTATAAGTTATTTCATGGGTTGATAAGCTCTAACCTCAAGATAAATTTTCAAAGTTTTCGTAATTTCTTTTAACAGATTAGTTAAATTTTTAATAAACAGCAGTTTTTTGGTTGAAGTCGTAGTTTTTGTCTTTTGAGATGAAGAAAACCACATTACGTTTGTCGTACCCAGACTCCTTATTCCACAGTGGTTGCCGAAAGTTTTTGAATACGTTGGCTCTGCCGCCACACAATGAAACTGAAAGCGTCAAAGTCGTTGAATACAATGATTATATTTTTAGCTTGGCCTGGGCTTTCGAGCCTTTTACTAAAATAATCAGATTCTGAGAGCAGGGTCCATAACAGTCTTTATGTTTACTGCCCGCCTTCTCGTGTCGTGAACATGTCAAAGGTTTTCTCAAAGCTTTTTTCCATGTTTAGACTCTACTCAGGTACGTACCTCCCGGGTAATATGGACACAGGAAACAAGTGAAAATACAGTAAAATCATGTCGAGAATTTGTTTTGTCAAAAATAGACAGATATGAGATGTGTTTTTTATAAGCAGTTTCTTATATAAAATTCATGCATGAACTTTTACGAAAACAGTGCTGCGTTGACAAAATTTCTAAACAACTTGTTTATCTCAGTCCTGGTAAACAGCGAACTTCCGCTCTACATGACACACCTCGGCTGACACTTACTTGTCAAGCATAAAATGGTCGGTTGACATTGTCCAGTACTATCACTAGCAAACTGAGAGCGGAACCCGTAATCACTTGAAAGACCGCTGCGGTCGTCAAACAGAGAGAGAATAGAAGAATCCAACTGTGTTGACCCACAGGCTCCCCCCATTATATTTGGTCTGTAATCAAAATTCCTGTAGGCTAAAGAACCACGGCAATTCACGCGGAGAGAATGGAAAACAGGGCAATTCACAGTATGAGAAACAGAAAATTGCGGTGACCGACTCTGCTAGAAATTGAAGGGGAATACCTGATTTAGTATCAAACTGTTAGTGGCTTCGTTAAAAGTATAAAAGCACGGATAAAAACAATGGAACAACTGGAGTCGACGAAAACAGATACATCACACGAAGCAGAATATCATCATGACAAGTGCAAAACATTTCCTTCGCAAGAATTCACCAAAAAGACGACTGCATTTAGGACAATTTCTGTGGACAATGTTTTTGATATCGAAGAGAGGGTTACAAGCGGCAAAGATCCATTGAAAAGAGCGATTCATAACGAGGATACCAGTCAGGATAATGAGGAAAATGTGGAGGACGAAAATACGATCAAATCATGTGAGGAGAATTCGACATTTACCAATACAACAGCCAGGAATTTCAACCAGGTCACAAATTTTACTGTGGAGAATTTCTTGAATGGAAGTCTTAATGTCGGAGGGTCAAGGATCTCTCGAGAAGAAGGCTGTTCCTTACAATTGCTTTATTATGGTGAGGAAGGCAGGGAATCTGAGAGACAAACCGATGAAAATGAAAATATAAAACATCAGGAAATAGATAGAGACTTTGAGGATTCAGAAAGTAGCAAAGTGGACGAAATAAGTATCTCACTGACGACACCAGCTAAAGGAAAAGCATATAACCGCACCGTGTATTCGTTTGCTAAGTTACCGAAAGTCGATTCTGAGCAATTGATCAGAGAAAAGTCACAGCAAAATCGTGGGGATTTGTTCGCACCTGAAATATTTCAAACGAAACCAATTGAGTTTCCGGATGATGGCGGAAGTGAAAGTCATGACCTTGTAGATTCAGAGAAGGGAAGTAACCACAGGGATACAAGGCTTCCTTTCTACAGAGCTCTAGAAACTAGTGACGTAAGCAATGAAGGAAAAGGTGAGGGAGTTGCCCCTCTTGTTACGCTACCCAGCTTGTCAGAACTTGTTAATTTCTCAAAGACTGCCCCAATTTTTCAAGAGCAATCGAGAATTAGCCAGTTAGAGCAAAGCATTTTTCAACGATTTGGTCTGAAGTTTGGAGATGACAAATCAGAGGAAAAAATAGAGGAAACAAATGTAAAAAGTCCTAAAGAAGTGAGCTCTTCAGAAACCCCCGTGATCGTTGAAGAAACGAATAAACCCCCTGAAACGACACAAGATTACATAAAATCTGGAACAGAAGTAGCTGAGGCTACAACTGCACCAAACAGTGCACAGACTGCACAGCAGAATTCCGTGCAAGTTCAGGTCGGTGGTCCGCAAATTATTCAACAACCTGGCGTTATTCCAAGCAACCTTCAGCGCAATGCACCTTACAATCCAATTTCACCGCATATATTTCCATATGTTCACCATATTCAGACATTAGACGCCTTAGGTCGACCTGTAGTACCCACAGCGTTACACCAGGACACACAACAAGCACTGCAATATGTACAAAGTCTTCCTTATATCTACAGCCCATATGCTTTACCGCAGAACTGTTTCACGTTTCCTCCAGGGACAATTCAATACTCAAATGGACAATATCTTATACCAGTTCATCCCAATTTCCTTGCGCAGCAACCACCCGTCCTACCACAAACCGTTGTACCTCAAGTTGCAACGAATCAGCCGCAAACAGCAGTAATCGGGCAAGCAGCTAATTTAGGCCATGAGAAGCAAGAAACAGTTACTCCAATGACTGTTGGGTCGAATGCAGCGTTAGACTCCGCTGTAACGACGAGAGTGATTGTTGGGCAAAAAAGCGAAAACGAAACAACTCCAGAACAACAGCAACTTCAAGAGTTGATAAACTCTAAGGATAACGCTGAAAGCAAAGACACAAAAAATGACAAATCTGCAGGTGAGGACATTGTACCTGTTCCAAGTACAGATGCTGAAATGGAAGACAGTTCCCCAGAGCCGCATATTATCACTTCTGGAGAAGAAATGAGCGCTATAACATGGGTTGATGCCGGAGGAAAAGCCGTGCAAGGTTTCCTCAGAAGCCCTGCCCCCGATTTGCCAATGAACAGCGAGACACAGCAGCACGCTGCATGGCTTGAACAAGTAATGAAACAGGGAGCAGCTGCCGGATATTTTCAACCAAACAATACCTTACCTCTGACATCTCCTTCATGGGTAAACAAAAAAACGCCACAGGGACTATATATTGGTCAGGGTATGGTGAAAGACAGGGCAAGAAATATCGCTTGGGTCATGCAGCCTGGAGTGAATACACCAGCTGTGGAGATGCCTAGCAATGTCAATACTCAAAACAACGTAAGGAGTCAACCTGACGTAATGTCGAACCCAGTCCTTGCTGCGTACACGCGGCCTGAACAGTACATGAGACGAGAACCTCTGGCTTGCCGTTGGGCCACAAAGGTGGAAGTGTTCAAAGATGACGGAAAACGGTTGATAGAGACAGTTTGTTCGCGTCAGTTCCAGTCAGTTGATCAGATTGTCTATCACATTGCGGAAGATCATTTGAGCAACAGTGGGCCTAGCACAACTGAACTTCATTTTTGCCGTTGGAAAGATTGCTCGCGGAATAATATTCCTTTCAAAGCAAAATACAAGCTGGTGAACCATATACGTGTTCATACAGGAGAAAAACCGTTTCATTGTTCATTTGCCGGATGCGGGAAGCGGTTTGCAAGATCTGAGAATCTGAAAATTCACAAACGCACACATACAGGTATGTTTCTCTATTTTCTTCTATTTATTGTGAATTCTCAAGGACTTAGCTTCATTCGATCTGCCGAAGATTTGATTTTGATTCATGTATTCATATTTTAATGCGAATAGTTTTTACCGCAACTTTGTTTAGAAATCTGTTTAGAAAAAAAACAATTCTCTATACGGCAGTTGTTACCATGTCTCACAAAGACAGGTTTTAAGTTACATTTCTTTGGGCCTATTTACCCCGTCACCCTAGGCAACAAAAGCATTATTCACTCAAAACTATTTTGGATCTTGAACATGTTTTGTTGAGGAATTTTATTGAAAGGATACGATGTTTCATGGGAGAGGGAGTGTTTTCCGCATAGGTGAATGGAGTCTTTCAAAAAAAATTCATGCAATACCGTACATGTTACTACTTACTCTAAAACATATACATACTCCACAACAATACAACACTACAGGTACGATAACGTGAGATGAGGAGCTAAATAGCGTCACTACCCTATCGTTACACATAATAAAAACAATAAACACTTTCAACTTTCGACAGACACTACTAGTCTTAGACCAGCCTCACTATACAAGTCCCTCAGCTTCATTGTTGTTGTTGTTGCTTATGGCTAGCTCGTCAAATCAGTCCTAAGGAGCATACAGATGTTGTGTAGCCAGTCCAAGTTAGTCTAGCTTTCAGTGTCAATTCTAGAATTTTCAATTTTCAGGAGAAAAACCCTTCGTCTGTCAAGTCGATGGCTGCACACGAAGATTTGCCAATTCGAGTGATCGAAAGAAACACATGCACGTTCACCTATGTGACAAACCGTACACGTGCATCATACACGGTTGTGGAAAAACGTACTCGCATCCGAGTTCATTGAGAAAACACGTTCGGAATCACGATGGCAGTGAACTGATTCTCGTCGATCCGAAATCACTCCCGATCAAGACTGCACAAATACTACAAGCTGCAAAAGATGATATTGGCATTTCTACTGAGGATGAATGAAAAGTAAATCTTTTTATGTCTCTTTTAACTTCACGCTTTTTGTAACAGATCATTTGTAAGAAAATCAGGTTGAGATCTTGCCCAATATTAGGAATTTTCTAGGAATATCCTTAGGCTCAGAGGATAGACTAATATACCATAGTCGTAGTTATCGCTAAACAAACGGTTTGAGCTAGCAAATCAGTTCAGTTGAAAATTGCAAAACACTTTAATGTTGTTTTGTTGTTGTTGTTGTTGTTGTTGTTGTTGTTGTTTTGGCGATAATTGGGACCATGCAGTGAGTCTACTCGGAGGGTCCGATAAGCACGGTTAAGAAAGAAACCCCACAAATATAAGGCTTGAAGAAGCAAAAGACCCTAAAGTTTTCACAAGCAAAAGCCATAAAGCCAAAATGCTTCACGTCTGGTTTCTAACAGAGAAAACTCTAGTATAATAATAATGAAAATAATTTCTTTATCTTAGGTTGACTTGTGGTTTAGCCGAAGCTAATTAACGCCAACCAAAATACGTGTTTATGATATTGCTAAAACTAGCTTACAAGGATAATCAATCCATCTACAATCATGTACAACTGTAGAAACCCTAGATTCCTAAGATATCGCTTACATAATCTACCTTTGAAGTAGGTAAATATCCTTCGGATTCAACCATAGTTGATATCTGACTATGATTCTACATACAATTTAACGAGTCACGTTTATAAAATCGACAAATTCTCCATCCCAAACACCAAGGGGCACTTCACTCATTGGAAATAGCGTACGAGATTTTTTCAGAACAAAAGGATTTATAAGGATTTTTGATGGATTCTCCTTGAAAACAAAAGGATTTGTCAAAGGTGTACGAGATTTATTGGGAGTGAAATGCCCCTCGCCAAACACTATCAAAACTAACATGCCAGCTTGTCTAGCGAAATATATGGAAAATGGTTGGTAATTTCTTGAATTTTATTTAAGTGCGGGAGTCAATAGAGAAGGGGAGCTTATTAAAAATTCTGGCTCAGAGGGGAGGAGCTTAATAGAGAGCGGGCTTAATAGAGAGGGGGTTTAATAGAGCTTTTTCTGGTATGTGAATTCCTTTACTGCGAAATGCGTCAAAAAGGGATAAGTAATCTCCTTGTTTGGACCTTACATTTCGACGTAAGGTGAATTTCACAAATCCCATTTTATCAATACATACGATGCTCATACGAAGAACAGAAAAATTACGAAAGCTGCTACAACTACAAACTCTGATTGATTTTAGCACCAGATTCAAGTATTCTTTGTATAAATAATTTTCGAACGTGTGAAGTAGACTTATGCTTTTTCGCCCCTTGCTCCCCTGCGTTCTTTGATTTGCTGATATCACTTGGTCAATGGAGCCTCATAATATTACTCTTAGGCCGCCGTAGAGTGATTCTGTATTCATCTATCAGATCGCTAGAATGTAGTTTTCAGCCAATCAGGAGGCGCTGTTTAGACAGATTGCTGCTGTACACCAAAAACGCTTGATATGGCCTATAGTTGTCCTTCCTGCGATAGATCTATTTTGTTTCTACAAACAGAGAGGGAGATTACTTCTTGAAATGTATGTATTTTGCAATTAGTAAAGTCAGGAAAACATCATTCTTTGCACGAAAAGTCTGCATTTCAATGTTCAAGCTCTTTAAATCAGACTTTGAAGTGATTTTGTTGAGTGTACGAGAAATATCACTAGTTTTGGCTATTTTGAAACGGTAGTTGTTGGGGATACATGGTACTCCCCCTATTGTCTCCTCGCTTTGTATTCCACTCAACTTGACCGCCAATCAGCGACGGGGACTATGAACGCATGCGCCTCAGCTAATGATTCTTGTCGCGTTTTCGCGCAAAATCACTTGTCGTGGGAAGGCCAAATGTGGAGGATGGTTCCCAGATCTAAATCCTCAAAAATCTTGCAAAATCGTTAAAAACTCTTGCAGAATCCAAAAAAACCCTGAAAATCTTCTAAATCCTGCCTGAAATACTAGACTAATCTCTTCGTGCAAAAGATTCTTACCTTGTCAACCTTACAACAATGGTGAAGCCAAAGGGCCTAGCAGGCTGGGTTCTGTTGATGGCTGACTAAGCCTTCCCAAAGAGAAAAAGATGCTACAATCATACAAGAACAGCTTTAGTTGCTTTCTAACAGTGAAGAGAACCTTTTCTATGAATTTACATGTGTACTTACATTGTTTCAATTGCCAATAACCGCTCGAAGCTTCTTTCTCTCCGGCCGCCATTGCTCGGTAATCATGTCATGCCACTGCAAAATCGCACAACTGCGCATGCCTTCATAGTCCTCGGAGGGGATTCCTAGCTCGCGTCAACTTGAGCCTTCACGTATCCCCAACAAGTAGGCCCATTTTCTCAGAGTTATATTATGAGTCCCTTTTGACCAAGTGATATCAGCAAACCAAAGAACGCAGGACAACAAGGAACGAAAAGGCATAAGTCTAGTTGAGAAGCTCTTTCGGTCCTCCCTGTTTCCGTTGATAAATCTCCTGAGATAAGAATACATTGTGTACTTTTCAGATAGGGCAGTGTTACTTTGATTAAAAAGATTCTGGAAGAAATTTTGCAATCATTTTAGCTATAAATATTAATAGGTTTATTTTGTTATTTACTTGCTGCTCTTTTAATGTTAAGCTTTTACCTTTTTCATTTATTACAGTATATTTATCAACACAGATATATATTTTTATGACAATAACGTTTCTTCAAAGCTTTTCAAGCGAAACTTCAAAATTGGATTTTATCAAGATAAGAGTTACAGTTTCATAGAAGATTGATTAAACAGTAATTGAATTAATGGATACTTTTTATTTTATTTGTATGGGGTCAGTTTGAGACAGTTGTGTTTTGTTTTGAAAGGAGGTCATGGAAGAGCGTTTGGAAAGAGGTTCCGTCGTTCGGAAAGAACGTTAAACTGGGGGTCCAAAGCTTGGATGCGGTATGCATATAGCAAGCATGAATTTCCTTGAATAGCTAGAAACCCTATACCCTAGTGTTTTTATCCACAAGGTGCTAAATAAGCTCGCGTTTTCGAACGCATCATCACTGGCTCTTGTCGACTTACACAGAGTTATCTCAATTAGTAAGCTGAACATTCAAGTTATGGATTTAGGCCCAATTGCCGAGCATATGTAGATTTATACCCCATTCACAGTTGCAAGCCAGACCAGTTTCAACTGAACAAGGTTTAGATAAATCTGGTTTAGTCAGTGTGAATTTGTTATTGGACTCAGTTTTTTATCATGTATCCGTGCTTTTATTCGACAAGAAATAGCGGGGAGGGGGCATTCCCAAAACATCTCGTACACGATTGACAAAGTCCTTTTGTTGTCGATCAAAATCCTTCAGAACTTCTAAAAGCCGTTTCTTCTGAAAGAATCTCGTTCAAATTTTTAGTGTAACATAATAACGAATCGAAACAACTTTCTGGTTGCATCTTGAAAAGAGAAGCCTCCTGAAACACAAAGGGCACTGCTTGCTTTATTGCGTAATCTTAAAGAACACATGCTCCCAGTCAGGAACCGTTCCTGCATCTCCATCATTTTTATTTACTTACCCGTAACTATCGCATATTTTACTAAACTGCTACATTTTTATAATCTAGCATACCAGGTGAGCCAGAAAAAAGTTCCCACTTTTAAAGACTCATAGCACCAAGAGTACTTCACATATTTGAATGATTCAAGTTCCTGTTAAAGGGCGAAAGATCGAAGTATTTTTGTGACTTTTCTCGCTGTCCTACCAGCACGAAATTTATCGGTAAATTTAACTTGATAAAAATTTCATGATTGCAAAATGACAGAAAAAGAGCAAAGAACGTTGATCAAATTGCAAGGATTCTCTTTACACAGAACAACACGCAATGAGAGTTTCACCTCTCTCAAGAGTAATACGACATCAATTTTCAAACAAATACTAAAGATTTTCAGTGCCATGGCAATAAATGTGCAGTGGATAGCTCTCACATATGAACAATCGCATTTTCATTATTGATCTGTGCGAGGAGTCCTTTATGATTTGATAAATGTTTTAGTCCATTTTTCGGTCATTTTGCAACCATGAAATTTGGTAAAGTTCAATTTAACTATGTCTCTAGTGCTCGTGAGACAAGGAGAAATATCACAAAAATTCTTCGATCTGTTAACTAAAATTTGAGTCATTTAAATCTGTGCAAGTACTATTGGTGTTATGAATTTTCAAAAGTGAGAACTTTTTCGAGCTCACCTCACCTGGTAGATTTGGAGTCCTAGATTTTTATACAAGTTGATTAAATAGCAATATTACAGTTTATAGCTTCAGATAATACTTATTGTATGATACAACTATTCGAAATTTCAGAGGATAATTTATGATTTTATACGATGATTTTAAGGATTCATGATGCTGTGTTTTAATTGTTTGTTCTTTTTAGTCCTGTGGCAAAAAATTCACGAAAATTTTAGTAGATAGCCAAAAAGCTGAACTATGTACATTTTCTGATTTTTCCTCTATCATTCTGAATATCATAAATACAGGTAAGGTTGGATTTATGAAAATTATGTTTTAGTAAAACCGCAATAAAAGAAACTGCAGATTAAGAACCTCTCGGCCAATTAATTATATTACTTAGATATATATATATATATATCTATATATTCTCATAAGCTCATTCACTATATGTATTAAAATAGAAATATGTACTCAGAAAAAACACATGCTTGTAAACGTTTCGGCCAAAGCCTTCATCAGTATAACTTTTCAAAATCAGATGGAGCATACATATAGATAATGAATCACAAAAACAATACAAAACAATAGCCTAAGCAGGTCCTACCTATTACAATGCGTAACTTTTACACATTTTGATTACGCATTGTAATAGGTAGGACCCGCTTAGGCTATTGTTTTGTATTGCTTTTGTAATTCATTATCTATATGTATGCTCCATCTGATTTTGAAAAGTTATACTGATGAAGGCTTAGGCCGAAACGTTTACAAGCATGTGTTTTTTCTGAGTACATATATATATATATATGTAGTTTTGGAGAGTCTGTTGACACGAAGGTCCCGAGTTCGATCCCGGGCAGGAGCGCATTTAATTCTCCAATTGTGGTAGCCCACTCGTGATAAATTATATCACCGTGTCAGCTAATGCCGATTGAAAAAAAATATATATATATATACATATATATACCGGGTGAGCCAGAAAAAAGTTCCCACTTTTGAAAATTCATAACACCAAGGCTACTTCACGGATTTGAATCATTCAAAATCTAGTTAAAAGTCGAAAGATTAAAGTAATTTTGTTATTTTTCTTGCTGTCCTGTCAGCACTACAAATATAGGTAAATTCAACTTTACAAAATTTCATGGTGCATTGATTACTGAAAAATGGCCCAAAACATCGATCAATGCATAAATGACCTCGCGCACAGAATAATGAAGGAAATGCAACTTCTCATGGGTGAGAGATATCCTCTAGGCATTAATTTCCTTGGCACTGAAATCTTTCGTATGTGTTTGAAAATCGATGTCTTATAACTCTTGAGGGAGGTGAAACGCTCATGGCCTATTGTTCGATTTGAATAGAATCCTTACGATTTCATCAATGTTTTAGACTCTTTTTCCAAGATTTTGCAACCATGATATTTCTATAAAGCTGAATTTGCCAATATTTCTAGTGCTGGCAGGACAGCGAGAAAAATTTCAAAAATACTTTGATCTTTCGGCTTTTAACTAGAATTTGAATGATTCATATCCGTGTAGTAGTCTTGGTGTTATGAATTTTCAAAAGTGGGAACTTTTTTCTGGCTCACCCGGTATATATATCTAAGAAACACCGCAAAACGACGAAAAACAACAGCGAATGAGTCGGTTAACTGCGATTATATATTTTTTGCCAATATTTCGTCCTGCCATGCAGGACTTCTTCAGGGCTGTTCTGAAGAACATAACAGCCCTGAAGAAGTCCTGCATGGCAGGACGAAATATTGGCAAAAAATATATAATCGCAGTTAACCGACTCATTCGCTGTTGTTTTTCGTCGTTTTGCGGTGTTTCTACCTACAAATTCAATCGTTATCCGTCATCGCAAGCATCTGCGGATCCGACGAGCGACGTTCATATCGTGGCCTTTCCTTTTTCGATTTATTTTATATATATCTAAGTAATATAACTTAATTGGCCGGGAGGTTCTTAATCCGCAGTTTCTTTTATTCCGGTTTTTAATTGCAACGCAATTTTCATAAATGCATATGTGTGTATGTATATACTCTCATCAGCTCCAACTCAATATGTAATAAAATAGATATAAAAACTCAGAAGAACATCATTCTCTAAACGTTTCGGCGCAAGCCTTCATCAGTAACCAAATATGTATATTATATAATATATAATATACATAACAAATACATAGTATACATAATTTCTTGTACATAAGAACCTCTTCAGTCTGGCAAATGAAGCAGGTTCTTATTCAAATGATTAAGGATGATCGAAACACTTATGGAAACCAAAGTATATGTGTTAGCTAATTAAACACATGCACAGTAGTAGAGTATGACAGTCAGTCACTTTAAACCAATCTCAAAATGTAAACTAATAACTTTTTGATCTACCCAGCACATGAAATCACAAACATGAAAAATCAGCGGATAAAACTATGGTGATATCGAGGTAACAACTTTAATTTCCAATCTACAAACACGGTGCATTCTTGCCCAAGCTGTGGTTCATAATTCCTTACTCGATGATAACGTAAACTGCTCTGAATTATCGTTGTTCAAACATAGCGTTGTTTGGTACCATACCAACTGGTGACCGAAAACCTGCAACTTTTTGAAAAATCACCAAAATTTTATTAGATTACGGATGATAAAAATTCTTTATGTGTAGCGGTGTCAAGGAATTAACTTCAGCGTGTACATATATGGTACAGTTATCTTGAGAAATGATTCTGGAAACTGATTCAAATCATCGTTTTCGGCCGATGAAAACTGTCACCAGAAAAGGCTGTTTCAAAAAAAAAAAATGAAGCCCAATTATAATTGAAAATTTTGAAAAAAATGATACAATTTTAGTAGATTTAGTGTATACGATTTGAATGTGCAATTTTTTTCTATCTGTAGATATGCAGTTTGGATATATTAATGGAAAAATTTGAATTCAAATAGAGCATCTGTAAAAAACGCCTTTTCACCGTAAAATGAATTATGAAACAGATTTTGTCAAAATAATTCCGACCAAGAACTTAGAACAATTTGATATTAAGTAAGATTTTACAACTTGAGGGAGGCTTTAGGTTATGTCTGGCTGGGGAGAGGGTTCAAGGTTTTCCAAGACTCTGCCAATGGAAGCACAGATGCCAAGTATTTCAAAGCCTATTCTACCCTGGGTACCACAGACTCGGCAACGAATTTTGGATAATTTTCGTCCTTCTTGGCCTGCACGTCCTTGTTTTTTGAAAAGCAAAAAGTTTCAACGTAGAAAAGAAAGTTTCTGCAACATCGCCACACAAGCAACATGCATAGACCATGAGCCATTGTTTTTATTACCTCTTTTTCATTTTCAGTTGCTAAGCCTCGTAATGGTTACTATAATAACTGGTTCCCTAATTTGACAGGTTGACAAGCCATGCGGTACGCATAGTTGTGCGAGCGACAGGGTAAATAAAGCTACCAGTAAGAAACAAGTACAATAGTCTTATCAACAATAGGAATTCAGACCTCGCAAGAACAATAGAAAAAATCTCAGCACTTCGAATTCCTTTGAACAATACAGGTTGGTTGTTCTTCTGGGCGGAGTTCGAAGAAAATCGGCGAATTTTGGAAGAGCAGTCTTCTGGCCTCAAGTCAAGCTCGTTTGTATTCGCTATAGCAGTTTTCGAGGTCTAATTCAAATCTCGGTGGTTCCTGCTAGGCTGTCTTTGGGCCTAAGAAAAATTCGTTGGTTTAGCGAACAGGACTCTGTCTTCTAGTCCTCATCAGAATCTCGCTGGGTATAGCAGGAGCAGTCATCGGGGCCTTGGCAAAGTCTCGTGGATTTTCGCTGAGATTAGTCTCAGTAAAGCCCCAGGAAAGCAGGAAAGCAATCTTTGGAGCCTCATTAGACCTCGGATATTTTCGGTAAAGTTTTCGTTGCCGAAAAATGGATGAAGTCGACACAATGATTCTAGAACCGTTCGATTTACATTCAACGGAGCAACTGAATCATAGTCCAAGTGATTATCTTTCAACGAATTTCAAGTTTTATTTATCGTCTGAGAACACAGAGAGTAATGTTGAACATAAAGATGATTTGGATGTTGATGCCCTTTGGACCAAAGCAGTTGATAATATGTTCAGATCTTCTCGACTCTTTAATGGCGATTCCAAAGAGGAAGAAAAAGAAAATGTCGATGAAAATGTTCTAGATGCTTCTAATTTCTCGAAGGAATTGGATCTCACAGCCGACATAGGGGAAGCTGAGCATGCTACTGCCATTATCAAGCATGAGGAATCCTTGCAAGCATTGGATCTTGAGCCCGTTGGTGAAATAGATGTAACTTCGAATCATTTTAGCTCAGGCATCGACAAAGCAGCAGGAAAAGGCGATCAGATCGTACCAACGGCAAAAACTGGTGTGGCGAAATCGGGGGTGAAACGAAAATTTGCTGATTTAGATGTAACTTTTTCGTCACTAGATTCATTGAAACCTGTTTCAAAACTTGAAAACAAGAAGCTTAAACTCGACCCAGAGAGTGGCAAAGAAGTTATCGAAGCTGAGGGAACAGTAGGGGAGCTTGACCCCCCAAAGAACAGCTTATTTGTTGATTATGTGTTTGATTCTTCCGCACGCCTGCCGTCATTTCGTGAAGCGTTTGTGCCGGCAATAAAGAAGATTTCACGGCGCGAGAAAGAACTGAGGCGTAGGCTAAAAAATAGACAGTTATTGAAGGACAGGGTGTATACCCATCATAAAAAATCTGGTGAGCTTCATGGTCCACCTGTTCGAGGTCACGACAAGTATGAATTACATGACCAGGCCCCTAAAGAGGATACAGGTGCATTATTAGGAAAAAGCAGCGACCACCAGGCCGACTTATTGTCTGACTGCAATGGCATGGAACGAAAAGAAACAATAAACGAAACAAAAGCAAACCTGTTAAATAAAGGAACAGACGAAAAATCGAAACTTTCTGACATTTCTAGTTACGAGGAACATTCGTCAAAGTCAAGTGAACTTCAGTTGAATATAAAACAAGAAAATCCCACAAATTTCCTTGATTGTAACAGAACTTCAAATGTCAATAATATCACCGAAACACCCAGCAAATTTTTGGGCCTAAGTTCGGCGAATTTGAAAGATATCGAAAAGAATATATTTACTTTCGATGACGGGCTCGATATGCTGGATTTAGAACGTGATTTTCCGTTACAAAACATTACAGAACATGGCGTAATCAATCACGAAAGTGCTGTTCGTGAATGTGATTGGGCGCTTGGCTTGCCACATGTCCCGGATGTTCAAGTTGCTTCAGCGCATCCTGTTATTGGCCATAATGCAAACGAGGTTGATAATTTGGTGGCTCAACGTGACGTGGTCATGAGCAGGCCGCAACAATACTTCGGTGACAGAGCAAACACTTCGTCTAAGAACATAATAATCCCTCACAATACTCAATCGAGTTTCGCTGTTACGCTTGTCAACTCTCGACCAAATGATTCAATCAATTTAAATCATTTTGACCACAGTGGACCAGTAAACTTAGATATGGCCAAGCAAAGCATTTTAGGTCAAGCAAATCAGCATCGACAACAGCAACAACAGCAGCAGCAACAACAAGAAATGAACATGATGAACATAAAACAGAACATTGATTTCAATTTTGTAAATAGAGATGAACGCCCAGTGGACATCAGCCAAACTCATTTTCACAATAATCAAACAGGTCAAACAAACATGCATCAAAGCCAAGCGAGCATCCATCAAAATCAAGCGAACTTACATCAAAACCAGGCGAACATACACCAAAACCAGGCGAACATGCATCAAAATCCAGCGAACTTTAGAAACAACAATGGAATCGGAGGACAATTGATAGCTCAACAAATTCACCAATCATTTGGGGCTGATGTATTTGGTGCACCAGAGGACGATGGTGCTAAAATCTTAGCCAAGTATCTTGCGCAAAGGGGCAGTACCAGGCCTGATGGAGAGGAGCAGAAAGGTAGCATGACGTCAGCTATTGCTTCATTGATCAGTAAATCTTTTAGTCAGCAAGAAGTGACGCATAGAATGCCACAAAGAGATAACGGACATCTTGAATTTTTGAACCCTTCAGATTTGGAACATTTAGATTTGATGAATGAACAATTTTGAATTATATTTATTTTTCTTACTCGTAGTAAGCCACAATAACCAATTCCTATATTTTTTAAGTATGCCTTTTTTCTTGCATTTTTGTCTGGTTATACTTCATAAGTTGAAAAAATTGAATTCCCTTAAATTTTTCGTCTTTCCTTTTTTATCAGAAGTTCAAAGTTTTATTCCGATGGTTCAAAAAGAACTTCATACGTTTGAAAATTTGTTATATGTAGGGCAATGGATGAGGGGATAAACTGGCAAGAATGAAGCAAAGTTCGTTGGCAGCTGAGGGGCTACGGTATTCAAAGTGATCTCCTTCTATTTTTCAAGGATCGTAAATATAGTTAAGACTGGATGAAAATTTCTTTACTTCCAAATTCACGATAAACGCCTAAATCGCCCAATTACATAGCCTAACAAGAAATCTACATTTCACTTTCCTCAAGTGATCACCACAAAACTATTAGACTATCGTTACTGCTTTTGCAAGATTCGATTCTTAGGGTTGACATTGCTTGAATAAAGAGATTCTTTATAGTTTGATCCAGGGTTTTAGGAGCACAGATTTCAAATCTTTTAAATGGTTAGTGTAACCAAGGGTGTTAGGACACGAATGTTTTGATTGATTATTTGTTTACCTTGTTTTGATCCCTGTGTCTTGTTTTGTTGTCTTGTTTTCTGTTTTGTTTCGTTTTCAACTGAGCGTGCTTAGGCCCAACCGCTCTCCAAGTTGTTCGAATACAGCTCCCTTGTATTTCTGTGTCTTAGTGCGCCTTCGCACAAGATAGGTTTTAAAACTGAAAAGCCACAACAGGAAAATCTTATGGGAGGGAAACCACCGTAAACTTCTATTGTTTTTCATCTTTTCATAAAGATTTTCCTGTTGTGGCTTTTCGGTTTTAAAACCTATCTTGTGCGAAGGCGCACTAAGACACAGAAATACAAGGGAGCTGTATTCGAACAACTTGGAGAGCGGTTGGGCCTAAGCACGCTCAGTTGAAAACGAAACAAAACAGAAAACAAGACAACAAAACAAGACACAGGGATCAAAACAAGATAAACAAATAATCAATCAAAACATTCGTGTCCTGACACCCTTGGTGTAACATTATATCATCTATTTTGTTAAGTGAACAGCTTCAAAGAAATCTTCAGTATTTTCAGAATTATAATGCATTTATTCTTTTCTAAGAAGTTAAGATCATTCTCGAGCAAAACTTAAAACTATTGTGATGTCTAAACCTTTTGATAAAAGACCAAATACTTTTCGAGCAAACCATAGTTTATGGCTGTCTACAATATGATACAAAGCAAAACTTTATCACTCTTTTGGTTTACGATTTATAAATTTGTAGACGTCACATCCTCAAATGTGCTGAAATATGAAATAAGCTGCAATTTCGACAAATATTCAATATTTCTGAAGATTCCAACGGCTCAACGGTAGAATGTTAGAAAAATGGCTAAAATGTCTGTCAAGCTGATCAATTATAAGAGCTAGGCTATGGATACCCTGGGTACCAGAGCCAAAAAATAATAAAAAGAAAAAATAAGGAAGGAAAGAAAGTTGCCTCCTTTATTCCTTCTCTCTTTTTCTCTTACCAATTTCCTTTCATGTAAATTTTGAGGCTCTGGTACCCAGGGTAGACTATGGAAATTTACACCCGTCTTTGAACACCGATTTAAAGATTTGGAGCCTATGTTGGTTTTAGGCCCCTTTCCACGCAGTTTGAAGAAAGAGATACTGAAACGTCCAAAGAGTATGGTCACTTATTGACTTGAAATAGGTACAGCAAACTTAAGCCGATGCACTCACCTTAATCAGATCTGTAAATCATCCCGAACTCGCTACATAGGCGTCGAAAAAGAGCTCAGCCATGATTAGACTTATGACGACGAGTCTCTTGTTTCCCTGTGCTCCTTGACTTGATGATGGCGCTTCAGTCAACAGAGACTCATTATATTACTTTTTAAAATGTACAATTTTTGCACCATGCCCCAAAAAAACTGTTTCTATTGTTTTTCCATCTCTCCCTCTCTCTATCCGTCTCTATTGTTTCTCTCTTCTGTTTTCGTATCAAAAATGTTTTGTATATATCTATAGAAAGAAATTGTCAAGAAGATAAGATGTAAACAAGTTTTATAACATGTTAAGCTATTTCCTTTGAGTAGGGGCACTTGGCTCGTCAGCCCTTTAGGGTTTCTCTTGGGAGGAACATCTGATCTTCTCCAGAGTATTCAAGTCCTGGGGGGGGGGTACTTCACTATAAATTCATACTGGGGTGTGAGCCGCAAAGATTTTTGTTACGACCCAATCTCAGAAATTTGGTCCGATATTGATACCCAATCCCAGAATATATGTCAGATATTGACACCCAATCGAAGAAATAACAAAAACAATTCGACGTCAAAGGGATAAGGGATTGAGGGCTGGGAGCGAGTATTTTGGTTCCAAGTGGCCATTGGAACGAGGTTCTGATCTGAGGACGTTTTTCAACACAAAAATACTTGAAATCAGTTCACCTGAACTGACCACGTGTTGCTCGAAAATTTATAAAGAATTTGAGTATAACAGTAAACCCCAATCCCAGAAAATTCCGAGGGAAAGTACACCCCAATCACAGAAATTTTCCAGTAAAAGGATACCCCAATTCCAGAATTTTCAGGCCAAAAACTACCCAAAACTGGCGCACATCCCCGTCTTACCCATAGTGAAGTACCCCCCCCCGGGATTCAAGTATCCCGAACAGCTATTTTTAATAATTGAAATATTCATATGTGAGCAGAAATTTAGTAGCTTAAAATTTGTTGTTCAAATGAAATTGAAACTTGAAACTTGAAACCTGACCCTATTTAGGCCCAAACAATTGCAATTCCTAATTCAGTCTATCGATAAATTCAAGACATTAAAAAGATATGAGAGAGTTAGCTGCAACATAGACAACAATAAGAACATCAATTGTTTGGTCCAAGGGGACACATCTCCCATTGCTTACCTAATGCCTATGCCTATGTTCTTGCAGGCGATTTTCAATGCCTCAGGATAAACATTTTCAACTGAAATGGTGAGTAATAGCAATGATAAACAACAGCAAAACATGAGTTAAGTTTCATAGTATGATCAAAACCGTGCTCAGTATCAGAAGTAGAACTGAAGGGTGGAGAACATCGAATGTGCTGGAATGAAATGTCGCGGTTGCTAAGTTGCTCCGTCACAATGATGCTTATAATTTCATGACGTCATAAATGAAAATCCCTTTGGTCAGCGAACATGAATTGTTGCTAATGTATGCGCGCGCAAGGTTCTCATTCTGAATTTTATCTTTAGTTTAGATGTCATGAAATACGGACAGCAAGATTCCTTCGCAGAGGTTCATTAAGAACATACTGAGGGGCGGAGAGGAAACAGTTGGAATCAAAAGTGGGTGCCAATAATGGTTATGCTGGTTTATGCCACTGCATCAACGTTGTAACTCTTAGCTATGACTCCAAGCCATCCCTAAGGCTAATTCTAACCCTATTTCGTTTCAAGGTGAACTCCAACCTTGACCCTAACTTTTATAGCGCGTTGATATACTCCTAAACATATATGTCACGCTCCTGTGTGCAAATCCGGTGTAATATGCGACTTGACAGAAAATTCAGGGCTTTGCTTGAATGTGACCCATTACAAACGTTGTCGAATAGAAGACAACTAATATGGAATTCCATATTCCACATGTATTCCACGAAGTTATGAAGAAAGTGAAACAGCTGGAAAAGATGCAAAATTGCAACATAATTGGATCCATTCAAGATGGAGTTTCTCTACGAACAGCGTTCTCCAACAAATGATCAGCTGTAACAGGAACTTACCGGGGGATTAGATATATGAATTTCCAGAGCTCTCTTTCTCCAAAGGAACAAAAGTGACAAAATTTCAGTGGCAGGCAGGAAGAGTTCTACCTGCGTTGCGTTGGAACATCAGGGATACCAATAACTACTGAATTTGGTACCCATGGTAGATAGGATGGTGGAGCGACCGAGAAAGGACCATAAACTGTATGCTGATTACACCCACACAACATGGATAATCAGTTGAGGAGAAGGAAACTTTCAGTAGCTGCAGCAGTTGAGACATTTTGCCTCTAAAACAGGCCGTAGGAGGGGCACTATCTCGTTAAACTAAAGTCAAATGATTGGACGTATTTGACTGACCAAATGGGGCATAAGGGATCAAGTTCCTCATGTGCCCCGAGTGCCCCCAGTCTGGCCAAAGGTATCACATTATAGACGTAGGAACTGGGGGGCACTGGTGGCACGTACCCCCAAGATTTTGCAATAAACATAGAAGTGAGGAAAATGCCCTCGAAGTGTCGTGCCCCCAAGTTTGAGATGCTTCCTACGTCCCTGTATGTTGGGGAAAAGGAAATCTTGTCCAACCTCGTCCCCAGGGCCTTTTGTTATATTGGGAAGCAGGCAAGACTTTTCGTCTCCGTCCCCATTGTCCCATATGACAAAAGGCCCTGGGGACGAGGTTGGAATTTGTCAACACTTCCGAGGGGAACACTCAGCACTTACGCATGCGGGGGGGGGGGGAGTCAGTCCAAGAAATTTTCAGGCAACCCAAATATATCAGTGTAGAAATATGTACATAAACATGAAATTTCCTGAAACAATGCAAATAGAGGTTAGAATTGCCTCTAGCGAACCCATACCCTGGGTACCAGACTCTCCCGCGAACCCAAACATATCAGTTCAACAATATTTGATTTCAAAAACTATTATGAACATAATTTCAGGTTTATTTTGACCAAAAAATATCACTTTTGGCAATGTTCTAATCCAAATATATTGGACTTACCTCCCCGTATGTGCATGTGCTAAGTGCCTCCCCCTTGGTCAAAAGGTTTGTTTCTTTGCAAACGAGCGAAAGCAGTGATGGAGTGATGGAGAGCATAGTAACTATGTGGAGAGGAAGTGATGAAATGTTCTTTTCGTGGCACGAAATTTTTCACCTGCGCTGCGTTGGAACATGGGGGGTTACAAGGAAGAGCTTCTAAACCATGACATTGAAAACTTGCCATTTTAGCTGGTGAAACAATGCTGCGGAGCTGTGGAGAAAATATTCACACAAAAAGCTTATTAGTTTCGAAGCTTCTCCTTTATATTTCAGCTTTCAGAGAGTTGTCAACGAGTCCACTGCGTCAAAGGAAACATATTTGTTCAAGATAGAGAGTGATTCAAGCAGAACACAGAGGGCACAGCTGTTTGTTCCGTCCCAACTGGCACTCGAGTTAGGCCGTGCTGTTTGGTCAGAGTTTTCGAGAGTGAACGCGACAGCTCAAGATAAAGGCTTGAAAACATTGAAGGTTTCAACGAATTGTAACCGTCCCCAGATCTTTTCAGGTGAGTATATCAACCTTAATTTCCCCTGAAGCAATTAAACTGGCCAGAAAGGGAAAGAAATGAAATGGGGTGCCTTTTTATGGGCATTTCCTTGAACCAATACAGCACGGCACTCCTGCTTCGTTGTTGACCCTCAAGTCAAGGTGCTGCTTGGTACTGTCTTCTTCCTTCGAATTCAAATAAAATCAGTTCATAATTGAGCTCCAGTTTATTCGCCCTATAATTAGTTCTCCTTAAGAGTCAAGTGCAGAGCGTGGTTTTAACGAGGCGACTTTGTTTCGGACCACGTATATGAGTCACAGCTTCCAGCTAGGCCAAAGCAAGGGAGTTCATCGAAGGTAAACATCCCTGAACATTGTCGTATTTCCCACGCTATTCGTTCATGCTAGAAGGCAAATTTGATCGAAACTTGGCTGTTTGAAGGGTGGTGGATCACGGCTATAGATTTTTTGAGGGTTCTTTGTGTATTATCAGAGCTCATTGTAGCTCAGCAACTGAAGTAAACAGAATGTTCAGCCGCTTGAGAAAATGAGAGAGTGATTAGTTTTGAAGATAAAAGATAGATGGTGGTTGGCGTCTGACTGTATGTAGATTGTGCGGTTTGTGAGGGTTTTTTAGAGCAAAGAACTTGGATCATAATACCCAACAGATATGGTTTCCACCAAATATTACTCATTAAGTAGCTGATGGAAATGCTGAAAAGGAAATTTCTCTTGACCATCATCTCAGTTATCAGACCAAAACATCCACCATCACAGATCATCAAGCCTGGTGGGAAGCTTTGTATTGTGATAAAATACACTTTGGTTTTCTGGTGGAAATCTATGGAAAAGGTTTGATATATTAGGCATTGAATCTGAGGATTTATCTTTCTTCCTTTCCTTGCCAACTCAACACCTTTTGTTCTGCCTCAGAAGCATATTTAAACAGATTAGAAAAGATCTGTGTTGTGCAAAGGGAGAGCACAATAGCCTAAGGCTGTCAACATCAGCTGTTCTTCAAAGAGCACCATAGTGATCTGCACATTTGTCAAAGCTACAGAAGGAATGCTGTATAAAAACAGGGCTATTATGCATCAAGTTACTGAAGGTGTTTGAGTGCAGTGTTGCAATCCCAGGGGGATACTGCATTGTGACCATGACTGGACGTTAATCTGGTCTTTGACGAAGGACCCATTTGTACGACAGAATTTTTCAAGAATTCTGAACCCATTGGCGTGAATTTCAGGAAGTTTCGTAACTAATTTTGTAGATTTAGGGATGCAAGGTCTATTCAATTTGTCAAGTTTTAAGAATCCTGAAAAAGCTACATTTAACAGAATTAGAGATTAAAAACAGACCCATATTTAAGGAATTTTAGGTGAAAAACCCACCCATATGAGCAGCGTGTCCAGTATCACTTAACAATCAAGTGCCCCCTCCCCCCATAAGCTTGCGATCATCTGACTTTACAGCCAGAGGAGTCAAGTAGACAAGGCTTGCTTCCTAGTAGAGCTCCACCATTTGAGTGTTATGACAAGGGGTCATGGACTCAATTAGCACGTATCTACTTCTGTGATCCCAGCATTTTGGTGCTAAAAACTGGACCTTCACCTTCAGTCAAGCTCTTTGTGCACCTTAGGTATATGAGTTGTTGGGGCTGGGGGGCTGCAGCCCCTAAAAAGGTGAAATATCACTTATCAGCTCCATTTGGTCCGCTCAGTCACGATGAAGCCATCATATTTGGGCTAGATCCATGTAAAGCCCCCTAAATGTTGCCCCCTTAATGTTGTAACAATTATGCAACTATCATTTTATTCCCCAACCCGTCAACCCTGGGATTGGCAGGTTTGTTGTGGGGCTATTCACCCCCTGCTCATTGCAAAGATTTTACATAGGCCGTTAAACTTTTGTGCACAAAATGCAAACTCTCATGGTACAGATGTTGTTGCTACTGGGGACATGCTGTGCTGCCCGCAAGGTGTTGATGTTATTAATTTTGGCATTAGGCAATATGAAATAGCAAGTGAACCAGAAAAATTTCCGATTTTCAAAAATTCATATCACCATTGATACTTGATGGATTTAAATGATTTAAATTATAGTTGAAAGCAGAAAGCCCTAAAGTTTATTTTTTTATTTTTCTTGCACTTTTAATTTCTTTCACTTAAGACCCAAGAATTCTTGTCAGGATTGATAACTTTTGAAAGTCCCTAAGAATTCTTGAAAATTCTTGTTATGTCAATGTGCACAGGGCTTGTGCTGTAGATTCATCGAACTGTTACTACTTTTGGAGTTTGATGAATTGTGATGTTGGGACTTTAGCAGATTGTTACATGAAGGCATTGCTGACAAAGAAAGCTATTGATCACAACTATTGCAAACATTTTGGCAAAATATTTTGTAGTTAAACCCAGTACACAGCACTCAATGACTGTTGTTATAGTTAGTTTTCTACCTTTGCCAAGACAGGGCCAAGACTATTAATTTTGTAAAATCTTTTCTCCTCTTTCCTTACAGGATAGTCGTAAAGATTGTATCCTTTGAATTCCGTCAGACATCTCCAAGATGCGTGAGCTAAGTTCATACCACCAACTTTGTAACAGTGCAGTTGAACTTTCCCCTCCTGCAGGGGCAAGCTCTGACAGTTCCTCACCACTTTCCAGTACAACTGAAGATGATTTACTTGAGATAAGTCGTAGCACAGAGCAGGGTGCATGTGGCACCTCAAAACCAATCTACAATTTCTCAATCCCAGACTTTATAAAACATGAAAGGCAACCTGTGACATCTGCGGCTGATGATAGCACTCCTGCTGAAGAATCAATTACTGTGGCACAAAATAGTGATAGACCAAGGGAAGTCAAAAGAAGGTAATTGTGCACTACTTTTCTTGTCATTTCAAATGTGATGAATTTTTGTGCAATGAAAATTAATTGATTGTGAGACCAACTATTGAACTTGGGACCTCCTAGCCTGTGTGCAGACAGTACCCAAGGCAAAGGTATGGTCTGCACAACCCTGGCTTTCGTGAATACATCAGCATCATAATATTTAGAATGATCCTTTCTCTATAGTATCTGTGTATTGTCTTCAGAAAGATAACTTAAAATTCCAGAGTATTATTGTGTTTTGTTAATTTAGTGTACTCAGAGAACAAAGTGAAGCCTGAGATTAATCACATGATAGCCATTCTCCAATCTGATTGCTTACTTGTTTCACAGGAAAGCAAATGTTATTAGTTGTTACAACAATTTGTTAATGTCAATTGTTCCCAGATCCCACATTAAGATAACTCAGTTTTTATATTCAATATATATGAAATTTTACAAATAAAATACTTAAGACACTATGTAGGAGCTTCTTTCTACAATGGTGATACCATGGAGTGCAGGAGACCATGACAACTCCGCAATCATGAACATAAAATGTCAATTTGAAAATCCATTGCATTGCACACCAACAAAGTAGCATGGTCATTTATCACTGTTGCACAGAATTTCTGTGTTAGAAACTGCACTAATGATAGCTAATTGCTTCCAGAGAACAGTTCTGATGCCAGAGATATGACCACATAGACTTATACCTTCCCTCGTTTCCCAGTGTTTGTTGATTTGCTGCTATCACTTGATCAACAGGGACTCATATTATTACCCTTAAGAACTGGTCACTTTTCAAAATGGTCTTAACTTGCAGGAGTTCTTGTAAACTCAAGAAAATTGCTTCAAAGTCTAGTCTAAAGACCTTGAACATTGAAAGGGAAACTTTTTGTACTACTAATGATGCTTTTCTAACCTACGAATTGCAAAATGCATACTTTTTAGGCAGTAATCTTCCTCTGTAGAAACAAAATAGATCCATCGCACAGCTGGGAGAAATCTAGGTCTCATCAAACACTTTTTGTATGCACCAACAACAACTGTCTAAATAGTGCCTCCTAAGATGGGCCCTTTTTTAGGAGTAATGTTATGAGTTTTCACTGATCAAATGATATAAGTAAGCAAATCAGAGAATGCATGGAAACAAAGGACAAAAAGGCACAAGTCTAACAGCTACAGTGAAGGTTTTGTTTCCAAGTCAGTGAGACGTTTCCAGGAAGACAAGAAGCGAAATTTGACACACCAAAGCATTTCATTTGATTCTCAAAGAGTGACTAAGTGTTAGACAAAGGTTTTAAGGATGACGTAACATTATGTAGTTTGGTTAGCATGCTGTTTTCAGGCCAAGAAGATAATCCAACAAGAGCTGGTTTTACACAGTCACAGATTTGATATTTTTGAGTGCAATCTGAAGCAAGCTTGTACAGCATTCAAAATCTTGATAACAGATCAGAGGATATGACTTTTTGTTTAAGATTGTGAAGGATGTACATTCAGAACCACAAAGTTTTTGTATGCTGCAACAAACAGAGTGTACTGTATGCTGATTAGATGGTTTAATATTAAGAGTACAAAAGCCTTGTCTCATGATCTAAAACCACAGCATGTGTGTGTGTTAAAACTACACAAAAGAACTTGAATACAGGAGATAGCTTTAAAAACAGCATATAGCCTAGAGCTTAAAAGCCCATGGGGTGCACTTGACTAGATTTTGATCAGGGACGTGCCATCGAGGTGTCTAAAACATACGCGATCTTTTGCCAATTTTTCGAAAAGTATGTCCAACCTTATATTTCATACCAAAATCTTGAAAATCGGTATTGTACCTTATATCAATATTGTGAAAATTAATGCCGTTCTTTCTACCAATATCTGGAAAATAGATACCCTTCTCGATAGCACGTCCCCGGACCCGAAATATATTTAGTGCACCCCCGGCACGTTCCCATGATTGGTCGGGGAACATATCTGTGCCCCGCATGAATTTTTTTGCTGTTTTGAGGACAGTTGGGAAATAAGGCCCTCAATGACGCGACAGCTACCACATAAATTCAATGACATGAGGCGTGCGTAAATTGAGGGTCTTTATGGAGCGAGACTATAGTGGTAGAAGGTCTAGTGTCACTCAATCGAACCTTTCGTGTGAAAGTGTAAAAAATGTCACTTGATCCAGACCCTTTTGTTAGATAACTAAACGGTCCATTAATTTGTCTGGCCATTGGCAAAATGAATTATTCTGACATCACAGTATAGTTGCTGGAGTTTGAAAATCTACCCATAATACTTTGTTTGTTTTTTGTCTTCTTTATTATAAAGATAAAATACAACTACTTTTTACATTTAAGGAGTCAGTTTCACCCAGCATTCCCCTTGGTTTGCCTTTGTTGTCGCCATTTTCATGGGCCATGAAAATGGCGGCAACAATGGCAAACCAAGAGACAGCACGTGCAAGGCATGTTCGATGAAACAGACCTTTTAAGCGACCCCTCATAGCAGAAATAGACACAAGGCCATCTTTTCCTACTACGAGAGACACTTCCAGTTAACTAGACATTTCAAGGCACATAAAACAAAACGAAATGATAAGGCTGTTTGTGTATTCTTCCTGCTTTCCTTTAGACACGACCAAAGGGATACTGCTGAAACAGTGAATGATGCCAATACACAGGGAGCTACAAACTCTTCAAACTGTCGAAAGAACAAGAGAAGGAGAGTTAATCAAGGAACTGGTGATCGCAGTCCAGAATTTATTGATTTGACTGATGTAGCTGATCAAGATGATACACCATCAGTTCGAGTAGTAGAAGAGATTAACCATAGTCCATATCTTGATTCATCGATAGTCATTGAAAGTCCACGGTAAGTGCTTTAAAAATTCTTGGTATGATATACATTGCTCCTTTTTGGTACCGTATTTGTATTGTCGTATAGTACCGGGTGAGCCAGAAAGAAGTTCCCACTGTTGAAAATTCATAGCATCAAGAGTGCTTCACAGATTTGAATGATTTATGTGGCATTGAAATTTACATCGCCAGTTTGAGATGCTGAATTCCAATTTCAATAGAAGGTTAATCATGGACCAGAATGAATGTGGAATTCTTGTTCCCAAACATGGCATTTACCTGCATTGTCCTAATTTCTGGATCTGTAAGATGAGGGATTCTACCAAACAAAATTTTCTCATCTAAGTTGACCTTTGACTGATAGATGAACATTTCAGTTTTGAATATCAGTCACATACTTTTTATTCCACAGCCCTCCAAATGCCTAAACTTTTCTTTGACTCACCCGGCACTTCCAGTTTTTTTGTTCCACATTAAATACGCTAAATCTTTATTGATCATAAATAGACGATTGCGCTAAAGATGCGACGAGGAATTTTTTGCGAACATGCACTGCGCTGTTTAATTGAACTCGTATAGAATCGTTAAAGATTTGTGATTCGAACGCAATACATCGCGGTAAAAAACTTCCTTGCTGCCAACTTTAGTGCAATCTTCTATTATATTTGATGTTCAAATTTTTGTGCAAAAATGCCCAAATATGGTTAGTTTGGATTGATTTGGCTTCATTCCCACGATTTCCACGTGGCATCATTATCTCCTTGGTCTGTAAATTTACCTTGAAATATTCCCGCAAGGAGGTACGCAAAAAGCTTGATCTCATTGTCCTTCTGCACAGTATCATTAAATTCTCAAAAATTGGCATTCTAAGGACCTGTTCATATGGAGGCGAGCCAGCCCGCTTACCGGGCTGAAGCTCTTTGCCGAGATCTCACCTCATCCCTAATTCCAATACAAAATTTGATTTCTATTCATATGAGAATGCAGATGTTATTTGGGGTCACCTCTCAAATTCAAAAAAGGAATCCCTTCAACGTCTTCAGGACAGAGCCGTTTCCATAATCGAAACGTCCAGGATTAAAGGCGAATGGTCACATAATTCCCTTCGCACTGAGCAACGTGTCATGTTTGATCGTGCCGTTATGGTCTATAAGATCATGAACAGACTCTGCCCAGAAAATCTCTCGAACAAATTCCAACGAAGATCCGAGTACTCCAGCTACAACACGCGATTCTGCAGAGATCTTCAGATTCCGAGATATAATCTAGAGTATTTCAAAAAAGGATTTTCCTATTCAGCTGTTAAGGTCTGGAATGAAATCCCAATAAGCATCAGAGAGCTTCCCAACTTGTGCCAATTCAAAAAACAACTAAAAACACATTTGATGAGCTGAAAGCCAGTTAAAACACGACTCCCTGGAGGATCAGCAATGCCATTAGCCGTCGGAATTTTTCTTTTCGTATATGATTTTAATTAATAAAAGTTTCTTTTTGTAGTATTAAACTTTTTAGCTGAAGGGATTTCGTGTATAAATAATTTGTAATGAAAATGAAAAAAAATGAAAAAATGAGTAGGCGGGCTGGCCCGCTTAGCGAAGTCTCACTGGTGTAGCGGCGAGATCTCGGTAGGCGGGATGAGAATTTTCCCATATGAACACTCCATCCCGGCTACCGAGACGAAAATCTCACTACTGCTCATGTGCTGCGTCTCTAAACAATGGGCACGTGTTTCATTTTTTGACGCATGTCAAATTTCTGTCTCGGCAAGCGGGCTGGGATTTCTCCATATGAACACAAGCTGAAAACTGTCTCGCCTACGAGGCCAGCCCAGTAAGTGGGCTCGCTCGCCTCCAAATGAACAGGCCCTAGGCCCACCATACTGTGCCTTCTATACAAAACAGTGATCCCCCTGCCTCCTCTTTTAAGGCACTTAGCGTTGTCACCGCCAGCCTATTGTCTTACAGGAATTCACATATTTGGACCGTCAATAAGGCAGGCCCACCTGTAAAGTGAATAGTGAATCCTAAATTTGGTACCAGCAGTTTCTTTTTTTAAAGTTCGCAGAATCACAGCATGAAATTTGTTTATTTTTGGTCCACTGATTGTTTTTCGCGTTGCATTCCTAAATCACAGTCAATGTAGAAACAACTATGGCTCAGTAAAGATAGTTCACATGTGAATAAAGTTCTTAATACACAATTGATTGAATAGATTGATTGATTTATTGATTGTGCTGGTTATTGATCAATCAATTAAGAAGCGTTTGTTATAATTTATGTATGTGTTGCGTGCAGGATAAGGACGCATTTGATTGATAGTTCATTACTAGACTGATTGCCTATTCGTAGTTATCGTTATTGATAGACTGATGGACGCTCAAACTACGACTCATGCATGGACTTTGACACTGAATTTGGTATGAAGTTTTCCCTATCGATTTCATAACTAGATATGGAAACCACAGCAACACTGTACGAATACCAGGCAATGGTGGATAGGCCTAAGTTGCCGGCTCGAACCTCCAATGTTAAAACAGTTCAGAGCTTAAGTTTTCAGCGATTTTAGCCATGAACAAAAGCCACAAGTATCCATACGAATGTTTCCTCATGTATGCAATGTTTGGCGCAGATAGATTGCTAAGAGATTGGTAGTGTCCAATATTCTATCGTTTTCAAATCATGCCAGCATCGCTTGGGCATTAGCTAAAATTTTTATGCCTTCACATATTTTGCCATTTTCAAACTGTACCGGAATCATGCGAACGTAAGCTTAAGGCCCTTATTAGCCAGGTACGAAAACGCTGGTACCAAATGAATGTGAAAATACTGAGGGAAGATGCCACTCAGCCCCGGAGGGGGCAGTTAGTATTTTTGTCCGACGTGGATGTCCTTTTTTCAGGATATCGTTTTCACCTATTTTTCGTAAAGGAGACTATCAAAGAAAACAATTTTTCTGGATCCGGTTGTCAAAAACTTATCAAAAGGGGAAATTTTGTCAGATTGAGTTGTTGTTTGTCTAATTTCTGTGTTTTAGGGTATTCTGTCTTTTTGACCGATCTTTTCGAAAATTGCTATCATTTGAAGGGAAAAATTCTTGAGTCAGGCTAAACATTTTCTTTCGTGGGCATACGTCCGTACAAATTTAGATCAGGTACTCCCTCCCCCCGGGCCCTCCGCAAGGCACTTATGAACTAACGTTGCAAACAGGAAATAGCACCTGATATGGATTATTTCAATTTTATTGCTTAATAGCCAACTGTCTTTTGATTAATTGATTTGTTGATTGATTGATTGATTGATTACTTCGTTGATTGATTAATTCATTGAATGACATCCTATTTCTTTCTTTACAGAGAATCAGCTCGTAATCGTATACAAATGTCTGACATCGCTGTTACTTACGAGAGCGTTGCGGATGATCTTCAACGCTTCAGAAGGAGACTACGCGAATCACGTGAGAGAATTGACCAAATAAGGCGTGAATTCACAGCCAGGGAATCAAGGTTCAGAAATCGACTTTCACACAGAAACAACCCGTGTACAGAAGACCAAAGGATTGTATCTGATGGTCCGGCTTATACATCACAAAGTGACGTAGATCGTGAATCGCAGCGGCATCAAGCAGCTGCGAACGCAACGCCGTATGATTACAGAAGTACAGAAGCACCAGTTATTACTTTAGATGATGTAAGTAGAAAAACTCTTAAGTGTAGCTTGCGGTGAAATTTTTATTTAGGAAACGGCATTTTATCAAAAATAACGGTTGGTAATTATCGTTATGCGCCCTCATACGACCTGTCGTGGAGTACTTTTCCCACATAAGGGATGGTGCTCCAAAAACAGCACTTGCCTAAACTGATAGTCAATGAACTTCACGCTCTATTCTGGTGTATATATGTTTTACTTGTGACTGACATTTAAATTGTATTTGGTGGCACCATGCGCATACTAAGCGGTTTTGTGTTGTGCAGGAAAATAGAAAGCTCGGGGTCTTAAACTTTAGACCGAGCTTTAGTGTATTACCTGATAGATTCTAATTTTGACTCGTATCATTCAGTCAAACACATTTTGTTGCTGTCATGTCGTTTGAGTTTATTGTAAACCTCACAGGCCTAAGCAGTTGCTGCGGTGACGAAAACGCATTGTTGTATCGTATTACACAAGGCTACGGGAAACCCGCGGGAAAAGTGCGATTAACCAATAGGAACGGCGGGATTCTGTATTGCCACGTGACAAAAACTGAATGTGGAGTTCTCATTCCCATACAAACCTCTTAGCAGCATTTTCCTTATTTTTGGGTCAATAATACTAACGGAACTAATAAAGAACTAGACTTATGACGATGAGTCTCTTATTTCCCTGTGCTCTTTGACTTGATGATGGCGCTTCGGTCAATAGAGACTCATAGTATTACTATAAAAAAAACCTGGCCCTATTTAGGCCCAAGCTGAGCAATTTCTTCAGTACCAATCAGATTGCGAGATTTGTGAATTACTATTGTTGACGTGTAAATGTGATAGAATTTTCGATTCGATTGAAGAATTGAAAACACTCCCACGGGATGGAGATTCGAAGCCATGATTCTTTCGTAATTCCATTGATGATTGAACAAAATAGGGCCAAGTTTTTTACTGTTTCATTATGAGTCCCTCTTGAGCAAGGTTCACTGCAGGGATACAAGGGACTCATCGTCATCAGTCTAATAAAGAACAACATTAAGGATACCTCGCGGAGGAGAGTAGGTCAATAAGATGTGCGATTTTACCAGACAAAATAGTTACATCTAATTTAGCCTTTGACTGATAAACATTTTAGTTTTAAACATTGGCTGCGAACTGTTCATTCCACTACCCGCTAAATGTTATTTATTCTGTTGCGCTCGCTCGGTCAAACTTTCCAAGTTAACTTAGGCCCTGTTGACACGATACCGTTTTCATTTCATATCAATTTATGGATGGGCATCCTAATGAAAAATTTTCTTTTTACACGATACTGTAAAAACATAATACTGGGGTTGTGTTTAAGGGAAACGTTTTGCCATGTGCTGCGGAGGATTCACCTTGTTTTTACAATTGTAAATACTGAAAATTATATAAAAACATTGTAAAAAGTTTCATGATGTGTTATATTTAATTATTCTTTATCTTAGATATCTATGCATCTTTTTGTTATGAAAAAATTTCAATTTGCAGTAGGCTTGAATTAGCTTTTATTCTGTAGCTAACTTTATACGCCTACTATAGATAAATAAAGATAAAAATAATAAGTTAAAATTATCACACACTGCACAGTGCACAAGATGAAAAGGATGCTCGTGGAATTGATAAAGATGTTCCGTTTTGAGTTGATACCGAATTCGACCTCTGACCGTTTAGACGCTATCGGATTGGTTTCATGCCACTTTCAGAGCATTTTTGTTTGAAATCGTGAAAACGGTATGAAACATATCGGATTGGTGCGTTCTCGTGTAAATTGAAGGCCAATCCTATGTGAAACCGATCCGATATTAAATGAAAACGGTATCATGTAAACGTGGTCCTCATCCTTCGGTTTGTCAGTCTCATTTACATGGAAGCACACGTGTCTTTGTATTCTTTTGTGTATTAAACAGCCCGGTCATGTCATTTATCAGTTCTTCACATGAACCAAACTGAAGAGTGTGCGACGAAACGCGTATTTGGTGTGATAATTTCGTATGATAACGTTGTTTGTAAGTGATTACTCGATTTTCTTGCAGGTGTAACAGTTTTCTCTCTCGTTACAGGTTTATTTTATATTTTGATTGTTGTTCTTTTACAGGAGTTGAAAGTAGTTCCTTACAGGTTACAAGTTTATTGTGCGTCCATGGGTTTATTATGATGAGTCCGCTTTGTAAGACTATTTAAAAATTTTGTACCACAAATCATTTGTTTACTTTTGTGTATTGTCATTATAGGATGGTGAAACTACAACACCAAATCATGAAAGAGAAGTCACTCGAATGATTTTAGAAGATTCGTTGTATTCGCCACCATTTCTTACACCCTATACTTCACAGGTTTGTTTACATTATTTTTCCATGGGTTTTGGGAAAAGTGGAAATACTTATTAGATGAATCATGGTTGTAAAGAATAAGAACTGTCAGGCCTACCTTTGTGGGATCTCTGTTTTGAGCTCCTTCAATGGGGAGAGTGCGGAGCCACAGCGGAGCGAACGAGCGAAATCCTCTTTCGCTCTGTGGCTCCGCACTCTCCCCATTGAAGGAGCTCACACAGACCTTCTTAATGAGTCTTGTTTAAAAATCATGCACTCTACCATACCTGTCAAGCATTCTTGCACCAGCAATTAATAATTATTTGTAGAGTAAGGAATGTGGTTATGGGTGGCATTTTATCAAGTCCTCCAGAGTAATTTTTTATTCATGGCGACAAATACAACAGTCATTGACAGAATAACCATTGAGAAATTTCTTATCAACTGATTTAATTAACATCGTTTGGGAAGGGACAGACGTATATTTTTGGAAAATAACATGGCAGAATTGAGTTCATTGCCAAAAGTGGCTGCCTATGATCAAAGTTGATCTAATTCATTTTGGAAGTTCGTTGCCGCAAAATAGTAAACTGCTTTCTGAATTTAGTTCGATGAAAAATTGACAGTTCTGTGAAATTTCTAGACTCACTTTCGTCAGATTCAATGCTTTGATTCATCAGAATTTTTTTTTTAATTTTCAGCGTGCACCATCATTAGAAACGATTGAGGAAAGAATCGGAGAGTTCCACCAACGGCGATTAGAGCGTGCTGAAAGCGTACAACGAATTAGGCAGCAAACACAAGAGAGAATCAACGAGGTTCGAAATCGTCTATCAAGGCTAGATCAACATATAAACAATAATGATCGCCAACGGATACACATATCAGATTCACCACAACAGGAGACCAGACAATCAGAGGTATGGTTTTTATGTCCTCAATGAATTTACGATAACAGACAATTACATAATATCACAGAGGTTCGACCAAGACTGTTCCCTGTAACCCAGAAATACGACCCGTAAGGAGCGCTTCACTACGAGCAGGGATCTCTAAGGATTCTACAACGCACACTTGGACTTGGCTAGGCCGTTTGACTACGCTGATGGGTATCTTATGTTGGCCTATGGTCGCTTGCAAATTACCTTAGTCTATGCTCGCACCGGTCTTGATGAGAAAATCTGTGCCTAACAAGAATAAGTAATGAAAGTTGCGAGCTACATAACAATCTACAAACCATTTACTTTCTCCAACATCTAATTCTACACAAGTTGTGCCTAAAATATTCAAACTTTCTCCTGTGGCGGTTTTAGCAAATACAGAATTATTGCTAAGCTCTAACGGTTTTCTGGCATATTTGTTTATTAGATTGTACAGATCTAAACTCAAGCATGGAAATACATAACAACCATGCGGCCAGTTCACTTAGCAATGAGAGACAGATTTCGCAAAAATAGCTAGATATAAAGGAGGTAATTGTTAGACGAGAACGGAGAGAGAGAATAGGCATAAAATCCTCGAGAAAGACCACACGAAAGGCCGAGGCTCGGTCTATTCGATTGGTGCGAATTTAATGAATGCCTAATTCCTTGTAACATTTGTACCCTTTATTTTTGCTCCACAATTCTCCGTATCTTATGATATAATATAAACAGTTTATTTGTTGTGGGGCTTCCATATTCTCCAGCTAAAACTGCAGCTAATGTAGACGTGGTTAGTTAGACCTCCAGCTAATTTAGGCCTGAAAGATTGCTTTGGGTTTTTTCTGGACTCTACCAGGAATTGACTTCAGCAAGATTGAAACCGAAGAGTCATTTGGTTGTGTCGAACTTAAGAGACCATCTGAACTTGTCGGTTAACCTTCGGCATAGTGAAATCCCTTCAATAGCTTCGAATTTGGCAATTTGGGCTAAGTAGCTGATCAAACCGCTCAAATGTATTAAAGGATTATCAACAAATTCAGTTTTCTTCACACCACTTCTTTTAATGTTAGGATGAAGTTGAATTTCTGCGAGAGCTAAGACCGCTGCAAAACAACCCTACAATGCCAGGACCTGAATTACTACGATCAACTAGGTCAGGAAATGCCGATGTCCATGCCAGTAATGATCCTACGTACAGTTGGGTATGTAGATTATTTCATTTCGTTTTCCTGTTATCTCTTTTACCCATGCCATGGTGGCCCTTCATTCGGCGTTCCACGCACAAATGCGTATGGTATAGAGACAATCAGGTACACTGGACACAAACTCTGGCAATCGTTGCCGCTAGAAATAAAAGAGTCTCATACCTTGACAGAATTTAAGAGGAAAATAGAAAACATCATTTCAACAATTGCAACTGTAGATTGTGCAGGATCTATGTAAATAATTCAGGATTTTTGTAAAACTATGTAAATAGGACTTTTCAGTTTCACTTCTGTTAAATGGTTGGCCTTCATTAGTTTTTAGCTATCTTATCATGCCAACCTTAAATAGATAAAAAATGAATAAATAAAATAAATAAAATAAATAAATAAATAAATAAATAAATAAATAAATAAATAAATAAATAAATAAATAAATAAATAAATAAATAAATATACAAAGTCTGAAATATTAATTCTACTGAAGTAACAATCTAAGAATAATACAAGTGGTCGCCATATGTTTTCACGAAACTCCCTGCTGCATGAATGAATGTGTGCTGACTGTTCCAGCAGTTTAATTTGTAATTAATGAATGCAGCAATAACTTATATATACCAGAATCCATTTTATTTTGCAGGGCCACTTATCAAGGAGAAGACGGTTCTCTAACTTATTCTCAAGTGCAGACTTCCTTTTCCCATATGTGTAAGCATTGTTCTGTCTTATTTGCACGCAAAATTCACATGAAACAGTCGCCCAAAAAGTTCACTTGGAAAATTTCTTGAAAGGAGATATTCATGAAAGGATCAGACGTACAGATCTTGGTAGGCTTGTTCCATGGATGAACGAATATTTATATCGATGCCTTAAAGATGACATAATCGTTTCAGAATTTATTCTTTCTGATATTCATGACCACAAGGAAATGAACTTGTTACATATATAAATAGGAATATACATTTTGTTCAGTGCTTCAAAGCTTGACAGCGCTCAAAACAGCTAGATCTCGCTGATTGAAAACCACCACAAATGTAAGTTGTATGTATCTGAGAGACAATTTAGTCATTGACGATGGGCCTCCTCTAACATAAAGAACATTTAGAACTCTTGTTGCTATAGGATTTTAATGACTTTGGAAACATTCATTCTTTTTTATATATCTTCATCTAAAATTTACAATATACTAACGAACAATTTACATTACAAGACGATAGTGCAAGGAGCATGAAAAAACATTGCAACCCTGCACTATTACACTTAACATCACATTACGTTGTTACTCTACTCACTAATTGCATATTTACACTTAACACTTTACACTTCATTCTTTTACTAGATTTGCCTCAAGTCTGTTTCGTCCTTCCGTTTGACCATGACAAGGACAGATTTTGTAATGCAATAGTAACAGTTGCTTTAATTGTCGCATTAATTCAGAGCGATTAGCGACTGCAGACAAAGGAAATTCTCTCAACCAGGAAATCATAACAAACAAGGTTGCAAAAGTTGCCCCGAAAGCAGCACCGCAAACTCTCGCCTTGTGCAAGCAAAAGGCTGGTTATAAGAGAAGTTATGTGCTCATAACGACCGAAGAAGGGTAAATCTAAGGTTTTGTCTCGAGGATTTTGTTTATTTGATTCAGAAGCCGAGCAGAAGGCATTATAGTCCTAAGGTATTTTGGGCTTAAATGAAACAATTACCCCCCGATTACCACACCTCCTGAATCAAATAAACCAAATCCGCGAGACAGAACTTGAGATTTACTATTCTTCTTTCGTTATAGGCACGTAACTTCTGCTAAAAACCATCTTTCGCTTGCACAAGGCGAGAGTTTGCCCCATTGGTTTCGGTGCAAATTTAGCGGCCGTTTGTTTTGATTTACCGGTTGAGAGAATTTCATTTGTCTGCAGTAACTAATCGCTTTGACTTGAGCTGTCAATAAAGAAACTATTGCTATTGTATAACAAAATCTGTCCTTGTTTCTGACTATTCCATTTACGGTAGCTGATGGAATGTTGGAATGGCGGATCCAGGAACAACCGAAAAAGGAACTGTCTCACGGATTGAGGGAATAAACTTTGGGCAACTCTATTCTTTTATTGACACAACCAGTAAAATAATACATGCCCCTCCTATTTGACAGACATTTCATCAGTCCCGCAGCAACACAAAGACTTCACCATTTTCCTTCAACGTTTTTGGATGATGGAGAAGATTACGAGGTACGTCCAGGCCTGTTTTGTTTCAATTAGAATCAACTTGCCACAAACTTTTTACAAGACATTTTTATCTACGTTTTAAAGGGTTTCACTAAGGGTCTGTTTGATTGGTAATTCCAAACCTACCAAATTCTGAAAATGGTAGACTTCGCAGAGACGGAAACACAGTTCCCAATCAAACACAAAGTTCTTCAAAGCAGCAGGTTTCAGGTTTATCCTGGTGAAGACAAGGTTTCCAGTTGAAAAATACGAAGATGTGTCTGTTGCTTGGCAACAAAGAGTAATGTTACCGATTACTGTAGCAACGCGAGCAAAGTTCTTCGTTTTCAGAGTTCAGCAAGAAATCGAGAATCTCTCCAAAGTCTGCCAAACCTTCTGTCTTTTGGAGCAGAAGGTTCAGCAGGCCTGCCAAACCTGCCAAACCTGCCGTTTTCGGGATTGGGGAGTCAATCAAACACAAATTCCGAGTCTTCCAAGTCTACCGTTTTCAGAATTGGTACCAATCCATCACACCTTAAGACTTCGTTTACACGATGCCGGTAGAATTTGAAATCGGCATGAAAAAGTACCGTGTTGGCCTCCCGTCTACATGGTGTTGGTATTTTTTTTATTTTGTTCGTTTTACATTCTGATTTTTTTCGTTTGATGCAGCTGAGTTGCTTTGTTTGCTCATTCCACCTAGGTTTAATCAGCCTCATTTTTAGGCTATCTTCCTCTGAGATTCATGCCATCTTAAATGTCAGACTTCTCAAGCAGCTTATGTTCGCTGATTTGTGTATGTCTGTGTCTCACTCACTGGTTCTTGGGAAGTATGACTCATATCTTCGTTGCCGTTTGACATTTCTTTCGCGCGCCCCACACAGTTCACGCGAGTTTTTGGTCGTGCGCCTTAATTTCTGAACATAAAAACCCTGTGATTGTATTTTTCAGGCACTGTGGAGTTTGGCAGAACGATTAGGACCAGCGAAACCACGGGGCCTAAGCAAAACAGGTATGTTGGTTAAGATATTTTGCATGAGTTGTATGTAAATTCATGTTAAAGTTTTGTGTTCTACTAAAAATTAAGCAAATTTAAGCATCTTGAAACGAAGTTCACGATTTCTCCCTTTGACCTAGATCGTTCATAATTGTGAATTTTTGGCTCATACGCTGCTGGAACTCAGGGCATTCTGTTTCCTCAGGAGATTGATATACCGGGTGAGCCAGAAAAAAGTTGTCCACTTTTAAAAATTCATAGCACTTAGAGAATTTCACAGATTTGAATGATTTAAATTCTAGTTGAAAGCCAAAAGATCAAAGTATGTTTTCGTGATTGTTCTCGCTCTCTCTCTCTTACCCGTTCTAGATTTATTAGTAAATTCAACTTCATAAAAATTTCATGGTTGAAAAATGGCTGGAAAAAGGGCTGAGAACATTGATCAAATTGTAATAAGGATTTTCCTTACACAGAACAATACAGAATGTGCGTTTCACCTCTCTCAGAGTTACAAGACATCACTTTTCAAAATTGTACTTAAGATTTACAGTTCCACGGCAATAAATATGCAGTGCATATCTCTCAACCATGAACAAGTGCATTTTTCTTTATTGGTCTGTTCGAGGAGTCCTTCATGATTTGATCAATGTTTTAGGCCCCCTTTCAGTCATTCATTCAGGCGAGCGAAAATCTGTCGATTCGATTTTAATGTACCCCTTTTTTGATTCCTTACTAGAAATCGACCGAATCCAAGCGTTCCGCTACAGTCAATCACGAGCAGAGGAAACGAATTCAACATGCGTGGTATGCATGAGTGAATACTGCTTCAAAGAAAAGATTAGGAAGTTACCTTGCACCCATGACTTTCATTCAAAGTGTATTGACAAGTGGTTAAAAGTGAGTGTTGCACTTGCTTCCCCCCTGGATTTATTTCATGACCTAATGATATTCAATATGGGGCGGCATACATTCAGGAGGTAGCGCCTCACAGGACATCTGTTTCATGTCAGTTTCTAGGATCTGCTAATGAATTTTTAATACGATCTTGTTTAATTTATCTGACCATGCTCTTTTTAGCAACCCAGTATTTTTAAGAGAAATAGATCCGTAATGATCAATGCATGGAGTCAGCTAAATTGCTATTAAGCCGCCATTATTTTCTCAGTTGGAAATTACAAGCAGGTGATATATACTCTTTGTTGTGGCTATTCCATTATCGAATTTCAAGAGATAGAATTTGTTTATGATAAACGTCTGTTCACGTCCAGCGTGGTGAGAACGCGCTATGTTGGCCTTTAGATTCGTTTTGTCATTCTAAAGTTGGCCAGCTGCCTAGAAGCTATTCTGTGATGAACAGGGCCCAAAATGATATTTTTCTTCCAAGTAGCAAGCCAAGCATCTTCATTTCTCTTTTTACACACTTTCTTCTTCTTTCCCAATATAACACCCCGTTCTGTTCCTTTACCGTTCTCTCTTTCTTTCTTTCCTCTTCCTTCCTTTGTTTACCTTCTTTTCCCCTTCCTTCGGTTCCTTTTTCCCTTTTCCTCTCTTCCTTCCTGGGAAATTTGAGAATTTCAGCTACCTTGCTGGTAGCGCCTGGTAGAGCCACGATTTTTCCAGGGTCAGTCCCAGAAAATTGCCTGCCGCCCCCTCATTTTAAAACATATTTCAATGAAACTTTTTTGAGAAAATGCATAATAAGTAGTTGCAAAAAGTCAAGAAGTTTCATGGCTATAAAATTCTTCCTGACAGAGTTATTTAAAGAAATCTACTAAGGGTGGTCAAATTCCCCCCCCCCCCAACCAAAATTGGGTTAAAATGCACGACTGGCTCACAATTCAAGCATTTTGCAAGTCTAAATTGAAGATTTGCAGCGTGAAATATGACCTGAAACTTTTAGCACCCTTTACTTGTTGGGATGACCGTTTGCCAGTCTTTTTCCTTGTAACCGCTTGTAACCCTTGTAACCGCTTTAACGGGGTGAGTGGCCGAGTGGCTTGTACAGTCTTCGTCAGGTGACTGAAGTTAAGCTTGGTCGGATGAGGTCAAACTCCGGATGGGTGACCACGGAGGCCTGACATCGCAACTCACCTCGTCGTCCTTCGGAAGGGACGTTAAACTAGGGGTCCCATGCCTGGATGCGGCATGCAAAGTGGCCCTAAATTAGCTTTCAGTAGCTAGAAATCCTGACAAGCCCACTCAAAACAAATTGAAAACAAAACAAAAAACAACAAACAACCCTGCTTTGTATATAAGTCGCTTGATTTTGACAATTTATCGCACATTATCTTCCTCGATTTTATCGTAAAGCAATATTTATCATTAGTACTTACTGCTTTATTTTGCATTTCAGTCAAACAAAACCTGTCCAGTCTGCCGTGACGAAGTGAAATGCATCTAGGAGGTGCAAGTTTATCACACAAGACAAAGACATTTATTCATACATCATTTTGCGTTATAACGCTGACACTTTTACAAAGTGATTCCACGTTCATTATTCGATTTCAGGTTTTCATATACCAAGTACTTATATAGGTAGACAATTTAAGATACTTCCATAATATTGCGATGACATATATCTTATCATAACAATATCGGTATATCTGATGCTGCTGAGGACCTGCCAGAGAATTTGTGGCCATGGAAAGTAACAAAATCAGCAGTAGTTCACTTAAAAGAGCAAATTGAATTTTTGTAAAACAAAAGATTTAGGTGTCTGAGCAGACAAAGTGATGAAATTTTGATAGAAACATTTCTCCTCTTGCTAAGTTCACCCCGGGCAATGTCTGTGCAGTACAGTAATGGCTGTTCAGCACAATGGAGGGCTAACATCGTTTTTTGAGGGGGGGGGGCAGCATCAGTGCAGTGAAGTTGCAAAGCTGTGGCCTGTTGCTTAGTTACAGCTGTTTGGTTGGTGGGGTTGATCGACGAAAGCAAGTCCAATTCTGTGAAAATCTAGCTTCCAAATAGTTCGCAATTTTCAAGTTTTGTTCTTTTTCATTTATGGCAAAGATCTATATGACTTTAGTTTCAAATTTGTGTGATCATTTAAAAAACGTTGGTCTGGGTCTTATGATGGTCAGCTTAACTCGCAGCACAACCTCTCGGGTACAGAGGCAGCTTAGCTACTTCTTTGCCAAAAAATGAAAATTGTGATCTTTACCTTCTGGATATGCTTACAGTGGAAGCTTTTCATTCTTTCGATAAAAGGACATTGTCAGGTTTCCTTGCGATTCTAAAACAGGTTTTCTTAATTGTGTATCCTCTTCTGTTTTCCATTTTGAAGTAATTTCTTCTAAAGTTGTTGAAAATGTTTCTTTAATGGATTCAAAAGGAAGATCACTTCCTAGTACCCTAGATGTGTCAAAACACAACATGTTTAATTTTGAAAATTGCCACAAACATCGATGACACATTTTATCAGCAGGTTCGGGACTCTAGCCCCACCCCCTTCTCGAGTGTTCTCGTGACGACCCTGGGCAGCTAAATTTTTTAGAATTGTTACAACTGCCTCAATGCTTCCCAATTCATCCTGAGTCGTCTTGCGTTAGTTCAGCTTGTTTGATTTTGAACTGATTCAGTGAGGATTTGCCATTGTGACTACTACTAATGCTACGTAAGCTGTGGACCGCGCAACTCCTTAAAATCACAAGAAATAGCTTATACACGAAATATAAGAACAAACTCAATTCTTCAGTCAAAGTATCTCATACATTTGCAAGTTTTAAGGCCCTAAATACTCCCAAACTCATCCAAGCTTATCCAAGGTTTTGTGTGATTAAAACGTAAATCGTAAGGATTTCGAGGGCTCGCATTGTTATATAAAGTAATGCTTGTCTCGAGTGTTTGTATTTTGCCTTGTAGTAACAGCAATAATCCGTCACGAAATAGCGTAATAACAAACTTGCTTTCATGATTATGTATGTAAGTATAATCTAATTCTCGAGTACCTTGCCGTAAATGAGATTGCGAGGAGAGTTGTAAGCGGGATTCAGAAGATTAGATATGTTTACGGAATCTTTGTCTGCACGAAAGTTGTAGAGAGGAATCCACACTGAAAGGATAATCTTTGACGTTGCCCAAAAAAGGCTCGTGTTTCATGACGCACAAGCCTTATATGGGAAGCTACTGCACTTTTTTTATATAATCCAATAAGTGTTACAATACATATTATGGTCTATACTAACAAGAATTACTTTACAATACCACTGGGACAAATACCACCGGGGAGCAGAAGCCTGTGTCTGCCCCAAGGGAATTAACATGGATAAAAGAACGAAAAACTAGGTTAAGGTGGGGGTAATTTTGGTCTAAAATGGGCATTTTTCGAAATAAATAGAGTACCCTCACAAACTTGTTGGAAATATTGAAGATCTTTCTTTCGTTTTACCTTCATTGAACCTTATGTCGTTCTTTGGAAATTGTTCCCGTTCTTTAATTTGAAGTTTGAATATTTTGTTGGAATTTTTCACCATCCTCACTTTTGCGTGTAACCAGTTGGCGGGAAATTTTGGTCTCTTTGAAAGAAGCACTATCTATTTCATCAAGACTATAGTAGATTCAGTAAAATAGAATTTTAGAATGCTTTTATTGATAGCTGTGATTGAATTTTCAGAGTTTCCCTGCTAAAGAGTTGAAAACTTGGGCAGAGAAAATTAAAAATAAATCGTACCACATATCAGCGCACATTGCAAAGCCTAGGCCCATTCTTGAAAATGGATTTGTAATCAAATTTCAGCCAAACCCACTCATGTTTAAGGAAAATCTGCTGGAAAGGGACCCTTGTTTAGAGAATTTCAGGCCCAAAAACCCACCCCTTATGGGCGGCGCGTACCCGTGCCCTCAATATGTTATGTACCTCCCCCCCGGCAAAAACATGGAACTTGATTTTTTCTAGAGCATCTGGAAAGAATTCCTCGTAGTTTGATCGTCAAGGTTTTGTCTCAATTGCCTTTAGCCTGGTATCATTTTGAAGGCAAAAATTCCTTCTCAAAACTTAAGGAAAATAGGGATGTCTTGTGTTGTTAAGTATAGTGTAAAATATCTTACTGTTTAGGTTCCGTGATTTCCAAGTTTAGCATTTTAGAGAGCCGAAAAAGGCAAGAAAGATCTTTCTCCCACCCTGTAAAGACATTGCTTTCAAAGATTTGTCATTAGCAAGGAGTGGCTTGGTAGAAAAACTTGATTTATTTGTATATAGCTTCTTTAAATGTATTTTAAAATCATGTATTAATAATAATTGTGAAAAATATAATTTTGCATCATATGAGGCACTGTTGTTGGATCCTGTTTATTCTTTATTTGTTTAATTCCTTCTTGGGTGCGTCGCTCTCCAACAGAGCAAACTACTCCCAAAAAAGCACTCCTGGTTGAAAAGTCATCAAAATTCGATTGACACCTCATTTTAAAGCGATAGTGACTGGAGACAAAAGAAATAAGCTCAACTAGTAAATCAAACAAACACGGCCGCAAAACTTGCCTTGAAGCCAGTGGAGCAAACTCTATGCAAGCGAAATGCAGAGGCGGATCCAGACTATTGCTATTGATGCTTAAGCATCAGTCAGATTTTCAAAATGATATTAATAACTTTTGATGTTATGTTGTTGTTAGGTTAGAGACCTTTCTTCTTTAAATTCATCTCATCTTTCGTAAAATGTTGTTTCTGGGAATTAAAACGAAGCTCTATATCCCTTACGCCAAGCTTTAATGTCAAGAAGTGCTGCGAAGGAGAATGCATATTTGGCAGACCACTTTCTTGATCTTTACCTTTGTTCTATCCGTCGATACAAAGGCTGACATTCCGAGCAATAGTGGTCCGGAAATTACTGCGATCGAACGCACATCAGCTATGGAGTTCAATAGACAAATTTTAGCGGGAGCAACAGTGAGATTTGAAAATATGGCTGATAGCCAATCAGAATTAGAGTTGACTGATGCTCGATTTTGGCGGGAGCAACAGTGGACTTTGGCCTCCAGAACTGTGTGTTTGTTTTGTTGGCTTTGTCGAGAAGCTGCGATAAGTGCCTTGCCTGCCTGTGGTCTGAGGATAATGGCCGCGATTTTGATACTGCTTGATGTTGAAGAAATTGTGAAGAGCATCACAAAGTCAGAGCTGAAGAGAAGGGATCGATTATGGAAAGAAAACAAAGTCATCTGATAGGACGGGGAAGTAGCGCCTAGACGTACAGAGGCAGAAGGAATGTGATTTTCCCCCGATTTCCGAAGTAAAGTTCTCAGAGACACAGAATTATTGGAAAGGGAAATACAGGGCTCAAAACTTTCGTCCCGTTTGGTATGTTGAAAACTTCCAAGTTACGCAGTTACTGATTATGTTATCAATGCGTATCCTGTCATTTTATGAAGTCAGTCCTTCCCTGAAAATTTCTACACCAAATTCAAGGTTAGTAGCTATTGTGGAAAATTTGTGTACAGCCATTGTGTGTCACATTCTCTCCAGAGATGTGCTTCAATGAAATGTAACAAGGACATCGCTTTCATCTTTTGTGATTGTTCTAATGCTTATTGAAAGACAATAAAGAGCACAGAAAGTATGAAAGGCTCTTCTGTCATCATATTCAATTGACAATTCTGATCCATGGCCAACTGGGGCTGAACATTAACAGAGGACGTTTCGTAGCCTGGCGTGCAGTTCTATCTACAGTCAGTGTGGAGGAACAAACGGAGAGGGAAGCTTTCTGTTTCTTATTGTTCCTCCGCACTGACCGGAGAGTCTTCACGCAGGCTACGTTTTGGTAGCCTGTGTTCCAAGTTAGCCAGACATTACAATAACCAAATGGTAGGTATGGTAGGCCAGAATTCTGAAAATAATTTACGTGAGGACTTTTAAGATGGACAGGGTTAATGAAATGTTTCAAATTAAGAGCTAATATTGTCGTTTCCCTGAGTTTCCTAAAAAATTAGGGCATTTCCCGCTATTTAGTAAGGGTGCTCTCCCGAAAATTTCTCCGGGGGCTTCGCCCCCGGACCCCCCATCCCCTGCCTCTTTGGTGCATTTACTCCTCCCGAAGATCCGCCTTGTCGATTTGAGCTACAGTCAGATTTATCCCTGGATCCGCTCCTGAAATGTGTTTTTACGAGAGGTTTATCGCTTATAGCGAAAGAAGAAGAGTAGATCTTAAATTCTTTCACGCGGATTTCGTTTATTTGATTCAGGAACCAAGCAGAAGGTATAATTTTCGCGTATTTAGGGTCAAAATGAAACAGTTACCACACTTCTCCTGAATCAGATGAACGAATTCCGCGAGACAGAGCTTTAGATTTACCCTTCTTTCGTTATAAGCACATTAACTTCTCTTTAAAGCCACATTTCACTTGCATAAGGCGAGAGTTTGCCCTACTGGTTTCGGGCGACTTTTGCGGCCGTGTTTCTTTTGACTTACTGGTTGAAAGGATTTCCTTTGTCTGCATTCGCTAATTGAGGTGCCAATTAGAATTATTAATTAGCTTTTGTAGTCAAGTAATAACCTGCAATGTTGTCTTAACAATTCTGTTGTGGTATTTCTCAAGCATATTGATATTAATTTGCGAAATGCCTGAAATGACCGAAATAGCATCAAACGATCTTCACATCCCCAGAATGACGACCTGCAAATGACAAAAAGCGATATCTTTTCGTGGCGCTAAAACTTGGAATCAACTTTCGAATGGTATAAAAGAAGCAAGTTCGCTGCAAACTAAAACGCCACTTGCAGCCTACTTTTTGAATATCTTTGAATATCAACTACTCTTTGCATATAATATTCCGATCCATTCACCAGTTTTGATTTTACTCCATTTATTTCTATTATCATATATCCTTTAGTTTGACTTTTTAGATATACTTGTATTAGGTTATTTTAGGTTTTGATCTTAAGTTATTTTAGCTGTATAGCATTAATTTTGTAAGTTTTTAACACGGCCCCCTGTAAAGCAGTCTTTGATTGATGGGGCCACCGTGTATAAAAAATTTGAAATGAAGCATGAAACCAGGGAGCGCGACCGCTTGCCCTAAATGCTGCCCCTGGATTTCTTTGAAACAATTTCGAAATGTGGGTAAGGCTTTGAACAGTTACAGAAGTGTGCAGGAGATATCCTTTTGATATCTGCGCCTGCCTTTTTGAAAACGATCGATGAAGAGCTTTTCAAGAGAATTTCTCAGTTCAACAGAGCACGAGAAAGAACGCTCCACCTGGCCCTCCCAGCAAAATGGCCTTGCAACCAAAACATCTGAAATTTAATGTTGGCAACGCTCTATAATGTTGAGAAATAAACAGTTAAACTTTAATTTGATAATGGACTCGAGTGAATCGAGATTAGATATTTCAAATCTATTATTTATTATTTTGGTTCCACTTTTACTTGTTTTGTAAACATTCTGCAAATGAATTTCTGGGAACTGGGAACATTAAATATGAAATGACAATAGTATTGGAATGTTGCTTACGAGTCATTCCTTGGAAGTAGCTATCATAATTTGATGAGTACACGTATATCTTTAAGAATCTTCGAAGAATTTCTGCTAGAACTGAAAGTTACATAAAATCGTCACATTTTGAGCGCTCAGAGTTGCTTGCCAGTTTCTTAGAGGTTTCACAACAACCTTTCGTGTTTATTGCCTGGCCCCCCACAAGCATTTTAAAACAAGGCCTTTCTGATGTTTAGACATCGCTCGATTACCTTGCTAATAATGTGTACGGGGAACAAGTGAGAACGAAGTAAAAGTACTGAAGTTCTTTGATAAATGTGCAGGCGCTGAATCCCTTTATTGTTGACAGGGCAATAATGAAACAATAGGAAAAGCAGATCGTCATGCGATTTGTTGTCTTTGCCTGGTATTTTTCTCTCAACAATGTGAATATCCGACGCCTATGCGGACGACCCACAGACATCTTTGATCTGCGGGCATAACACTCTACAAAAATCTCATAATCTTTTGCAAAATCCTTTTGTTTACGAGAAAATCCGTAAAAAATCCCTGAAAATCTTGTTGGATTTGCAAAATCTCCTGCACATCGTCAGTTTCAATAGAATCGCAGCTGGAGAGCCATGACATATATTTGTGGTCACTCATTCAGAAAGAATCATTCACACGATGGGGACGGTAAAGTACGGTTCAGTTGGAGGACCTGAAAAAGACGGATCTGATTTCCAAATGGAGGAGAGAGAAGAAAGCACAAGAAAAGATCGGCAATTTTATCCGTTTTTGAAGGATTTTAATCCCAAAGATAAAGAGTTTTGGGACAAGGTAATGTATGATTGATATCGCATGAAAATTGGTTAGGCCTGTGTGCAGCAAAAGGTCTACTTTGGGCGGGAAATTCTATTTTAGGTTCCTCAAACTGAGGTGAAAACAGATAACGATGTAGCAAAGTTTGGTCATTGCAGGAACCTATAAAGATGGATGAGAGAATTTTTAGGGTACACTTTATGTGGAGATGATCGTTTCAATTCAAGCTCCCTCCTCCCTCTCCTCTTCCCAGAGGTAACAACCTAACTAATATCAGGCATCACTTATCACCAAGCAAGCCAAGGGAGGGGAAGGAGTGTCATGTAAATCGTAGGAGATCCAAAGAGAGCTTTTTGGAAAACCAAAAGCACAGACCGAGACAAGATGAAGCAGTATTAGGGAGCTGTCATTTTTAACGCTGGGAACATGGGTGGATGAAATTTGACACCTCATTAATCATTTCAAGATAGCGAAAAATGTTATTTATACCCCCACTATTTAGCTCGGATTTACTATAAAAACTTAATATATATACTCAAAGAAACATAATCTGGACATAAAGTAGATCAAATTTGAAAAATGGAAAGAGTCTTCAAGAAACAAAGAATTAGCAACAGGGTAGTCTGCAATTTTTCCAAAATATTTGATACCCCAATAAAATGAGGCCAAAAATTTGGTACAGTACCCCTGCAAAGATTCTTCCACCCCTGTACCCAGCTTTGAAAGTGATAGCTCCCGAAAAAAATCTTACTTGACAGCAACATATTTTTATCAGCAAAACATTAAAATCCAATTACCTGGCCAATTGTACATATCCTTGAACGAGAAACTAAGAATTTTGGCCACATACATTTTTTATAAGAAATTGAGGTCTGTGGCTGGTATGCAGTTTCTTAAAGTTTTGGTCCATTTTGCTACCAAAAGTTTCGGACATTTTTCTTATATTTTTAATACTGCAAGTGCAGAGTTAATTTAGCTTTTATAACAGGTCTCCCAAATTACTTATTAAGATTTCAAAAACCAAGATCAAAAACGAATAAATAACATAATTCACACTCTAAATGATCTCCAAACAGTTGCTGTTAGAGTGCCAAAACAATTTGGAATGACCTGGGAAATTCAAAACAGCAAATTACAAATTGTTCCTTGGCTTTTTAAATTTAGGTAGGGTTGTTTCTTAACTTTAACTTTTGAAAAATTAAGCTCAGCATTTTATTATTTTCTTATATAATAAAATGCATATAATTCTGGAACTTTCTTGAAATTATGAGGTCAGTTGTGTGCCATAAAGTCTATTAAGCCCCCCTCTAATTAGCCCCTCCCATCTGAACCAAAATTTTAAATGATCCCCCATCATACCCCCATCACTTACATCAAATTCCAGAAATTTCCAACAATTTTCCATATATTTCACTAGGGAAGCTTGCATGTAAGTTCAGATAGTGTTTGGGATGCAGAATGTGTCAAATTTAAGTATTTGACTCGTAAAATTGTATATTAATTCTGCAAAATGTAAGGTAAAAGAACTGAAAGGCTATCATATATATCCTGTTCATTTGACTTTGTACATAAGCCTCCCTCTGTCAACTAACTCTAATGAGGTGTCTATGGTCCCCGGGGGGAGGTACTTGGTCTACCAGCATACGGGGAGGTGCCGCTGGAAAATCTAAAAAGCTACCCTGTCCCGGGGTCAAATTCCTGAAAATGATACCCTGTCCTGGAGTAAAATTTTCTTAAACAATACCCTGTCCTTTAGTTTCTTCAGACAAAATTGTGCCCTGCAAGGAAATTTGTACGAAATCAATCGAAAAATGTGGAAATATTACCGTCCAAGCAATTTGAATCACATTCACAGAGTGCAAATGGCCTAAAACGACCTTTCTGAGTCAAAATGACAAATATGGACCCTGTCATGGAGCCGATTTTTACAAAAATGATACCCTGTCCGGGAGTCAGAATCCTGAAAATGATACCCTGTTCAGCGGCACGTCCCCTTGCAGAAAAATATATGAGTTCCCCCTGCGGGTATATGCTGTGGTGCTGGCTGTTCAGAGAGAAGCAGACAGTACATTCTCTTTCTTTTTATGCAGGTTTATGCAAAATACGAGGAAGAGAAAAACAAAGATAGTAGATTGTCATTTACAGATTGTATTGATGAAATCAGAGCAGATCGTATTATTGAGAAATATGACACTTATGATCAAGACACTGGTGAGGGCAATGATCCTATTGTTCTGATGATGACTGAGTGGTATGACTTGATAGAACTCAATAGAGAAGAACCATTTGGTTCAAGTGATGATGGTTTTGCAAGCTATGAAAGACAAGTAAGTTTCATGTCACAAATGCGGGGTGGGTTAGAAAAGTGATGATGGTTAGATATACCAGACAAGTCAATCAGGGCCATAGAGGGTGGCCAGGGCCCCAGGTTTAGGTCTTGAAAGGGCACTGGAGCAGTGAAGGTGACAGAACATCTGTTCTGTCTCTGAAGCTCTCCACACAAGAAACAAAATCAGTTCAGGTTCAGACCTGGCCGATTGTGACACGCGATCGCGCACGCGCCTCTTCACGCACCTCTTGCCCTCGAGAAGCGTGGTTTGTCACGCGCCTAAAGTCTTGTTGCCTCAAAATCACGCACCTCCTCTTTTATTGTTGAGTGTTGAATATTCTGGAATGAGTATGAGTGTTGGATATTGTATGAGTGTTGGATATTCTTGAAAACTGATATCCTTTTGCAGAAAGGAAATCAATAAATCAATTCATCCAAATGAAATAAAGTATTGGTCAATCCAAGAATTTCCTGTCCGTGGCAATGACATAACATTATAATTCGGACAAGGTCACAGGAAGGTCAGATCACATGGAGACAAAACATGACGTCGGGTGCATGTGTTCCGAATCTATGGACTCCGTTGATCGTAAATTCAATGTATAAATACGATGTGGAGATGATTTGATGTGGAAGAAACGAAGGTACTCAGTTCCCCTTCATCCCAGGATTACCGCAGTGATACGGAGTAACTACATGGAAAAGCATTCAATCAAACGGCCTAAATACCAGTGTATGAACACAAAGGAAAATGTGATTGTTTCTGTTGATGTTAACCGTTCAAACTTACTCTGTTTTCGTCCTCAACCTCCAAAACCCTTTGGTCACGGATTGAAATAAAGCACTTAAAATCTCGCGCCTTGATATGCAAGGCGCGTGATTTACCGCGCGTCACTAAAATTACTTATGGCTAGGACTGCAGGTTTATCATGATGTTTGAAAACAAAAATTTTCAAATTTTCAGTTTTATATACAGTACAGTTCATTTGTAACTTAACATCCCAATCTGAACTTTGTTTAAGAAGTCATAAAAAGAATTTTTTTTTTCAAATCCAGAAAAAGAACAGGATGATATCTCACGTCTTTCCCAGCCATCTTTGATTTCCAATGGGCACCGTTGCCTTAGAAGTTCACAATCGATGTTTTACTTCTACATATAGCACCGTAATTGATATTGTCTGTGAGAAGAATTTTCTGTGTCATTACTTCTTCAATGGAATTCAAATGAATTGTTAAGATGATGAACTCTGTATTTCATCAGTCTCTTTTGTATTCTGCACACAGATTTCAAAACTTGCAAAGATAATCATCAATCGAGACTATGACCAAAATGGAGCAAACAGCCGTTATGCAGAGCATATAACTGAAGAGGAGGGCACAATGAAAACACTGCTTCACCTTGCAGCAGATGGATTCCGCCAGAGACCAAAGCTTGTTCTGCCTTCACGGAAAAGAAATTTTATAGATATAGCAAGGTCTTTGATTGAGAGAGATCAGCCATTGGTTTATGTGACAACACAGCCAGGTGAACCAAGGAAACAAATGCCTGTTGAACTTGCTTTGGAAAATTTTGATGATGAAATGGCAAGCTTGTTGATAAACAAAACTGCAGTTAAACAAAGGTAACATGTGAAGACCAAAATTCTAGAGCTGGGTAAAAACAAAAAATTTAAACAAAGTTAAACAAAGGTATCATTTGAAGACCAAACTTCTACAACCAGGTAAAAACAAAAGATTTTCATCAAAATCGGTGCAGTGTACGATTTATTGTGGCCTTTCAAATGTGGATATGTGTAGTTTTTTTGATGCACCTGACTGGCAGTACCCTTCCTCATATTCTGTCTCCTAAATCAGTTCTGTGTCCCGTTACACCCATGACAATGATATCTTCCATATTTTGTAGGATACGATTGCTGTTTGAATATGATGAGACCTATCCAGAAGATCTTCCACCATTTCAGTTCAAGACTTTTATTGAAAGGAAAGAAATGATGGTTAGTTTTAAGGTTGTAGTCCAATAATGGGCAATAATGCACCATGTTTGTAGCTTAGAATTTAAAGTTTGGTTCCTCAATATTACCAAAGTTTTCTTTGCTGTTTTTCCTTCGGCCCAAGCCTAACCAGTGCTAGAAATCAAATTCAAATGGCTCCTGCACATCTGAACAGTTGGTTCCTACACTGCGGTCATTCTTATTTCAAACTGCCTCTAAGAATATGACAAGAGGAAGTTTGAAACGAGGATGAATGCTGTGTAGGAACTAACTGTTCCGACGTGCAGGAGCCATCTGAATTTGATTCCTAGCACTGGTTAGGCTTCAGCCGAAGAGAAAGCAACAAAGTAAAGCAGTAATATCAAGGTAACAAACCTTAATTTTTAAGCTACAAACATGGTACATTACTGCCCATGGTCCAATATGCCTATGACTGTTATTTGTGTTTTAAGATAATTTTGCTGAGTGATCTAGAGAACTCACCATTACAAATTGACAGAATTTACCATTTTTTGCTGCCGTAGACTGAAGACAAACTTGCTTACTGATCTACTTGATACGCTCAAGTCTTTCTTGAATTAGAGTTCAGGTGAGAAGTGCAGGACAGGGTATGAAAACCCATGTGACATGCAACTGGGCGATCGAAGGAAACTTTCAATTCATAATTTCTTGCAGGAAATTACCCATAGGGATAAAACTTGATCCGAAAATCAATTGCCCAAAGCATTTGTATGCAATTTTCTAATTCCTTTCTGTCACAGAAAACAGTTGTTGCCGTCCTAGATTCCCTAATCAGCCCTGATTGGCCTAACCTTCCGAAAGATCAAGAGGAGGAATACCAAAAGGCATGGTATCGAGTTCCAGACATACCTGTGAGGTATCATTTTTATTACAATATCCTTGATGGCGACAATCATGGCAAAGCGCCTTGGGACCCTGGCTTCAATCATCGCCAGTTATCTTGCTTGCAGGCAATATGTTTGAGCAACCATAAAAAGGTATGTTTTGATGAATGATGTTGATTAGCCTATATTGCTAAAAATGTAATTGATTTTTCACGAAAATGTTTCTGCCTCAGCAGTTAAAGCTTTATTAACTGGTTTCTTGTTATTTGGAGCAATGATTATGCTGTAGCTTCTATCGTCGCTGAAAACTCAATTAACTGTACATGAACGTTGGTGATAAAGATTGTGGTATAACAGTTCAAGGAAGTCTCTCACGGGGGGGGGGGGGGAGGGGGTCACTGGGGTTTTGCGGATAGCGGATATCGGCCTATTTTCGATGCGGAAATGTGGAAATTAAACATCATTTCTGCGGATTGCGGATATTTTTTGCATTTTTGCGGAATGCGGATATTTCTGCAAAATAAATATTAGTTGCTAAAAAATCGCAAATTTTGATCCTCATTCCGTCAAAATATCGTGTAACATTTACTTGATGGCACTATAACAAACGAAAACAACACATATCACAAAGATCTGAAGACAACAGCCACAATAGCAACAGCAACAATGAATTTTTTCGCGCGAAATAATCACCCATGATGACTGCAAACTGCTCGAGTCTGATCGGTCACGTGCAAAATGGAAAGAAAATGGTTTATGTTGTGTTTTATATGAAGCAGACGTTGCTCAATTCCGGTCTGCGGATTTGCGGAAACAGGGCAGAAAAATTGCGGAAATGCGAAATTGCATACCCCCCAGTGACCCCCCTTCTCACATTTTGCATAAAGTTTCATGTCATGCATAAGTTCGATATTTAAAATTTCCTCTTTGCAATCTTTACCTCAAACGTCCTTCGTATGTACCTTATATCAACTTAGCATATAGTGTTTAATTTACAAGTAATTATCTTTTCGTTTTCTTTTGTGTGTAGTCCTGGTAGCGTCTTGTCTTTAATTGTTAAATGTTGATGGCCATGGGGTAGTCATTCTATTTTACTCCTCGTGGCCTCGTGTCCCTGTAGTGTTGTGCAGTTGTACAGTACTAATTTGTAGAGTAGATAGTAACTTGTATTGTAAAATTTTATCTGGATATAAAAAAGACTTGGTTCATGTATTCAGCTTAACATATCACAAATTGGATTACAAAAGGCACTACGTACGATTAACTTTATAACTTTACAAGGACAATATCACAGGAAGCAGAAGGCCATAACTCCCAGTAGCCATGACACAAAGAACTTGCATCTAAATTACAACATACATATGAAACAACATTCGTTAGGAAGGAGTCCTGTTGTTTCCTTGTTTGTGCCTGAAACATGCAGTGATAGTAAGCATTCCAGAAGGGTGTAGATAGAACAAACTTTGAATTTAGCTTTTAAAGAGTTAATTAGTGTTTCTCGAAGTGATTTTCCCATGAAAGCAAAATGATTTTCCCAAATTTTCAAGGCAATAATATGCTTTTCTTCTCATTGTTTTTGCATGAAGAGAAATTTCAGGGATTGATTGATTGATTGATTGATTCGTTTATTGATGGATTGATTGGTTTATTGATTGGTAGATTAATTTTACTGATTTATTAGTTGTTGGAATTATACTTCATATTAAATCTCCTTACTTACCCTAGAATGCAATTATCCACCCAGTCATACGAAAACTTGCAAGTACAAAATGGTCCAATTATGGAATGAGAAGGATTGTGTGAGTATTATATATCGATATTTATATGATGTAAAACAAATGGATTACACATATGTTTATTTTTATATATTTTTATATTATATATAAGTCGCTACGAGTTATCAAAAGCTTCAGAGGATCGTCACTCCAGAAAATCTCTCGTAACCTTGTAGCAGAGTTGCTTGAATTTTGAAATCATATTGAACATGCTAGTGGTACTTCGGAATGTCCCTCGTGTAGTTGGTTGCTGTGGAGGAGCTATCTTTGTCTTGAGTTTCATGGATCTAGGTTAAATTTAGGACCCGTTCACACTGCTCCGTTTTCTTATTAGAACGGAGTAAAACTTCTCCGCTGTTGCCTTGCGTTCACATTGCTCCGCTATGAAAACGGAGCTTTTCGAAAACGCTAATGAAAACGGATAAATTTGAAAACTGTGCGTTTTGAAAGCGATCCGTGTGAACGCCAAAAGCGGAGACTTTTGAAAACGCAGCACATTCCTTTGTTAATAGAATGTTGATTACAGTGCATTCAGAGTCGCCATGGCCCATTTATGACAAATATTAACAAAAGGCATTGTTTTGAAAAGGGGAATAACAACACAGCTTTGCTGGAGCAATGTGAATGCCTATCGTTTCATACCGTATTCATTTGAAAACAGAGTAATGTAAAACGGGCAGTGTGAGCATAGCCTTAAAGGGGCTGGGTCACATAACCGCAACGTCGTGGCTCTCCTTCGCAGTGGAAAGTAAATTCTGCACACATTTAATGTCTTTATTTGTGTGCTTTTTTGTAGAATCCAGGCATTCATGTACATTCTTTACTTGATCACGTTGTCAATAGCGCTACTTGGAGCAGTTCATTCAACTGACCCAACGAAATACCCTACAAAGACCGACAAATTCAGAGCATTTTGCGAGATCTTCACCCTCTGCTTGACTGTTGTGTATCTTTTCACTGAAATGGACCAGATGGAAAAGTAAGTACACTAAATCTAAAAAATTCGTACCTAAGCACAAGTCTTGTAGAAACCTGTGATAAAATGGACGAAAAATATATTGCGTCCAGCTTCCTGGAAATGCTATTGCACATCTTTTTGTTTCGACGTTTAGTTGAAAGAGTGCTGGTCCATTTCTTTTCCAGTTTGTTTAGCCAAACACAAAACCTCGAAAGACATCGTGGCAGATTTCAGGGGCAAGTACGACAGTTGCGACCCCCTTCTGAGAGGGGGAAATTGTGCTCCACGCCACTTTTTATATAAGGAGTCTGCCTTTAATTGCGATATAAACCTACTTTCTTAATCTGCTTCAGACAGAGTTTCAGAAAATGCTCCTCCATAGTTAACTTGAACATAGATATATACCTCTTTTGTTGATATTGTTGAAACCCGCACCAAGTGAGAGTTTGCACTACTGGTTTCGGGGCAACTGTTGCGACCGTGTTTGTTTTGAATCACTGGTTGAGAGAATTTCTTTTGTCTGCATTTGCTAATTGCTATGAATTGAGGTGTAAACCAAAACAACTGATGCTATTGTATTACAAATATGCCGTTGTTTCCATTATCTACAAACGTAGGACCTTTGTTCAAGTTAACTTTTAAGGAATATTTTGAAGTTGATTAGTCATTGATTAAGACTAAATTCTTATCGCTGGAGCCAACCAAATCCGTAGACTTTTGTCAGGGACACCCGATATTAATCACCCATCTCTTTTCTTCCATAGAGAACGCAAGCAATACTTCTTTGACCCATTCAATTACCTTGATCTGATTGGCATGTTATCATTAATTGTGATCGTGCCGTTGAGATTTACACATTCCAATGCTCAGTGGTACCTGGCAACAATTGCTTATGTTCTCAACTTTCTTCGGATTTTCAAGTTCTTTCCGGCTAATAAGTAAGTATTCAGGAAATTTAGAAAAATTTACAGCAAGGACCCGCAGTGTGGAAACCATTTTTTTGTTCAAAAACAGCCTGTTTAGTTTCTATGAAAACTTATCAAAGATTCTTTACAACTTATAGAACTTCCTTATATTAGGGTGCCATTTCTAAAAAAAATAAGCCCAAAGTGTCTAAAAAATTTGTTTCTATTTTGCGGGTTCTTACTGTATTTGTAGAGCCCCATCGCCCTTTTCCGATCACTGAAAAAGGAACCTTGTATTAATTGGCCTAAGAAAATTTTAGCGGAAAAGTTCTTGCTGTTGAATTATACCTAATTTCATTGTTTAAAATATAAAAACCATTTGTTGTAACTTTAGCCACCCTCTTCCGTAAAATCGTCTTCGAAAGACACAGCGTTAAAAGCGCGATATCTTCATTTCATCGCCCTTTTCCGATCACGCAAGTTCACGCATGAATTTCGAGCAGCACCACCGCAGAGGGCTCAAGAAAGCGCAGTTTCCAGATGAAATGGATGCTATACAGATAGCAGGAAATATTTAGCTCATGTTATCGTTTGGTAAGTGACATTTTGCCGCTTTATTCGTTCAATAACACCATAGTCGAATTTACTGTTGAAAGTTACAGGCTTTTACAAGATAACTTGCAAAACTCTAGCATAGCAGCAACGCAAAATTTTTATTGCCCTAGGGAGTACGGAGATATTCCATACGTTGGATCTGAAATTTCTATTAAATATATATTTGGGGTCTTTGAATATCTAAGCTGGATTTGAAAAGCAGCAAATTATTTTTCGGCTGCTCTCTTGCCCATAAAAACACCAATTCTCTTTGGCCCCCTCCCATTCTTCAATGTTCCCTGGAATTAATTCAGACCCTACCTCATGCACATCCAAAATCAACGGAACCCCCTGATGAGGTTTCTTTGTTTATTTCACCTTCCTTCCACCCCGTCTCTTCATTGAGAGAGAATCCATTCACTAGCAACCATTCACAGGATTTGAAGCATAAGCGTACGGGAAGAAAAAATCTAGGGGGCTGCCCGACGCAAAGCCCATCGTTTACTAATATTTTTGCCCCACTAGGGCAAAATTTTGCCCGAGTGGGGCTGAGCTTTGAAAATCTTTCCAAAGTTGGGGGGCTACCGCCCCCCTCCCCGCCTCGTACGCTTATGATTCGAAGCCAAACCTCGTGATCGGAAAAGGGCGATATGTAGCCTATCTGACTGCAGTTAGAAGTTTACCCCCGGCTGGGAAGCCGGAGATATTATGATCGCAATTTTTTTGTAAATGTTCGTTTAGAGAGTTGGAGTAAAGGTTGAAATGTTTTGACTGCGATTCTGATGAACAACAGTAGAGGAACAAGGGAAAATATAATTACGACAAGAAAACGCGAAGGGAAAAATGGCGACTGCTTACGATTCCATCACACGTAGGCCTTTTTCAACCTCTCATATCGTTGGATTCACAAACCAGAAATAAGTAAACCACGTATGAACATGAAGCTCATGGCGTCAGAAAAGTATTTTTCGCGCACTTTTTTAATTAGAAAACCCAGTCCCCTTGTAAACAAACATCGCGCGATTGCACACAAAAAGCGCTCACAGCAGCCTGTGATCGGAGAAGGGCGATGGGGCTCTATACTATGTAGGAGGTGGATGCAAAGAAAGAAAACAGATTTGTAACACACTGAGGCCCTTCAAGTCTATGTTCTCATCAGAATGTGACTTCTGCATGTACTACTTTTCCCAGAGCCAGAGCCGTTAAAGTTAGAGGTATATCTCTGCTATATTACAAGGCGACAAAGATTAATGTAATTCATAAATTGATTTATGCTTTCTCCTCATCTACTTTCTGTTTTACCTGGAATATCTATTTGATGATATAAAGTCACATCAAAAAATTATGTTTCCCCTTTTCTAGGCAGTTGGGTCTCTATTGCAGTACCCTATATAGTTTATTGGTAAATGAGGTTCGTGCCTTTGCTGTTGTCTATGTGGTCATTCTTTTTACATTCTCTGGTGGAACTTATTTGGCTTTGAGAGCAACCACAATCTATAATGCTAAGACTGGATTTGCGCCTGTTGGTGTCAAGTAAGTGATGCTGCGTTTTATCTTTTATATGAACCTCCTAGCTAGCTATTCTGCAAAGACTCTGGATCGAGCATCAAACGATATTTTTATATAGTTTTACATTGAAAGTTCAACTAAGTGGCGTTATACTTTCTATCACAGTTGTGGAAATTCGAAAATTCAACAAATTTCTACAAAATGTGTAAAATTATCATTCGATCTAGATTTTTTCATAGAGAAGTTAATCAAGGGATAATTGTCATTGAGCGATCAGCATACGTAAAATTTACCCCCAAGTAACTGAGCAATAATATGGCATGCCTAACTTTCGTGTTGTTGAAGACATCGTAAAGTCCAAAGCTCCTTACGCTATCATTCAACAAAACTAAGTTGAAATTGCCTCTTGTACTGTAGATGCCCGTATATAAGGACCTACTTTTCCCAGAGCCAGGGGCGGAATTAGGTTCTTATTTCAAAGGTACTTAGATTTATTTTTCCGGATATAAAAGTTCATATTTAAAGCCTCCTTTTCTGCAAATTTTTATCAAGGGAGTCAGAGATTTTAGACCCTTTTGTCTCTTTTAGCAGTGTTATGATAAACTTTATATCCAATTCTAAGCTTACAAATAGCAAGGGAGGAGGTCCAAATTTTTACTGTCAATCGAAAATTACTGTTATTCTCCTTTTCACAAGAACATATTAATTTATCAAACTGAAACAGGTTCTTAATTAGAAGGTGCATAATTCAGGAAATACAGCCTGCATGCTCTTATTTTTGTAGGTTCTTATATGCGGGGATTTACTGTATTTAAAAGGAGATGATTAGTTTATTTACTCAAGGAGAGATGAAAAACTTTCAGTTGATACCATGTGCCTCCTCTCCTCTGTATAAATTTCTCAAAGTAATTTTTAGCATTCTGAGTAAGATCTCCCACAAAATATACGGCCAAATCCTTCCAGAAAGATCGCAAAATTAAGCTTTTAGTTATCCAGTAAGCTATGAACTACCAAAAGGAGATGATTTGTTGTTGCTACCACCTTCAGAACATATTGTTGCATCTCTGTAAATTGTCCATTTCCTTTTCAGAGGTTTCCTTGATATATTGCTGCGAGGGTTTCGAGCTTTGGCTGAATCGAATGGCTTTAATGATGGATATGACTCTTTCCAGTGAGTTCAATTATTTGTCTCTCGCAACAATTCACCCTGTCTTTGAAGAATTTGCTTATCAAGTCCTAATTTTAAAGTATACCCAGTGAGTCAACAAAAGTTTAATCATTTGGCGGTCTGTGGGATAAAATGTATACGGCCGATATTCAAATCTGAACTGTTAATCTATCAGTCAAAGGCTAACTTAGATTTGAAAATTTTTTTGTGGTAAAATCACTCATCTTTAAGAACCAAAAATTAGAAAAAAAATGCCTGTAAGGAGCATGGAAAAGAGAATTTCAGGTTCTATGTTGGTCGATGACGTATTTGCTATAGGAATTAATATTATATTTCTGAAACTAACTATTTCATCAAATTCATATTTCAATATCAAATAAATCGTGGACGAATTCTCGTATTGCGAATATATTATTACTTGCAATGCAATGTATCATCCATAGGCTGAAAAGACACAGGTTCACTGGGTTATGGCCATGAATAGTACCTACAATTTTCACTTTAGATATAGTGCTGGCGAAAGAAAAGTAAGAAACGTAACGTGAATGAAAGAAAGCTAAGTATTTCTCAAAATAGATGCCAGAACGTTCCAGGGAAACAAGATTTTGTGTATTTGAATCGCTGATTAATGATTTGATATTAATCATTTAGATCAACAATAAATGCCTTCTTTTCAGTGGCTTCGTGATTGCGATTGTCCTGATTGGTATGCTTGTGATCATGATTTTCTTGATCAACATCTTGATTGCCCAACTTTCAACCACTTATGAATCTGCAGAAAAAGAAGCCAAGCTTGCATATGACGTCGATAAAGCGTTATTTGTAACCAGATTGGAAAATAGCAGATTTCGATCAATGGTATGCGATATGTTTATTAATTGATTGATTGATCGATTGATTGATTGATTGGTTGGTTGGTTGGTTGGTTGGTTGGTTGATATAACTTTCACTCAGAGGTGACCATGATTTCTTGATAGTTTACGAGCTGCGAAGATGAATTGTGAAGTTTGTAAAATATTAAAGATAATTCTTCCAATAAATACGAAAGCGGGGATGGCACAGTGGTTGCGCACTTAACTACCAATCTTAGCATTGATGGTTTCGAGTCCAGGCCCTGCCAGCCTGCTATGCAGAGTGAGGAGAGGTGCCAACTCTATGTAATTCTATGCTAAAGGAAACAGGATGTGTAGTGACATCAAGAGGTCAAGACACTGCTTCGATAAGCTCTGCTTCTCAGCGTCCTGATAACTGTCTTCATATCCTAGATAGAAATATAGAAAGAAAAAGGATAGTTATTGAGCCTTGATCTCCGTAAGGGCTGCAAGCGAGACTGCTCCTCTTAAGCAAACTTATGTTTATTTTGTTATATAAACAAACAATTTGTGGAACGAAATTTTAAAATAGCTTTAATTAACGAACTCATTATGATAAACCTATAGACGCAATAAAAACAATACCCATATACGCAACAAAAACGCCATTATCTGTAGAAGAAAGACTATTGATTCCTGTAAAAGAGCAACAACTAAATAAAGCTGTAACTAGAGAGAAAACTGTTGAAACCTGCAAGAGAAAAAGAAATTGTCTTAGTACCTTAAAGGAAAGAAACACTTTAGTTTAGTAACTCACCAACCAGTAACAAAGAGCAACGTTGAATAACCAAAACCGCGTTATTTTGTTATGTTTCGTCTGCAGAATCTGCGAGTGAGATATTACAAAGATGGAGAATTTGTCAATGACAATGAAGAGATTAAAGGTAGGCAATTCTGTAATTGAAACAGAATGTGGTAGAAGTTTTGCTGCTTTCAAAAAAAATATTTTCCTGTTTTGTCGAAGGGTAGATAAGCCGTGCGTTTTCTTTTGTTTGTTTGTTTTTTTTTTTGTTTTCAATTTGTTTTGAGAAGGCTTGAGGATTTCTAGCTACTAAAAGCTAATTTAGGCCCATTGTACATCCCGCATCCAGGCATGGGACCCCTAGTTTAACGTCCCTTCCGAAGGACGACGAGGTGAGTTTTGAGGTCAGGCCTCCGAGGTCACCCATCCGGAGTTTGACCTCGCTTGAACGAGCTTAACTTCAGTTTTTTTTTGTTTTCGATTTGTTTTGAGTGAGCTTGTCAGGATTTCTAGCTACTGAAAGCTAATTTAGGCCCACTGTGCATGCCGCATCCAGGCATGGGACCCCTAGTTTAACGTCCCTTCCGAAGGACGACGAGGTGAGTTGCGAGGTCAGTTCTCAGAGGCCACCCATCGGAAATCTGACCTCACTCGACCAAGCTTAACTCCAGTCACCTGACGAAGACTGTATAAGCCACTCGGCCACTCACCCCACCTGACGAAAACTGTTTAAATCACTCGGCCACTCACCCTTTATTCTTTGACTCACCCAGTATAAAAGACAGTTAGATTTTAAAATCATGATGGTATCACAAATGTTCACGAGGAGTTACGGTGAAAGGTGGAAAGTTCCTTCCAGGAATTTATTTGAAAGCAAGATTTGAAATTCTATTTTTGGTCACTCGTGTTTTGAAGGGCCTGTTTCTTCCAGCATGCCTATCACGTGTCGTCTCTTGAAAATGGCGACAAACAAACAGAGGCCAACCAAGAGACGATACGTGCAAGGAATGCTGGATGAAACAGACCCTTTAAGCGAATGACTTGACAATTAGGCCCCGTCCACACGTATCCGGATATTTTGAAAACGCATCTTTTTTAATCCGTTTTCAAAAAGATTCGCGTCCACACGAGGAGTGTTTTCGAAAATATCCCCGTCCACACGAAAACGCTGTGACACTTACAATTCGATATTCGACAACGAAATTCCATAATCGATAACGATATTCGGCATTCGAACTTCGATAAAAGAAAACAGACAAGCAAAATGCCCTCGCGTGATCCCCAAAGAACCGAGCGCATGCTCTGATACGTCATAAATCGATGCTGTGACGTCAGCGTTTTCGAAAAGCTCCGTTTTAACCCGTCTACACGAAAACAAGAAAACGGCGTTTTCAAAACGATCTACTCTGGAGAGCGTTTTCGAAAAGCTTCGTTTTCGGTGACTGAAAACGCCGTCTCCGTGTGGACGGGAACCCAAAACGGATAAAAAAGATGCGTTTTCAAAAAGATCCGGATACGTGTGGACGGGGCCTTGGTCAATCATATTGAAAGTCATTGATACTTCAGCCAATGTTTTGACAGTAAATTGTATTGATGGATTATTATCCTTCATTTTAGAATTGCTTGAAGGCTGGGATATCTTGCATCCAGATTCAACGAAAGAAGAAGCAAGCAAAGTCTTCAAGTAAGAACGTTCTAATTTCTTTCCCGAAGTATGTTGCGCTGAACTGGACACAGCTGCGTCTTCTGCAGAACGAACTTTGTAGTGACAAGACTACAGGCTAGCCGTTTAGAGATGATGGGTTCTTTGTTTGAATAGATTTCCATGGGACATTATGCGGATACTAACCGGTTTTGTGTTGTACATGAAAATATAAAGCCCAAGGTCTTAAAAGTACAGACCGAGCTTGCGAGGTCTGTGCATTAAGACCGAGGGCTTTATATTTTCCTGTACAACGACAGAACCGGTTAGTATGAGTTTTATTACCTGATAGCTTCTAATTTTGACTCGTATCATTTAGTCAAACACATTTTGTTACTGTCATGTCGTTTGAGTTCACTGCAAATCTCACAGGCCTAGGCCTAAAGCAGTTGCCGTGGTGACAAAAACGCGTCGTTGTACCGTTTTATACAAGGCTACGGGAAACCCGCGGGAAAAGTGCGATTAACCAATAGCAGTGGCGGGATTCTGTATTTCCTCGTTTTTGAAACTTCAATCAGGTAATAATGAGCAATATCAACTCATTTTTCCAGTCGTCTAAATTCAGACCCTGTTGCTAACTTTGTATTCAAAAAGTACCATCCATTTAATAGAGCCATACACACAGCCATTTTGACTCTACTATCAGTAACTCTCTCATTTACAGGATTATAGGCAATACGTGTTTCTGCTTCGCTCATTTAAAAACAGAGCTTGGTTTAAGATCACTCTTCGTACTATGAATGATGCCTGCCGCAACCCTGTTGTATGTTCTATCATGATTTTGCCTCCCAAGCAATTCTGTCAAGTTTTCTGCCACCTTTCATGCATTGATGCTGACACTAAATCCACCCCCCCCCCAGGCCATAGAAGAAGTATTTTTGCTTCTGGTAAAAGCATTAGTTAGTAAAAAAGGAACAAATACACCTGAGATCAATTCATGCTTTCAGACTCGTTGCAAATTGTGCACATACAATTAAAGCCCTCCATTACGTCCTCCGCCATGAACAGTCGGAAAGAGGTCCGCATTTGGTTTACAGTCTATTTAATAGCTTCATAATTTTGTAGATATCTACAATATTGTTTAGCCTAGTAGAATATCCTCAGATTAGACTAGACTATCCCCAGTTGAGGAGATGTATTGTATTAGCTTTGGAATTTGTTATTTATAGATTGTCAACCTCGTTTTGTTAGTTCATATTTTTTAGTAAATTTGAGTGATTTCAGAGTGATTTCAAATGTGACAAGTTATCCTTGAAGCTTGCACGGTTTTTGTGCTGCTCTATGGTATGCCGTACTCCATGAAAGGGAAATTGAAAAGTTGATTTGTGGCTGTTTAAGCCGAAAAGGAAGTCTCTTTTTGCATAAGTGACTGGCTCAGCCAAAATATTTTCCTTGGATTCGGCTTTTTTGTCATGATGAGGCTTCAGTTTGATTTTGAATTCTTGTTCCGTTCATCATGCAGAGTATCGGACCATAAGTCTCTTGTATCACTGCGGTAAATCTTGCTCGACAGGGACTCATTATGAAACAGTGAAAAAGCTCACCCTATTTTTTGCCTTCATCAATTGAATTATGATGGAAGCACAGCTTCGAATCTCAAATCCTGTGGGAATGTTATCAGTTCTTTTCACTGGAATCTAAAATCCCATTTTTCGTAGCTCAGAGTAATCTTATGAGTCTCTGTTGACTGAAGCGCCATCATCAAGTCAAAGGAGCACAGTAGAACAAGGAACTCCATGTCATAAGTCTAGC